>CM041776.1:395968981-396496841 GCA_023374045.1 Limonium bicolor | reverse complement strand
GTTGTTTTGAACTCAACTAACCTTAAAGAGGATATGATGTATCTCTAGGGATGTCTTTGTATCTCCTGGTAATTGTGTTGTAACTCTTTGTGACACTCGTAGACATCAAAGCTGTAGGTTTGTAATCAAGTGGTGGGCACTCTTTTTCCTTCTCAGGCTTTTTCCCATTGGGTTTTGCCTAGGAGGTTTTAACGAGGCCCAGTCTTTTACCACTATTATTTCATATTTATTAAAAAGGCTAAATGCCATAACTATCAAAAAAACTCAGCGTAGTTTGCTGAGTCCTTTACACACCCAATTTTTTTTCAGGTCTTGTGCCAGACGATAACGGAGAGTAGGCAAGGGTGACTATCATAGGGGTATTCCACATGGCAAGACTTTAAGTAGTATGCTTTCTTATGTATGAGTTATGTAGTTTAAGTTGTTAACTAAACTGTAGATGCTCGGTACTTGAGTTGTACTTTTATTGTATTTGGATTTCGTTAAGTTGGACTTCCAGTCATACAGACCGTAACTTGGAGTTGGTAATGAGGACTGTCAACCACGTGGGTGGTTGGCGTCTGTAGCACCCGAATAGAGTAGGAACCGCTGCGTAGACATCTCGTATTACCGTTAGGCGCGTCATTTGATTATTGGTTGTTATTCGGGGGTGTTACAGATACTACACCATTACAGGTTGTTGATCATTGTCGGAGCTGAAGAGCAGGAACAGGGTAATTGGAGTGTTACTTTTGTCACCACACTTGGAGATGTTGTATAGCAATGAAGATGTGAATTGTATTATGGTAAGGTTGTGTATTCAGGATTGGGTAGATGCTCACTTGTCGATGTTTATGGTTTATGGACTTAGTGTGATGTATAGGAGTTTCTCGTTATCACTGCGGTTAGCAGTTTATTTGTATTGGAAGTTGGATGTAGTTTGGCTGCGTTGCTCGTATGGGCGAGTAACGGCCGGTGACACCCGAGTGAGTTTTGTAATGGTTATTTGTTTTCCCGCTGCGAGACGTTTTATTTATTGCTACGTGAGAGATTATATCGTGATTATTAAGGGGTGTTACAAAAGTGGTATCAGAGCGGAGTACCGCTCTGATGACGAGATAATAGGTTAAGACAGTGAGCTTAGGACTTGGGAAATTATGGGAAACATTTCGGAGGTACGAGACGATTCGTCTTAGAAAGATATTGTGTCTTGTAACGCAAACTGCGTGACATAGTAGCCTTTAAGGCAATTCAATATCTATTGGTTGTGTACGGTAATTTACCGAGTATTTATGTGACATACTATCTACAGATGTCTGGTGGTACTAGAGGGCGTGGTACTGGTAGAGGTGGAGGCGGTGACCCCGGCATTCCAGGAGTTGCTGAGACGGTTGCAGCCGTTCTTGCACAGCTGGGTACTCAAAGGAGGAGCACCAGCCCACCCGCACAGTCCAGGGAAACGAACTGGCTGAAGTCAGTTAGCGAGACCCGACCACCTACATATTCTGGGGAACCAGACCCCGTAGCTTTGGAGTGTAACACTGTTGAGCACGAGAAAGCATATGAAGCTTTACAAGTACCTGACGACAAGAAGGTCGCCATTGCTGCTTTCCATCTGAAGGATGCAGCCAGTACTTGGTGAAGATTGGTCAAGGACCATCACCTGGCTACGCCCGACTTTTCGTGGGCTGCCTTTGTCGAGTTGCTGAGAGGGAAGTACTACCCAGCACATCTCAAACAGAAGAAGCGCCAGGAGTCAGAGACACTGACCCAAGGAGGTCTGACCGTGGATGAGTATTACGCTCGATTCATTGGTTCGCTGGACTCCTTTCCCGGTGTGGATTACTCAGAGACCGTGAAGGTCGAGAAGTTCCGGGGAGGACTATTATTTCGCATTCAGATGGCGATGGGTGCTACCCTCTACACTACCATCCAAGTACTAACATGAAAGCCATAAAATTCTTCACTTACTACATTACCAATTAACTTTGTGAGAACTTACCAAGGAGATTCCAGGAGTGTTTTGAGGCTGCCTCGAGGACGGAGCTAATGCTCCAGACTCGGAAGAGACTCTTGGGAAAAGAAGAGAAAGACCCCGAAGGAGAGTCTGAGGATGGAGGAGCATCTTCAGGCAATAGCCAGAAGAAGGGGAAGTAAGGACTTATCCCATTCTAAATTGTTTACCATATTAAATACCTTTAGGAATGCTGACCCGAAACCTTTAACAAGAATTCTTTAAAAGAAAGGGCAGCAGGGTCACCAGGGAAAGAAAGGGAAAGAGCCCGTCCTTCGGTTGACCGGCCCAACTATAGACGCTAAGCCTTTGAGATCTGCACCTCCTAAGGGTGAGAACGCCTACCTCTTAAAATTAAATAGTGACCTTAACCTTTATACCATCAGATTTTAACTTAAACTTAAATACTACCATTAGGCACCGGACAGCCCCAGCGCCATTTTTACTGTAAGCGTTGTGGGAAGACCATCCTGGGGTCGACTGCGAAGACCGCAAAGTCGAATGTTGGTGCTGCCACAAAAGGCCATAGGGAATTTGAATGCTGGATGAACCCCGAGAGCCGTAATTACCGGCCACCAAGAATACTCAGAAGACCTCAGCTGGAGGATCTGGAGTACCACGAGGCGGTCAGGATGGCCAGACATGTACTGATGCTGGAGCCTATAAGGGCAAGGGAGTAGATAGGGCATGAGTCCCCTAACTCCATGAGACCGCTGGTGGAAGACTTTGTTTACTTACTATGTTGTGTGCTTACCTTGGATGTTAGAAGGAACTATGTTATAAGAATGTGGGAGTGTGTCATTGACCACTCGCCTTTTGTGTAAGACTTGGGATTAGTTGTGTGTACTCAGTACCTATAAGCTTTAAACTTTGACGGATAATATATATGAACAGGACGTTAATGCTTACATCATCATGTAGCAATACTCAAATGACGAAGAGTCAATGAGTCCAGGAATTATTGAACCAGAATTTCCACCTACATGGCGCACTTGCTATTGCAAGCGCTATGACAAGAAAACCACTGAAATTTCCACCTGCCTTGCGCACTTGCTACAGCAAGTGCAGCGACAGCAACAACAACTGCAAACGCAACTGCAACAACTACTACTTTTAGTCTTTTATTATACATATACCAAAAAAAAGATTTTTTTTCAAACGTTTTCACACAAACCCTGAGATTAGAAACTTATGCAACTATGGAAGGACCGTTAGTCCAACCACTGCAACTGGAGGAAATTTTACAGCCACTGTAATGGTAAACCACACCAGTTTAATTGTTTGGGAATGTTCAGACATGGCTTATTAGCCAAATACCATCAGTGTATACCCACATTTAATGCTAATCACTATTGGTGATGAATGTTTAGTCCATATGGACAAGCATACCCTTTGTAGAAGCACCACCGTCAGGGAGGATGGTTGGGAAGTGAAGCCAAGTTGCTCAAGCTAGTATGCAAACTGCAATACATCCAATTAAACGGATGAGGGAAAGAATGTGAACTATGGAAGAGTTGTGATCATGATAAACAGGGAGAAAAGGAAAATGTGTTGTACTCAATGAGATCAAAAAAAAAGAGAAACAAGTTTGCTAATATAGCACGGATTTTACTTACACCGAGTTGAATAATACCAGTCTATGGCACAAATTACCACGGTTGCCACAAAGGCAATATCACTTATTACAGGATAACTGATAACGTGAACTATAACACAAAAAAAAAGAAGCAAAAAGAAGAAAAAAAAAGAAGAAGAAGAGAAGGACAAAAAAGAAAAGAAAAAAAAAGATATCCATCAAAGGGAGATTGACAACAGAATACTTCACTATAACCGTGTGACAGACATTACCAGTTTACTAAACGAGTCATGGGACGACCGCACTCCGTTAGGAGCATGTGGGCCTGACAGACTTATTTA
Source organism: Limonium bicolor (assembly GCA_023374045.1). Taxonomy (NCBI): domain Eukaryota; kingdom Viridiplantae; phylum Streptophyta; class Magnoliopsida; order Caryophyllales; family Plumbaginaceae; genus Limonium; species Limonium bicolor. The sequence goes on along the minus strand of CM041776.1, from coordinate 396,492,931 downwards.
TGAGTTAGTCGGGTAAGTAGTAATGTATCAGTACGGTACCCCATGCAAGTAGACAAGTAGTGTTAGGAACACGAGAAGTAGTCAATTCCATCCTACGGACCGTAAGACGGATTACCTCGAAGATGGACGAGAAGAGCCGCAGTTAAACCAACGGGCTAGAAAAAAAAAGAGAACCTTCAACAGAGAACAATGGACAGTATAGAAACAGAGAAACCTTTCAAGGACGTAAAAAAAAAGCAACAGGAAAACCCATTATAGACGAAAATAGTAGAACCCTCATAAGGATCGAGTAAACTCTTGCAATCCAGAGGAAATCTACCAGATGATATGGACATAAACGCGTAAATACGCGAGGAGAAAAGATAAAGCTATATGATAGCAGATACCTTAAGTAAGGAACAGTGGATTTGGAATGTACCACTCACAGGATAATTCGCACACCTTTTCTGTTTGACTCATTGGATATTAGCTGTTGAGCGTTTACGCCTCTGCACTCTGTATGACTGAGTGTTTTGGTATTGCACTCGTGTAGTTATTAATCTTGTGGGATTGCAGAAAGATAAAGTGGATATCAACAAGAGTGTGTAAAAAAAACGAGAACTACAACAGTGTGTTACTCCGGAACAAAATACCAGGAGACATGGATGACAAGCATCATCGCTGTGGACATATAGGCTGGTACGTCTTAGTATTACAAAGACAAGTGCAAAGAGCACTAAGTACTAACAGTAGCCAATGTCATATTACATTTCAAACTGAATGTCAGTGAGAGAAGACACACGCATATATGCTAGTGATCCAAACCAGTGGATTCACAGCAGTAAAAAAAAAGAGGCAAATTGAGCCTATGTTCATGGGTCTGTAACTCAATAGAGCGAGTGGGCCCATTGGAATGAACTTGGGAGAGAGCACTAATAGATTAGCGCCTCACCCTTTTATGTATTGTGGAGCCCCGAAGGGCTAGAGTCATACCCGTCTCTCTGGTATGAGGATAATCCACGAGTTGGAGAACTCTTTGAGAGCCAAGTATCCAGCGCTCTTTGTTGAGCGGCAGTTGTATACTTGTAGGGTACGGGGGCGTAACCCTTTTTAAGGGGGTAGAACCTCTTAGCTGTGCACATGTGTGCACTAAGTTTTGGCTGTTTGATATGCATTGCATACAAAGAAAAAAGAGAATTGGTGGTGTGCGGGCATACGAGGTTTGTTTGGTTAGTATGTGAATTATTTAGTATGCATGGCATACAGTGAATTGGTTTTGTTGGTTATGGTTGGTACGCGGGGCGTGCGTTGTTTGGTTTTTGTGTGTAATGTGCACTTGAATGTATGTATCTTATGAGATACTTGCTTGAATGATTGTATGTACACCATGTGTGTAGTACTTTTCTTATGCTATTTGTATATGTATTCATATTGCTTATAGAATGATTACATATGGTATCGCCTAGATACGAAATGAATCATTAGATATGGAATGTGGAACAATGGAATGTTATGGACACCTCGAGGAGGTTGTCAGGGTTGGTAGAACTGATAGGAAATGATGGTGCTGATGGATCACCTATATCCATATATGATTGAACTAACGCCACAACATGATGGCTATGTGCTGTATAAGCGCAATACGATGTGTGTAAATGATATCACATAGATATACATTATGGGAACAATGGGTAGTTATACATTTATATATACTTACCTATTTGATTAAGAGACTTCGGGACGAAGTCTTTTAAGGGGGGTAGATTGAAATACCCCAAATTAATAAACATGGATTAAATATTTAATTACATTAATTTAGGCCTAAACATGCCTTAAAAGTCAACTGAGAACAACAACGGTCAACACAAAACAAGATGTTGCACCTTTAACTGTGTAGGGTAAACAAATACCCAATGAAATACTTAGGACCTAAATACTCCAACACAAAGAACAAGCACTTTCACGCTTCAAGGTCAAGTAGAGCAAAAAGGTGCTCTAAGATACCTTAAAGGTCTAATGACCTCTAAATGATATAAAATTGAATACCATGATCAAATATAATGTAAGGAACACAATAAAACCGTTGTCAAAGAAAACCAAGCTCAGAAACACCAGGCAACACAAAATATGCGCTAAAACTCCTTAAATCACGTTTTGTGAAATTGTCTTCTAAATTGGTTTTAAATGGGCTAAAAGGTTATAATTACCTTTAAATATAATAAAATATCATATTATATGATATTAGGAATTTAATTCCAAGAATTTACGAATTTTTACAAATTTAATATTAAAATATTAATAAAACCCTAAAGTGGGGCCCGTTTGGGTCAACATTGACTAAGTTGGTCAATGTTGACCATTGACCACGAATTGGACTGCATAAAATCAGATTATTAAGTCTCTAAACAGACCAAGAGACAAGTCCCATGTGACAATTAAGTATTCTACATTACTTTTGCATAAAAATAAGAAAAGTAAACTTTGCCTAATAAAACAAAACTTGTCTCACCTTTTGCTTCCCCATGTGAGTGCAGCCGTTGGAGAGCATCTCCTTTCCCTTATTACACGGCTGGTACAAGGCTCCAAGAAAGAACAAAACAAAACAAGATGAGTCATCTTTCACTTATAAGAATAAAGTAACATATTACTTCATTTTTGATTCAAATTTGAATCAATCAAGCCCTACCTTTGTCAATCAAGGACGGCTGCCTCCTTGCCTTGTCTCCACCGAAATCTTCTTCAATTATCAGCATCAATCAAGCATTGATGAGTCATCAAACCAATAATGACCTAAAATATTCAAAAAAAGTGCTTTAAGGCAATATTAGGTCATCCTCCTTCATTTCTTCTCTTCAGCCGAGTTTGCTCTGCCCAAAGAGCTCTCTTTGGCTCCCCTTCAACCGTAGTTAAGTGTGCTAACTCCATTGGAGAGCTCTCAAGCTCTAGGTAAGCTTCTAAGGCATGAAAATGCCCATTTTCTTCATCTTTCTTTCCTTTTTCGATTGATCTACACTCCAACCTTTTCTATAAATCTATGTAGAGTGATTTGGAGGTTATAGGTTTTGGTTTCGTACATAACCAGATCTAAGGAGGAAAGTTCAAGTCTTGACCATTTAAGGTAAAAATGTGCTTTAAGCTCATAACTTTTGATTCCCTTCAAGTTCGGCTGTGAAACTTTGTTCCTAGCCTCATTTTCTTCCCCTTTTCATGTGGAATCAGTTGGTTAGCCATTTGGAGCAAGGGTGGCCGAGATCCAAAGGAAATACCCTCTTTTAAGGCATTTTTCCAAGGTAAAACCTAATAACAAGGCAGCTTGTTGAGATCTAGCTATTTCCTATGTCAATATGGTGGATCTAACACCTTGTGGTGTGTTTGATTCAGGCCGAAACCATCTTGAACTCTCCTTGCATTCTTAAGGTGATTTTTTGCCTTAAATCTTACATTAAATTACTTCTTATGGTTAGATCTTGCTTGGAACTAACTAGGCCTTGTTCTCTGTTTGAAAACATGTAAAACAAGCTGTGGAGAATTTCTACTTAAGGTGGCCGAACCAAACAAGGTTCTATCTAGGTTAAATCAAGGTATAAATTACTTAAAACCTTAACTTGTTACATTAATACAAGTTTAAGCTATTCCTAATTAATTGTTGTGAGTGAAGAGGTGAAATAAGGTCTTGTTTGACCTTAAAATGTTTAAGGAATGGTTTAGTAAATTTTATAACTAATTAACAAGCATAAGTGTCAATTTAAGACATTATGTGGAAGTTTGGTAATTAAACAAAGAATCTATGGTGAGGCCGAAAATGTATATGTATTTTGGGACATTTATGTGTAATTTTTTTGTGAGCAAATGTTTGTAATAAGGCCATGTATTTTAGGCCATTTTATTTATGCATTTACAAGTTTTTATTTAAGTTTAGGTGATATTCTATTATTACCGAAAAGAAGTGGGTCTTAGATGTAATTAAATTAAATTTGGGGGCTTTAGAAAAATAAGGCCGAAAATTAGAGTTAAAAAGGAGTTAAAATAAAGTTTATAAGATTTTATAAAGTTTTGGGGTTAAATGGTAATTTTTGAAAAGTATGGGTACAAACCGTGAATAAAGGAAATTAATGGTCAAGGAAATATTAAGGTGGTCAACCTTGACCATATGATAGGTTTTGACCAAAATAGATAAGTTAAATAACTTATTTAAGGTTGTATAATAAGATAAGTATCTTATGGTAATATTTTTATAACATATGTGGTAAATATGTTATTACTGAAAATAAAGGGTGTACAATGGTATTTTAAACACCCATGGGCTATTAGGAATTTTTAGGAATTTATTGGGTTGATTTTGGAATTAAAATGAACTATATATGTATAATATAGTTATTATGTCATTATGACACTTTGGAGAAATATAGATGGTGGAATGGTAAATATCGAAAGTATATGGGTTAATAAGGATATTTATAACCCTTTGGTGGAATTTGGTGATTTTTAGAATTATTAAGAGAATTTATTAAGATATGTGTATAATATGGTTTTAATGATATGGAAGAACTATATGTTATAATAGGGCCAAATGGCAATTATAGAAGTACAAGGGCTGTTCGGAATTTACAAAAAAATAACCATAGGTTATACTCTTTTATAAGTTAGAAATGTTATATTAAATGGTATATATAACATGGTAAAAAGAAAGGGGTGATTTTGTAAATAAAGGAAACTATGGTTTATGGAAAAGAATAAGATTTTCTTATGGTGCCTAAGAGGCAATAATAATAGTTTTGTATAAAGACTATAGGTTATAAGTTAAAGGGAATAAAATATCACATAGTATGGTATTAGTATATGGTATAACATTACATAATGTTATGTGGTCAAAACGGAATTTAAATTAAGTTAAGGGCTATACTGAGTTAATAAGAGTTGAGAGATGAATTTTAGACTAAGGTCTATAATGTTATAAATGTTATGACAATGATATGGTTTAGATGGAATTAATATAAGGAAGGGTACTCACATAAAATAATGTGACAAACTATAAATAAATGAGATTTATAAACTAAGGTGTTTATGGAATAAACCTTAGGAGTTGTAATTATACAACATAAAATGTTACTGATATTAGGATAATAATCTTAATAAAGTTGTATAATATAATACAACTGATGGGAATAATTATCTAATAAAAGATGATAAAATGTAACATAAATATAATAGTTTATGAAACTCATGAGAATTACCTACGTGGTAAAATATATATACATACACAAGAATGATGTATATAAGGTGGATATATATATATATATATATATATATATATATATATATTGGTTGAAACCATATGATTTAATGGTGTGGTTGTTATAATATATAGTATATATAGTCCGAACTATAAGTTTATGAGTTTGGCTACAATACAAATAATAATATACTACAATCATGCGTGAATACATGCAACTATAGGATATTCCTAAGCTAGATGGTGGACAAGATTAAAAAAATACAACGAATTAAACTAATAACAGTTGAATGTTATGACGTACGCGTCTAAAGTAACAAAACCGACGTTTTAGAGAACCCGTAACGAACAACTGTAGAAACAGGGGTGAACTGTCGGGGTTACTTATTATTCGGAGATACCGGATGTAGTTAGTCATGGAGACTGACTTATAGTTTTATTACCGTTTAGATTGTACTTCTGACAAGACGCTCGACGAGCTAGCGGACTACAAGGAGCATAGGATCTTGCTGATTCATACTCCACCGTAATACAATCAGGTGAACGGTATGTAAAGGGGTTTGATCCGAGTTGTCCTAAGGTGCTCCTTGGGCTCGGATTTGGTTGATATAACTTGTATGTTGTTATGAGTTTCTGATTGTCCACCGAGGACTTCCTCAGTTCAGACTTCTGTGTGATCTGTGATAAGATTGTTTGTCTGAATGTGTTAATTAATATGCATGAATTGTATATTATAGCTGCTTATTATTTACTGTTGTTGAGTTAACAGTATTGTTCGTATAGATGAACCTATATATATAAACGAACTACGGCTATGGTGCTATCTTATATGAAATAAGGAACGTAAGTAAAACGTTGTAGCACTATGATAATAACATAATACATACTATCTGAGACTTTTACGGAGCATTGGCCTTTCTATACGCCGCTCTCGTATCTAACACTGGATCCCGAGTTTACAGACTCCGGATTGGACTAATGACCTTAGTCTGCTGTGTTAAAATTGATAATGCGATGCGATGGTATAATTAATTAATGGAATGGAAGAAAGCCAAGGGGATGTGGTCTTAGTGTGGCTGTGATCACAAAACGATACCAGGATGTCCCGTACGGGTTCGTAAGTATCAAGAAAATTTCCCGTGAGCTAGAATGGCTCGTTGGTCGGAGACTCTACCGTTGGAGTGGCTACTGCCGTGGGTGACACGCCATAATATATGGTAACTAGAGACATGTCGTTTTAACGAGACATTGTCACTAGGTATAACTGAACAACTAAAACAATTGAGACTTATACAGTGGCGAACAATACCATGGATGAGACTTAATACTTGTTTATTATTCTCGTTGTTTCGCTTGTTGTTCATTGGTTATACTTGTGGTTATTTTAATTGTGTGATGGTTGGATGGAGCCTACAAGGCTAAGGTAAATTAAATATGAAAACTGTACGCTACGGCGAATGTACATTGTACATTATATTGTTATTACTCGATACGTTCGATATATAAATGTTGTATGGAATATTAAATGAATGTTTGGATTGGATGGATGTTAAATGTTTATGGATATTTGGATGGTTGATTAGTATATTATACATTTATGCTTCAGTTTTGATTATAACTGTAAAGGGAAAAGCATGAAATCAATCTAATAATAAGATGGTTAAATGACAAGTGACCATTAGGGTCCAGGCCCGGCATACTCAGCGTCTATCGCTGATACTACACATTACAGGTTGTTGATCATTGTCGGAGCTGAAGAGCAGGAACGGTAATTGGAGTGTTACTTTTTGTCACACACGTGGAGATGTTGTATTGCAATGAACGATGTTGAATTGTATTATGGTAAGGTTGTGTATTCAGGATTGGGTAGATGCTCACTTGTCGATGTTTATGGTTTATGGACTTAGTGTGATGTATAGGGTTTCTCTTATCACTGCGGTTAGCAGTTTTTTGTATTGGAAGTTGGATGTAGTTTGGCTGCGTTGCTCGTATGGGCGAGTAAGTAACGGCGGTGACACCCGAGTGAGTTTTTGTAATGGTTATTTGTTTTCCCGCTGCGAGATGTTTATTTATTGCTACGTGAGAGATATAACGTGATTATTGAGAGGGGGTGTTACAATAATGGTCGAGCTGACTGGCCCAATTCTTCAGTTATTTTTGGGAGTTTATGTTATAGATGGTTATTTTCTTGTTCAATGGAGCCTCTATCTGGAAGATGAAGTGTGGTGATAGTTATACCCAAGTGAATGATCTACACGCTTCGAAGAGACTAAGATTCAATCAAGGGTATCATCAAGTGTACAATAGGATATCGAGTAACACCCTTGTGGTGAATTTAGTCTTCATTAGGACATGTCAACATGCATTGGAGCTTGCTGTCCTAGTGGGTAGCCTCTGCATATGCTCTGAAATGAAACATAATTATTTCAGATTTCTGTTATGAGTGATTTGTCCAGACCGGTCTTCTCTAATTGCGTTGGATGTTTTACTTAGTTTGTTATGCTTTCTAGATGTATTCCATATTCTTCAAATTTGGTTTGCACTTTTGGTTATCAGGTGCTTAGTTTTTCAACTTTGCAGATATGTCTGTAGGACATTTGTTTTGAACAATACTTTGTTGAGTATAGGGGGTCTGTCCCATTCAAAAATAAAGTGTCTGATGTGTTATCTCTTTGATGTTTAGTAGAAGTTTCAAGTTTATCAAAAAAAAAAAAATGGTATGGTCTCTAAGGGTTAGTTTTAATTTGAACTTTTATAGTTATAAGTATATTATTTTAGAGATTAAATTATTATATAATTCTTTTTCCCATTCTGAAAGAAGCCATACCTACATTAACTAGACTAACACGTCGGCAATTAGGAACATATGAAATATTCAACGGCTATGAAAATTAGAAATAAGAAACCCGCTGCAAGCTGGTGGTGACAAAATTGGAACCATAGACAGGTGTACTGGAAAGCTCTAGAACGGAGGAACACTTGTAGAATAACGCTTCAGTCCAAAAGAAGCTGACTCAGACCAACACACACACGAAAACGTCGGTGCATTGTAATGCTGCAGTTGTGGGGATAACATCCAATGTGAAGCTCTCACTTTATTCAGGCAACGTGGAACTATAATTACCAGTGACCTCTCTTGGCTCTTCCGCTACCCTGATGCTTTAAATACTTGTGTTCGAACTAGTAATATCACCAAACTCAAACCGAGCCCATTAATTAACAAGTGGCATTTCCTCCCTCTGCATTCCGAAATTCATTAGTAGTATTAACTCTTACATAATTAAAGATGGCATGGTGTGCGAGCGCCCAATCCGTCTAGCTAGCCCAGTTGCCGCTCGTTTGGGTGCCAATCACGATATCCGCCGTCCATTTGCAGTTTCTTCCATGCCTTCTGTTCCAACATTGCCAAGGAAATCTGTCATGCAAAATCCGTTGCATGGCCAATGCCCCACGAACAATGATGTCCCAAAGGTACCCAGCGCAGTACCTAACACCAAAGCGGAGGTCGTACTAACTTCAAGGATTTTGTTTGCCTTCAGCGGACCAGCCCGAAAGGATCAACGGCCGGTTGGCTATATCGGTTCGTAGCAGCCATTGGAATGGAAGCGTAAAGGGCACGGACTGTTCTCCCAGATCTCCGACGGTTGAGTCCAGTGGTTCATTGGGACCAGTGTTCCTGTCTGTTGCTTCTCTAGTCCCACTTTTCAAAGGGGGTTAGAGCGAGGGAGAGACGGAGGGAGTCATGAACTCTAACGCTGAGCTCTGGAATGGAAGGTTGGCAATGGTGGGCCTTGAGCCCTGGCTTTCATCGAGTATGTCACAGGATCGCACTTGTGTAATAATTAGATCATAGTATATAGTTCTTTTCAGGCTGTGAGCAACAACATTCTCAAAAAAGGCTGTGAGCAAAACATTTAGGCTGATCGTTAGACTCACGATATTAAATTAGTTGAGAGGACGTGATGATGTGTATAAGTTTGGATAGATATATAGTATCATTTGTTGTAAGCCTACACGAAAGTGATAATAATAAATAAAGGAATTTTAATCTTTGAACCATAACATATTGGGTAATTACAATCATGAAGTACGTACATTAAAGTTACCCACAAGTGTTGTGGTGGAATTTTATAAATAACTAAGTTTTTATATTTGATGGTTCACTAGCCACTTTAGGGCATCTACGATGGTTTGAGTTTAATATATGTGTTAATTGGGTTGAACGGGTCAACCCATTTAACAAACAGATCAACCCGTTTAATAAAAGGGTTGGGTTTGGGTTTCATATTTGGACACGATTAATTAAATGGTTGGATTGGGTGGCTCAACTCGTTTAATAAGGATCGGGTTTGGGTTTAGCCTAACACGACCCGTGACCCGTTCGCCACCCGACCTCAAGGTTCCTCTTGGTACCCACAATTTATACCATCAGAAGATTTGCACCCCTTTGACGATTTTGGTGTAGGGTTCATTGTATATCGTGATTTTTTCTTTCTTAGTCTGTCAATTTCTCCAGCCTCTTTCGTTCACGGCTTCCTTGTTCGAAGATGTTGCACACGCACATCTTCATCCGAATGCTCTGCTTGCTTGCATGCTATGTCATAATTTGCTCTAAAATTAAATTTTTTCCCTTGGCTACTGAGTTCGTTCAATATTTTTTTGGTCCGAGTTAACCCGGAAGACTTTTCACTTTCTACGAAAGCTGGCTTTGCCTTTTCTGGCTATTCGAAAATTGACGCCTGGAACTCAAGGTGGTTTGTAATTGTTCATCCGCCTGGACGCTTACTAGAGTACCATATAATACTTTCCTCACAAAGGGCCTGCCGTGTTGCCCCTCGCTCCCAGATTCTGAAGTTTCTATCTCGGCGGTTCTGAAAGATCTGAACAGGACTGAGCTACCTTACCATATACTTCTCCGACAACCAACATTGTGTCCTTTTAAAAAAATCTACACCACGCCTCAAACCTTTCTTTTATTATTTGCATTATTTTGTCACGATTTCATCTTATTTTTAACCCCTTTTGGTAGACTTTCCTCTCATAGGATCCAAGGTAGGACCTCTCTACCAGGGGAATTTCTTCACTTTTAAAGTAGGCAAAACTCGCATGGACTATTACGAAACTATTTAGGTTGCCGACGAAGCGACAAGGGAATCTGTTGATGCTTCGTCCCCGGGAGCTACTGTCTCCAGCCATTCTGTTTCTAGAAAGAGACGAGCGAGAAAAGAGGATGACCCTTCATTAAAAAGACGAAAACTTATAAAAGATGGGAAGAAAGTTATTTCTGATTATCGAAAACCCCCCTGTTCCGGGTACATGGAATGTAAACACAGATTCTGGGAGACGTGACTTCCCCCCCCCCCCCCTTCACCCGAGGTCAAACCTTAATCTAAGTTCCTGCCAAGGTAGAAGATATGATAGTGCGACCCCTATCTCATGTTTCTTCCTTGACTTGAGGATATTTTTTCTTCAGATATTAATCTAGAAACTGCGTTGGAAAGAAAAAGAGTTTTTGTATCTGCTCCTTTGCCCGGAGGTGCCTCTCTGTTTCGCGTTTTAGACTTGAGTGTTTTTGTCTTTGCCTTTTACTTACCGATGAGTGTTTTTCTTTAGGTTCTCTCTTACCCAGTGATCCTGAAACCGTTAAGGAATGCGTTCAACGTTAGTCCCACGGTTTTACCCTTAGGGAGAATGTTTTCTCGAAAAGTGCCCCACTAGTCGCGCCCGAGGACATGGGGAAAGACGTTTTGCTAGACCGTGCACCGGCCCCAAAAAGAGTGAAAACGATTGCAAAGAAAGTGAGGCCTTCGGACGTTTGCGATGTCAGTTCCTCCCCGGAGGACACATCAAAACTTATATTTTGCAAGTAGTTTCTTATATTTTGATTTTTAACGTCAAATCTTAGACTTCTTGACCTAGCTAATGATGTTGTACTTTGTTGGCTATTAACACACTCATTTTGATTCTATTTTAAAACTGATTTTGATTTTTAGTTTAGAATCTAATGCTTTTAATTTTTAATGTAAAGATTATTCACTTTTGTATTCTCTCTTTATATATGAGCATTACATTTTAGTGAGATATTATGAGTAAAAAAATAACAAATATTAGATAAATTATGTCTAAAATGACTAAGTTTGAGATATAAATGTACAACTCGTGACTGACAGATGGAGCACTTTGTGTCTAAAAATATAATTTAACATCTGATAAATGGTATTAATTTAGCGTATGATACTATTGATTTAGCGCCGATAAGCGAACACAAAATAGTGCTCGATAAAGAGACGCAAATTAGCATCCGAATATATAAATTAGCGTCCGAATATATAAGTTAGCATCTAATAAAAGGATGTAAATTAGCGTCCAAATATATAAGTAAGATAAATGGACAAAAGTTAGCGTCAAATAAGTCTTAGATGCTAATATTCTTAACTTTTGAGTAGTTATGCTAGCATCTGATATGTATTAGCATCTGGTAATCAGACACTCAAACGGAGGCTAAATAGCGTCCACTAAATTTCAAATGTTAAAATTGGACACAAATTAGGATCAGACGAGCGCCGGAAAAAATTAGCGGTCGAGGCTTATATCAAAAACTGAACTCGATCACATTTTGAGAGAAACATATAAATAATATCAAAACTACAAGAATAATATACGTACTCATGAACAGAGAGAAACATCAAAGAATGGTATAGAACTTTGTCTATAACTACAGATTTATATAACAATTTATTCTCTTATTAAAAGAAATGAAAAAAAATATAACTTCTTTGGTCTCATTCAATTGTATGGTCTCTAAAGGTTAGTTTTAATTTGAACTTTTATAGTTATAAGTATATTATTTTAGAGATTAACTTATCTATAACAAGTTCTTTTTCCCATTCTGAATAAGAAGCCATACCTACATTAACTAGACTAACACGTCGGCAATTAGAAACATATGAAATATTCAACGGGTATGAAAATTAGAAATAAGAAACCCGCTGCAAGCTGGTGGTGACAAAATTGGAACCATAGACAGGTGTACTGGAAGCTCTAGACGGAGGAAAACTTGTAGTATTACTCTTTCAGTCCAAAAGAAGCTGACTCTAGACCAACACACACACGAACACGTCGGTACACTTGTGGGGATGACAATCCATGTGAAGCCTCTCACTTTTTTCAGGCAACGTGGAACTTTAATTACCCAATGACCTCTTGGCTCTTCCGCTACCCTGATGCTTTAAATACTTGTGTTCGAACTAGCAAATTCACCAAACTCAAACTGAGCACCATTAATTAAACAGAGTGCATTTAGCAACCCTCTTGCATTCCCGAAATTCCTTAGTAGTATCACCTCTCACATAAATTGAAGATGGCCATGAGTGCGACCGCACAATCCGTCCTAGCTAGCCTAGTTGCCGCTCGGTTGGGTGGCACATCACGGTCATCCGCCATCCAGTTCGCAGTTTCTTCCATGCCGTCTAATCACCCTGCTCAAAGGAAATCAATCATGCAAGTCCGTTGCATGGCCAATGGCCCGACGAAGAAGGATGTCCCAATGGTTGACCCATCAGCACCTTCACCAAAGTGGAAGGTTAGTACCAACTTCAAGGATTTATTTGCCTTCAGCGGCCCTGCTCCGGAAAGGATCAACGGCCGGTTGGCTATGATCGGTTTCGTAGCAGCCATCGCTGTGGAAGCGTCCAAGGGCACGGACCTGTTCTCCCAGATCTCCGACGGTGGAGTCCAGTGGTTCATTGGGACCAGTATTCTCCTGTCTGTTGCTTCTCTAGTCCCACTTTTCAAAGGGGTTAGAGCTGAGGGAGAGACGGAAGGTGTTATGAACTCTAACGCTGAGCTCTGGAATGGAAGGTTGGCAATGGTGGGCCTTGTAGCCTTGGCCTTCACCGAGTATGTCACAGGATCAGCACTTGTGTAATTGATTAGACCTGTAGTATAGTTCTTTTTAGGCTGTGAGCAATAACATCTAGGGTGCGTTCGCCCTTAACATAAATGCACATTTTTTGACAGCATAAATGTACAGCATATGCTGTTTTTGCACTCCTTTATTTGTTTTTGCTGTTCGCCTAAAACAGCATAAATGACAGCATAAATGCAGCATAAATGCCCGCAGCAAATGCATTTTTTCGTTTTCGTGCTTTCACTTCCTTCGTTCTTTACTCACTTTATAATGCAATTACTGTGACTATTGATTTAAAAAAAAAATTTTTTACAAGTTACTTTATTTATTACCAATTACATAATGCTTTAAATAATTTATAAAAATAGTACTACATCTTTAACCAAATTTACGAAAAATCACATTTATAATACAATCTATAATATATTATTTGTAATACCACATAGATTAATAAATTAAAAAACGAATAATATACACACTTGTTGATATATAAATTAAAATATTAAAATAGTATATAGAAATATGAATGCATATAAATTTATTAACATACAAAGTTACAAAAATATATATATTATTAAAAGTTATAATTTCACTAAATAAATTCACATAACATTATCAGAAAATTTGAAACGCTTTTTCTCTTTTTTACGCTTTTATATTTGTAAGAATTATAAAATTTAGATAATAAAAATATATTATTTAGGAGTTACAAGTTTTTCTTAAATAGAAATAAAAATTTTATTGTTTATGAATTGTTTTATTTATTTTTACTAACAAAATAAAGTTACGTAGTGCAATATAATAAATTATAATTGTAATACGAAAACGGTAAACGCACTACATATAACTAACGTAACCAAACATGCGCATATGCTGCACTGCCAAACAGCAGTTTTCAAAACAGCTGCATTTATGCCAGCACATTCCTGCCAGCAAATATGCTGCATTTATGCCGACGCATTCCTGCTGTCAAAAATGTGCATTATGCTGCCAAACAGCCATGCCGAACAGAGCCCTAGGCTGATCGTTAGACGCACGACAGTTTCTTAAAAAAGACGCACGACACTTCAATTAGTTGAGAGAGACGCGATATTTATAATTTTGGATGAATATATAGTATATCAATTTGTTGTAAGCCTACACGAAAGTTTTATAAAAAAAATAAAGGAATTTTAAATCTTTGAACCATAACATATGGGGTAATTAATGATTACAATCTATGAAGTTACATTAAAGTTTACCCACAAGTGTAAGTGGTGGAACTTTATAAATTAACTCGATGCTTTTAACCGGCAAAAGTAGCTCTCAGTAGTAGAAAAGCGTTTAAGAAATTGCAGCCTTCCTAATAAGAATTGGCCAATCCATCCATGAGTATACCATGAAATATTAATGGGGTGTTTGTTTCGAGCGGGAAATGGAATGAAATCAGGAAAGAAAATGGAGTTCCTGGTTGTTTGTTTGAGCTGGGGGGGAGTTGAACAAATAATCGGTCAACGACCGCCGGTCAATGGTCAACGGATACCGACTGCCGGTCAACGGTCACTAATTACCAGACAACATTCACTGGTCAATGGTCATTAGTCATCGGTCAACGGTCATATGTCACCGGTCAACATGTACTGGGGAAGGGAATCCTTTCCTTAGTAAGAAGTGGGGAATCAAGATAGAGGATTTTAGGGTAATCCCATTCCCTTTCTCTTTCCTGAAAATAGGAAAAATGGCAAATCAAACAGCAAGAAAGGGAATCATTCCGATTCTCTTTCCTGATTACCCAAAACAAATGCCCCCTAAGGTTATTCTCATCAATCTTGAAAATATTGTTATTTTATTTTGGAAAAAATTTACAATATATCTCTATTTTCTTTCTGTAATTCACAATATACCCCTTTTTTGAAACAGTGTTACAAAATATCCCTGTTTTCTTTGCTAATTCACACAATGCCCTTTTTTGCTAACGACCGTCAAATGCTTCATTAACTCCCTGGAAAATGACTCTTTTGCCCCTGACATTTTTTTTTGGGAAAATTCACGATATACCCCTGTTTTCTTTCGTAATTCACAATATACCCCTATTGGTTTTTATAATTCAATTTAAATATGCTTAAATGTTGTCCAAAATTGATGAAACTTTACATAGACGATGCTAAAGTGTTATATTTTGGTCTAATATCAAATTTGAAGTTTTTTAAGCTCATATGTGACATGTGGGACCCAATGAACATGTCACAATTTTCATTGGGTCCCACAGCTCACATGTGAGCTTAAAAAACTTCAAATTTGATATTGGACCAAAATATAACACTTTAGCATCGTCCATATAAAGTTTCATCAATTTTGGACAACATTAAGCATGTTTAAAGTTGAATTATGAAAACCAACAGGGGTATATTGTGAATTACGAAAGAAAACTGGGGTATATCGTGAATTTTCCCTTTTTTTTTTGAAAAATTCGCGGTTTCATTCTGGAATAGCTATTTTTGTTTTGAAAATTTTAAAGTTCATAATATACCCCCTTTTTAGTTTATTGTTCACGAAATACCCTTGTTTCTTTTACTTAGTTCACAAAATATCCCTGATTATGTTTTGTAGTTCACGAAATACCCATATCACCTAGATGGTCTTGCAAAGCAACACCTAGTTTCTCTTGTTTTTCAAGTGTCTTTAGTCTCTTCACAATCCCAAGACAAATGTTGTTTGCATTCTAGCTCCCCGAGGTTTCCTGTCTCTCGCAATGTCTCACCATCAACTGAATACGTACGAATCTCTGTCATACACAATTGGACACAATTATAATATATGACTAGAGACAAATTAGTATAGTAAGGATTCTTTACATAGTTAGGTGAATACCTTTAAGTAAAGAGTAGATTTATTTAGTCCTATGGACAATCAAAGTAGCATTGAAACCCTCCACAAAGTTTGATGTATTGTATGAACACTTTATCTGTTTACACAGAACTGGTTAGGTAGATGTCAAGGTTTAGACAAACAATAATGTCACAAGCACTGGGTTGAAATGGCTACCTCTTGGTCAAACTTGTGTCGTGCTCAGCACTCCAATGGGATACTGCTTAGATATTTGAATGCACCAAGATCCATCTCCCTAATGCGTGCAATTGTTTTGCCAAAACTGTACTCGGAGAATGCATTCACAGCAGACCAAAATGCTTGCCTACATAACATGACGAACTTGTCAATGTTAAACTAACTCACTAATGACAGAAACAGTTTGATAAAACATAATACTCACATCATTTTTGGACCTGAATGCGTAGTAGAAAAAAGATGATATCACATGGCATTACCAATCATGGAAACCAATTGGTAAGAGCTTGGTCGATTCCCTATGAGTAAGAGAAAGGATGCATTATAAAAGGTTTTCGAAATAATATACAAAATGCAATTGGTGGCAATGTCCACAAAGTACCCTGTTTATGTT
This sequence comes from Limonium bicolor, assembly GCA_023374045.1. Classification (NCBI taxonomy): domain Eukaryota; kingdom Viridiplantae; phylum Streptophyta; class Magnoliopsida; order Caryophyllales; family Plumbaginaceae; genus Limonium; species Limonium bicolor. The sequence goes on along the minus strand of CM041776.1, from coordinate 396,476,371 downwards.
TTGAAGTTCACGAAATATCCCTAAGTAACAAGGGTATCTTGTGAATTTCTAAACATAAATAGGGGTATTTCGTGAACAATAAACTTAAATAGGGGTTATATTATGAACTTTTTTTTTAAAGTAGCCATTCCAAAATGAAACCGCAAATTTTTCAAAAAAAAAAAAAGTTAGAGGTAAAAGAGTCATTTTTCGGGGGGGAGGGTTAACGGAGCTTTTGACGGCCGTTAACAAAAAAGGGCATTTCATGAATTAGCAAAGAAAATAGGGATATCTTGTGACACAATTTCAAAAAAGGGGTATATTGTAAATTATGAAAGAAAACAGGGGTATATTGTGAATTTTCCCTTTTATTTTTTTATCGAGATCCACCAGCTAGTCATTTATTTATAACAGAAGCTAGGTTGACTTAACAACATTTTTGTCTAAAAAAACATGGTTTTTTTAGTCGCCTTTTCCTCCAAACATCAATTGCAATATTCTTCTTCCATTGATTCATTTGAAAGCCGGTCACCTATCCTCCACTCTTTCCCGTCTGTCAGCCCCAACAATCTTCTAGCACCTTTGCCTCACCTTGCCAGCTCTCTCAATCCCACAGAATATTGCGCTCTCCATCGCCACCACTACTAAACAAATCCATACTAGTTTCTCCAACCGAAAATGTCCACTCCAATCAGCGATGCAGAAGAGGAGACATGCACCATGTTCATTGATAAGCTCAACAACAATACCAGACTCAGAACTCTATGAAAAGTTTTCAGCCCTTTTGGGAGAATAATCCACATATATCTGATGGTTAGTTAGCAACATATCGTGAAATTACTATATATTTATCCTTATGTTATTTCTTGTACAATGTTCGTTGCAACCAGGGGGTGAAGAATGCACCTACTATGTAATGAGATACATCCATGTCATAGTTGTAATGAGATACATGTATGATATGTACTGTGTTGACTACTCAACGTGTCGTACGGGTTCATCCCATCAATACATAACCCAAGCCTCAGATTCCTATCTTCATATCCAAAATGTTCTTTGTACCATCTGTTGATGTTTCTTCATTGAGGCCCATTTGCTTAATGTCTTAGTTTCTCATCACTTTTTCTACCCTCTGCGTGCCACCGTAAGTTCTTTGCATCTTTCGAATTAGTAAACAACCTTTTGAACCTAAGTATGATCGGTAAATACCACAATAGTTTACGTGGAGGACTTTTTTCTGAACGGAGGAGGAGTCATCATCCTTGATCTTGTGTCGAGATATGAAAATTTTGGACAATTGTTTAGGTGTTCGTAATCACCCCTATACAACACACAATTGTTAGGACATGCATGAATCTTCTTATACTCAATCCCCATTGGACACATCCATTTCTTCGCCTCATAAGTGGTGGTAGGGAGACCGTTCCCATCTGAAAGTATATCTTGAAGCAGCTCGATAAGTGTCGTGAAACTCTTGTCACTCCATCCATATCTCCCCTTCAAGTTGAACAAATTCAGAACAACCGTTAATTTTGTGTACTTAATGCATGTAGGGTACAAGACTGTCTTGGATGCATTCTACAACCATTGATACTCATCGGTCTGTCGACAAAATTGTCCTCGACATTATCAAGCATCTCGTCCATTCGCTCATCATGGTAAGTCGTCTCACTGTCAACATTGGCTCCTGAATTACTTGGGAATCGATCTGACTCGTTGACAGTATCGAAGGGTTACTCGATTCTTGAGTGACACCGATTGTAACTATAGGAAGTTGAAGCATTATCTTGAACTGATTCTCCATGAAAAGTACATCTTCTATAATATGGCATGAAACCACATGTCTTCAGATGGAATCATATGACGTCGATGCTTTAATATTTTCTTACCATACCACAATCAACACAAGGACATGGAATTTTTTCACCGCCTTTGTCCTCTCCTTGTGTTGCACTACAGCTTTGCAAAACACATTCATCCTCTTGTCAAAGTAATCCCCTCAATCACCATATATCCAGTCACGCTTCATAGTCTATGTGCAACAAATCATAGGTGTGAGAATTACCCTACCTAAAAACTAAAATGTTTATGTAATATAGTTTACATTTGTTTGCACATGTTTATATCTTAATGGAGCATGACTGGGATGAGTGTAAAGTAAGCTAGCCTAAGTCTATGGTCCAAACCCAAAATAAACTAGCAATTTAATTTCAATAAATCATTGCATATTTAAAATAGAAACCGAAGTCAAAATACTTACTTGTATTTTTGGGATTTATAGAGAGAGGGGAGACTGGTGTGCGAAAGATGCAGCAGTACCAGTTTTGATATATTACTACCAAGGTGTAAAAACAAACATTAGAAAAGAAACGCAGCAACATGTATGTTCACTGCTCATACTTAGGCTTACAAAATTATAGTGAGTGAAGAGAATGAAGAGATAAGTTAAAGCATATTACTCGTTCCCAAATGAATTGTTTTCAGCCCCGTTTTCAATGTGGCATATGAGAGACACAGACACTCTTAAATTATCTCTATAGAGGGCACAATCAACACATTTTTTCACTCAGGCATTATATCAAACACCTTATGTGCACAACAAATTGTACACCATTGTTATACACACATTATCCACACACAACTACATTAAACAATCACAATCACATTGCAACCTAAATCTAATCCTTATCACAACAAATTCGCAACTTTCAAAATCAAACAATTAACTCACGTTTAGGTTTTCTCCCTAACTGCTGTTGGTGGCGGACTAGACTCGAGCAATACGGGACGACAGAGGCGTAATGGTGGTCGACAAAGTGGACAGTGGTGGCGGGCGACGGTGGGTGAAGTGGTGGTCGGAGCTCTCAAGAGGGAATCACCAAAGAGAAACGAGGTTGTTGAAGAAGGTATGGCAGTGAACGACCTCGCGCAACTGAGTATACTAGTAAATTAAAAGGTCTATTTCGGCGGTTCCTAACATAACCTCCGAAATATACCTTTTTATTTTTTTAATTAAGGAGCGGGAAAACAGTCTATTTCGGTGGTTCCTACTAACAACCGCCAAAATAGACTAGGAAATACATCTATTTCGGCAGTTGTAAGTAGAAACCGCCGAAATAGAACCTTAAGTTTTTAATGACCTGAATTTTGACAACATATCTCGGCGGTTTTTTCTACAACCGTCGAGATAGAGGCGCCAAAATAGGCCTTTCATGTACTAGTGTCTTAATATATATAATTTGTTACGACTATAATTACAATAAGTAAATGTATATGTTTATAATTATTATCTTTTTTCGTGAAGGTTTTTCTTACAACTTTTGAAAGCTACTCTGATGAGATTATCAAAGGGTTACTAGAGGAGTTAGCATAGTACATTTACATGTACATATTTTGTTATTAGGGTACCAACAACCTTTTTATGAATAATTTGAATTGTGAAGTGACACACATGGTTTGCGGATGATTCAATTTTGTTAGCATCAATTGTAGTATATGTTGCTGATTTTGGAAATTTTTGTTTTTAGCAAGGTTTTATAAAGGAGAATTATATGTAATATCTAGTTATATTCATTGTTAACACCTTGATCAAGAGTTAAAAGCGAGATAGCCGAGTTGGTGAGCTATACGAGGTAGTATAACATAGTTTGAGCAAGCTTTAATATAATATATGTTGCAAAAATTGTGTTGTTGTAGATGTACAATATTCAGGTGTAGATTGTGTTCAACATAATTGTTAAAAATAGAGCATGTACCAAAATGTGGTAATTCTTATTTAAAAAAAAGGTGAATTCGAACCTGTGAAGGTGCCACCTTACTTTGTCTTTTTGGGCTTTGTATTTTTATAAAACTTTAAAATGTTATAGTTTATTAGATATAAGTTCAAACAACATAAATTTTATACCGTTCATCATAATTTGAGCTCTTCAAAATAAGACCAAACATGAATATGTTTTGATAAAGTTTAACTTTTTTTTGTATGTACATATGTTTTAATATTCATTGTGGATCTTAAGTTTAAGAAAAGTGAATCAAAGTTGTTAAAAAGTGAACCAAAGGTTGTTAGAAAGTGAATCACAGGTCCTTAGACCCTAAACCCTGCATTACAAACCCTTCAATGTTTTTAGCATTCCTAGGGTGTGGTTTTTAGGGTGTTTGGGGGGTAGGGTAATTTTTTTTACATTAGTTCTACACTTTATATTATCGTCACCGACTTGACAGTTTTTAGGGTTTGTGGCTTAGGGTTTAGAGCCTAAACACTACACTACAAACCCTGAAAATGCCTTCGACGTTTTTAGCATTCCTAGGGTGGTGTTTGGGGGGGGGGGGGGGGTAGGGTAATCTTTTTGGCATTAGTTCTACGCTTTATATTTTCGTCACTTACTCGATAGTTTTTTAGGGTTTATGGTTAAAGGTTTATTGAAAAGTGTATATTTTTTTAAAAAAAAGTTAATCACATGTTTAAGTATAGTTAATCTTTTATTTAAGAAAAGTGAATCTTATGTTTAAGAAAAATGAATCATATCACAAACTTATGCGAGAACTATATGAATCATTCGTTTAAGAAAAATGAATATTTTGTTTAAATATAGTCAATCAAATGTTTAAGAAAAGTGAATCTTATCACAAATTTATACAAGAACAATATGAACCTTTAATTTATTTAAAAGTGAATATTTCGTTGAAGAAAAGTTAATCAATTATTCAAGAAAAATGAATCTTATATTTAAGAAAAGTGAACCTTCACTTAAAATAATGTAAATCCTTTGTTTTTCTAAAAGTGAATTTTAATTTAAAGAAAAGTAAATCTTAAAGAAGATTCATTTTGTTAATGTATACGGTTCATTTTATTATTAGAAAAAATTCATTTTGTTAATAAATAAGATTCACTTTAAAAATTCGTAATATATACTCATTCTAAAAATAGAAAAATTTAAGTTTACCAAAACATATCCATGACGCATCTTATTTTGAAGAGCACGAAAAATGATGAACAATAGTATATTTTTTTTTGTTTTTTCACTTATGTTTGTAAGTTATAACATTTGAAAAAAATATTGTTTCTTTCGCCTACTAATAAAACTAGACCTGGCAATTTTGACCCAACCCAAAACCCAACCCGAACCCAACCCATACTTTTGTGGGTTAGGGTCTTGATTATTGACCCATCTATTTTTTGGGTTGGGTTAGGGTAATAAGCTAATTTTGTGGGTTGGGTTAGGGTAGAGATCATAACCCATGACCCAACCCGAAACCCGAAAATAATTGTTAATAATGAAAAATAAAAATATTAATTCACAATTACATATTTTTTTCAGATGAAACTATACCTTAGCCTTAAACCCAAATGCAGTTAGACTATTCCACCTTTAATAATATCATAATCTTAACTAAACAAACGGCCTAACCAGCTGCATATCAAACAAAGGGCTCAACCCGACCTTAACATAATGTTGAAAACCTAAATACTCTCGTCTTGTAGACTCACATTCATTTTACTTATCTACGTCATTGTTCATGTCTATGTCGCTCTTCATCTATGCCCAAGGTTTGTTTTTCTTATTCTCACTGCCATAGTTGTTCTTGAGAACATATATATGTTTAGATTTTTTAGAATGGTGAACATAAGAAGGTGATATGTATTTTTGTAAGTAGGATCTTGATTATAAACCTCTTAGTGAATTCTGAAGCCAACAATACGGATAACGTGCTGCATAAAAGTTCCTCAATTGTTGGTAACAATTAATTGATTGTGATTGTACTTTTCTCATGCATGAGCACTCAATTTAAACAGGTGTAATTATTTTAAAACTATCAGTCATAGTTTGAGGCTTTGAGCTCTCAATTTATAAATTATTTCTAACTTTAGAAGATTTGTCTTTAGTATATTTTCTAATGCATAATGAAGATTTTCATTTTTGTTTCCCTTTTTATTAAGGGCACTAGGATCATGTGCATATCTAGATAGGATTCCTCCCTAACAGTGGTAGAGCTTTAGGCTCTGATTGATAAATATAAACTTATGGAAAAAGTACGTGTTATTCTATTCATGGGAAATTGGTGTAGTACTTTTACATTCTTTGCATAACATGGAATTCATTTAAAGTTGGGTCGATCAAGCAAGATTACTTCTCTTCCTTTTATTTCATCATAATTAGTTAGCACTGGATGTTTGTGGATTTTTTTATTAATTTCTACCCCCAATCCATCTAAATTATTGTATGCTTAAAAAATGGGTTGGGTGGGTTGGGTTAGGGTTGAAGGATTTTAAACGGGTTGGGTTAGGGTCATGATTTGCTGACCCAACAATTTTTGGGTTGGGTTGGGTTGATGATATAATAAATGAGTTGGGTTAGGGTTGATATCAACCCGACCCAGCGACCCAAATTGCCAGGTCTAAATAAAACCACATTCAGCCCTCTGAGACTCCCGTACGCACTTTTCCCTCTTTTTTTCTTTTTCCTTCATTTCTTCTTCATTAGGTTGTTGATGTGTGGCAGAAGCCACACTATACCCTAGAGTTGGCAAACGGGTTATCCGCTCAGGTTTTGGGTCATTATCCATTCAGGTCATTAAACTTTCAGGTCAAATCGGGTTCGGGTTATAATAGTGTCAAATAGAATGGGTTTCGGTTATTTCAGGTCATGGTTAATATTTTTTGAAAAAATTATTAAATAAATATACACCTAATTTCTATAAGAATATACTACATATAGATTAGAGAAAAGTCATACAATAATCTTTCTGAATTTCGGATATACTACGTTTGAATCAAGTTTTTGTCATATTTTTTGGGTCATTCAGGTTTGGGTCAATTTATGGTCACTATTATTTCATGTTATTCAAGTTTGGATAATTTTTAAGTACTATTATTTTCGGGTCATTTCGGGTTCAGGTCGGTTTCGGGTTATACATGTTTCAGGTCATTTCGGGTTCGGGTCATCTTGGGTTTTACTCAATCGGGTTTCGGGCTTATTATATTTAAATATTTCGGGTTTCGGTCGGGTTTCAGGTTCGGATAAAACGGACGGGTTTTCAGGTTGGGTCAAATTTTGACAGCTCTACTATACCCTGGCACCAGGGTCAGGGTCTCCTAACTTTTAAAAAATACCTTTAAAGGCGGTTGTTTGAGAAAACCGCCTCAAAAAGCACTAAAGGTCATAAACAACCACCTCTAAAAGCATTTTTTGTACTAGTGAAGTTTAAGAAGAGACTCCACTAACATTACCCTTACTGAAACGAATTACTATGTTTAAAGTAGTGTGCTACCAAAAGGTTAAAATGAATTTTCTTTCATATATGTAAATTAGCATCCGAATTTTGTCAGACACTAATAGCGGACGCTAATCCGCTAAATCGTGTTTGTCATATAGTTTATATTATTGTCGGACACTAACCTGCGTCCAGATAGTAACCGAAAACAATGTAGACATAATTCAACGTCCAACAAAAAATGAGACGCTAATAAAAAAATAACGTGTGGTGCTTAATCGGACACTAAATCGTGTTTCTCTTGTAGTTTATAATAACTGCTTTGGTCTCATTCAATTGTACGGTCTCTAAAGGTTAGTTTCAATTTGAACTTATATAGTTCATTATTATCTTTTAGATTAAATTATTATCTATTACAAGTTCTTTTTCCCTTTATGAATAAGAAGCCATACCTGCATTAACTAGACTAACACGCGGGCAATTAGGAACATACTCCCCCGTCCTGAATTGACCGTTCTCTTTACTATTTGGATATGTCGTTTGATTTCAATTTTTAACATATAAGATAAATTAATTTTGAAAATTTAAGTTTTGTGTATGATTCCTTACATGATAAACTATATGTTACAAAATTTAGTTTTATAAAATTATTTTATCTTATATGTTTAATATTGAAGTGGAAAAGCGTGCCATAAAACAAACAGGACGGTCAATTCAGGACGGAGGGAGTATGGAATATTCAACGGCTATGAAAATTAGAAATAAGAAACCCGCTGCGAGCTGGTGGTGACAAAATTGGAACCATAGACAGGTGTACTGGAAGCTCTAGACCGGGGAAAACTTGTAGTATTAGTCTTTCAGTCCAAAAGAAGCCGACTCTAGACCGACACACGAACACGTCAATGCTGCATTCTCACTGGGTTCCATATATTTGTGGTGCGTGGATGACACAATCCACGTGAGGCCTCTCACTTTTCAGGCAACGTGGAAGTGTAATTACCCAGTGTCCTCTCTTGGCTCTTCCGCTGCTCTGATGCTTTAAATACTTCTCGTGTTCGAACCAGCATATTCACCAAACACAAACTGAGCACCATCAATTAAACAGAGTGCATTTAGCAATCCTTCTTGTATTCCCGAAATTCATCAGTATTACCTCATAAATTAAAGATGGCCATGTGTGCGAGCGCCCAATCCGTCCTAGCTAGCCCAGTTGCCGCTCGGTTGGGTGGCACATCACGGTCATCCGCCATCCAGTTTGCAGTTTCTTCCATGCCGTCTGTTCACCTTGCTCAAAGGAAATCAATCATGCAAGTCCGCTGCATGTCCAATTACCCGATGAACAAGGATGTCCCAAAGCGGAAGGTCAGTACCAACTTCAGTGATTTGTTTGCCTTCAGCGGACCAGCCCCGGAAAGGATCAACGGCCGGTTAGCTATGATCGGTTTCGTAGCAGCCATTGCAGTGGAAGCGTCCAAGGGCACGGACCTGTTCTCCCAGATCTCCGACGGTGGAGTCCAGTGGTTCATTGGGACCAGTGTTCTCCTGTCTGTTGCTTCTCTAGTCCCACTTTTCAAAGGGATTAGAGCTGAGGGAGAGACGAAAGGAGTTATGAACTCTAACGCTGAGCTGTGGAATGGAAGGTTGGCAATGGTGGGCCTTATAGCCTTGGCTTTCACCGAGTATGTTACAGGATCAGCACTTGTGTAATTAATTAGATCAGTATATGGAGTTCTTTTCAGGCTGTGAGCATCAAAATCTAGGCTGATCGTTAGACTCACGATAGTTCAAAGAGTTGAGCAGACGCAATGATGTGTGTTAGTTTGGATGGAAATATAGTATCAATTTGTTGTAAGCCTACACGAAAGTTATGAAAATATAATAAAGGAATTTAAATCTTTGAGCCATAAATTAATTATTATTTACAATCTATGAAGTTACATTAAAGTTTACCCACAACTGTCGTGGTTGAACTTTATAAATCGACTTTTAGACAAATTCGATGCCACCGTCTCTTTGTGTGATTGGACTCCTTTTAAGTATATTAATTTTAAATTATTATAACTTTTAATTTATGAGTCCAAAATGGAAAAAAAATATATCATTGTTCATCTAAATCCAAATTTTTTAAAACAAGACTAGTAATGAATATGTTTTGATAACTTAAAAAAAAAAATAGTTTTACATGTGTATGATGATACACTAAAAATGATAATATGATTCATTAATTTTGATATTATGATTCATTAAAATTGATATTATCATTCATTAACTAATAAGTGGTGAATTAGATTACAAATTTTGGAACAGACAAAAATCATTATTGTTTTGTACTGTATTATTATTGTTGTATGGTGTATTTTAAACTTTCTATGGCGAATCATGTATTTTTTATACATACCAAATATTGTTTTATGTTTCATTATTGTTTAAAAATTTTATTTTTATATGTTTACGATGATATACTAAAATGAAGATATGATTCATCAATTTTGATATTATGATTCATTAAAATTGATATTATGATACACTAAAATGATTTTGTGTTTCAATGATACACTAAAATGATGTTATGAATCATAAGTCTCATTAATATATATGGATTTATACATGTAATTAACATAAATTTTTAAACTGACCCTTCTTGCCGGCTTCCTTCCCTCCCCAGGTCCGTGCGTATCGTCCTCCGCAGAGGCGATTCCAGAGGCGCAGCTCTGCCCTCTTTTCTCTTCTGTTCCTACAGGGAGATCAGTTTCCTCCTCCAGTGGTTGGTCTTTTCCAGTTTCCCGGTTCCTCGTGGGAGTCTCCTCTGGTCTTCCTCCTCAGTGGCTGTTTTCCCAGAGTGGCATAGGTTTGCCAGGGTCGGTTTCTTGCTGTTTTTCAAGGTTTTTGGGGCATGAGTTTCGCCTCCCTCTGTCGGGTCCTTGTCTCTTGGTGTTTATCTGGGATTGTCTTCCCGTCCCTGATCGGTGATCTTCTCCAGGGTGCTTTTGTTTCCTCGACTTAGGCTCCCCCGATTCGGGCTGCCCTGGTTTTGTCAAGATTTTGTGCTTAGTTCGATTAGAGGTGGAGAGTAGTTTCTGGGCTCAGGAAATTTTTGTTGATTTCTGTCAGAGGTGGGTGTCGCCGGCTAGGTCCTTGCTTCAGGTTTCGTCGGTGTGGATTTTCAGAGGCGGGTCGAGCTTTATTGATCTGGGTGGTCTTTGCTTCCGCTTGGGTTGGAAATCTGTGTGTCTGATCTAGCTAGTGCAGTTTGGCTCTCGGTTTTCCTGCCTCTTTGGGAGTAGCGGGTGTGTTTCGATCGCAGGATTGAGGTGGGTGGTGTCCAACAGGATTCTTACAGATGAGTTGTTTAACTCTGAATTGTAGGGGGCTGGGGAAATCCAAGGCTGTGTACTGGATTAAAGGCTTGATCTTAAAGCTCAATCCGGATATTATCTTCCTCAGCGAAACTCATAAACCCTTGGCAAATATGGATCTATTTTTTGCTATCTTCCCTATGTATCACGGAACAGCGGTGGCCAGCAGAGGTAGAAGCGGTGGCCTATGCCTGATGTGGAAGACTTCTTTAGGCTGTTCAATGCTTTCCCAATCTCGGCATCATATTTCTACGGTTATGTCATTCCCAGGGGACCTACAATTTGTTTTCACGGGGTTCTATGGTTGGTCTAATTGGGCTCTTAAACATTTGTCTTGGAAACTTCTCCGGGTTCTTAGTAAACAAGTCTTCTTGCCATGGGTGATAGCTGGGGACTTTAATCAGATTATGCACGCCTCTGAGAAGACTGGGGGGAGGATTAGACAAGATGTGCATATGGCCCCGTTCCGAGATGTTATTGCAGATTGTGATCTTCATGACATTGGGTTCTTTGGTGAAAGCTCTACCTATACCAATTGTGAGGAAGGGGATCACTACTCCCATAGTAGATTGGATAGGGTGTTCTGCTCTTCAGTGGGAATGCAGGTCTTCCCCAATATTTCGGTGGAGCATTTACCGCGTGAAGCCTCTGATCATTGTCCTCTGTTCATTCGTTTCTTTGGTAATCACAAAATCCCACCTAAAGTCTTCAGGTTTGAAAACGGGTGGTGTCTGGACTCTAAAAGTGTAGAGATAGTTGCTGATGTCTGGAGTAACAGCTATCCAAGTATAACCACCCCTCTGGAGCTGTGTGCCAGGAAGCTCAGTGAGTGGAAAGGTTGGTCTATATCCAAGATCAAATGGAAAATTATCAATAAGAGGAAAGAACTGGGCAAGATTTCCATTAGTGACAGTTCCTCGGGAGCTATTAATAATAGGAAGAGACTCCTCCTGGAAATAGAATTACTTTCTTTCCGTGAAGAAATCTGGTGGAAGCAAAGATCTAGAGATAAATGGATAACAGAAGGCGACAAGAATACGGGTTATTTTCACGCTAGGGCTACCTCAACGAAAAGATCCAAAGAGTTTTTTTAGATTAAAGGATTCAAGGAATGCTATGCAATACTCATGGCATCGGATTAAATCCATTGCTAGGGAGTACTTTCAAACTCTGTTCACTACGGTTTATCCCCAGGCTGATAGTGGTTTTATTGAGGCAGTGGAGGGACGTCTCAATCCTAGATTCACCAATTAACTCGGGAGACCATACTCCAGAGTTGAAATCTCTACGGCAGTGAAACAACTGGGAGCTAACAAAGCTCCGGGGCCAGACGGATTCAATGGTAAATTCTTTATCACCTTTTGGCACATTATAGGAGATCATATTATTGATGCAGTGTTGCCCATTCTCAGAGGATCCCCTATCCCGGACTCTCTGAATGATTATATCATTACCCTCATCCCTAAGATGGTGGGGGCCACTGACATCGACAAATCCAGACCTATTGCCCTATGTAACTTTGTCTACAAGGTTGCTTCTAAGACCTTGGCTAACAGGATCCAGCATATTCTCCCCCACCTTATTTCCCACAACCAGTCTGGGTTTGTGAAGGGCAGGCTTATCACTGATAATATCATGCTAGTTGGGGAGCTGCAACACTTTCTAGAGAAGAATCAAGCTGTTAAGAATGGTTTCTTCGCTCTCAAACTGGATCTCAGCAAGGAATATGACAGATTGGAGTGGTCTTTTCTGCAAGATGTTCTGTCCTCGATGGGTTTTCCCCTGAATTGGTTAACTCCAGTCATGAATTGTGTGCGATCAGTCAGATGTTCGATCCTCATCAATGGCAAGCTAGGTGACACTTTTAGGCAGTCTAGAGGCATTAGGCAGGGGGACCCTCTCTCCCCTTTCTTATTCATCCTGGCACAGGAAGCTCTCTCTAGCTTCCTCAATAAGTCCGACATTACTAGAAGTTACCAAGGTATTAAGCTTTCTCCGAGCTGCCCTTCTATTTCGCATTTGGCTTTTGCGGATAACCTTCTCCTCTTTGGTAAAGCCAACCCCACAAACATCTCCCACCTCAACCAAATCCTTACCAAATTCCTTCAAGCTTCTGAACACAAAATAAACCATCTCAAATCGGAATTAATGTTCAGTAAAAAATTATCCCCCTCCATCAAAGGAAACATATCCTCCTTGCTGAATGTCCAAGAGGTCCCTTGCTTCTCTAAATACCTGGGCCTCCCCCTTAAGATAGGTAGGAGGAAACATGATCTCTTTACCTATCTGGTGGAGTCCGTTCGCAAAAGAATTTCTAGTTGGACGAAACCCATGGCCCAAGCAGCTAGATCCATCATGGTTTCTAGTGTTCTCCAGTCTATCCCTAACTATACCATTTCCCTTTTTGTGCTCCCCAAGGGCATCATTATGAAGCTCAACTCAGCTTTTTCTTCCTTCTGGTGGAGTGGAAAATCTGATAAAAAGTCTCTCCATTGGATCAAATGGTCAAAAATGTGCGATTCTGTGGACCAAGGCGGGCTAGGATTCAAAGAAGTTGAGAACTTTAACAAAGCTCTTTTGGTTAAACAACTTTGGAGATTACTCACGGTCCCGGGGTCTCTGGTTGCCCAAGTTATGAAACAACTTTATTATCTTCAAGATTCCATTAGAGATTGCCTTCCTGCCAGCAAAGGTAGCCCTATATGGAAATCTATCTCCTCGGTGGTGTGTTTGCTCAGAATTGGCTCGCGTGTTCAGGTTACTTCTGGGGTAGAGTCTTCCATGTCTCCGACCCAAGATATGGTTAGTAGTTGTAACTGGAGTTGGATCCTCTCCAAAGATAAAAAGTTTTCAGTCAAATCGGCCTATAACTCTCTGGTAGAGAAAGCTAGGGTTGATAGTTCGTCCAGCCATCCTCATTACATTGGGAGAGTTAGGAAGAAGATTAAAACCTCTCTCTATTGCCTGAGAGTGAAGCTTAATCTTTGGAAGTTTTTGGGTAACATAATCCCGTGTCAGGACAACCTGGCTAGAAGGATTGGAGGTGATTCCAAATGTTTTTGCTGTGGGGATAAGGATAATCTGGCTCACTGCTTCTTCATTGCTATGCAGTGAGCGAGATATGGAAGGAGTTAATTGATGTTAATTTTGTTCCGAAGAATGTGGAGGGCATGATTGACTGGTTTCTTCGAATGACCAATATCTGGAGTGCGAAGAAGTTCTCCCTCATTGCTAACAAACTGTGGGTCATCTATGCCTCGAGGAATAAAGTCAAGCACAACCCAGAGCTAGCGTGGTGGAAAGAAGTCGAGGTAAACACCTCTTTCACTGAAGCGTATATTCAGATTATGAATATCTCTTCCTCTCTTATTCCACAAAGAGTGTGGATGCCTCCGCCTAGCGGTTTCCTCAATATTTGTACAGATATGCGATCTAGTCGGTATGTTGATCGGGTCATAGCGGGAATTATTTGTAATAACCGTGGTATACCTATTGTAGCTTTCAATCGGAGAATTTCTAGCACTTTAAAAGTGTAGGTTGCTGATATCAAAGCAAAACTAATTGATATGGAGCTTGCTATCTCCGTGGGTAGCCACAACATTTGCTTTGACACAGTAGAAAAGCATTTCGAGGATGTCCTCAACTTGGGAGATATTAGAAGGGAGAATTCGAGTTGGGAGGATATTTCCAAAGTTAGAGATCTAATGTCCAAGTTTGTTAGTATTGTAAGGGGAGACTCTACTTTGTATGAGAACTACCCTATTAGGCTTATTTGTAATATGGGCAACCATCTATTTGAAAATACGTTGTTCTGGGTGGGCGATTTCATTCCTCCCAATATAGCTTTGACATGTAAGGTTGATCTGGAACTAGCAGGACAAGATGGTGTTAGACCCTCTGGTTCCGCTAGCTGACCTATCGTTTTTATAATATATGGTGATCACAGTTTATATCAAAAAACATAAATTTTTAAACTTCTCAAAACAAATTGTCTTGCTTTGAAGAGCTTGAATTTAGATGAACAATGGTGCAAAAAAAAATTAATATAACAAAAAGCAATTAACCTAGTCAGTAGCTGACTGGACTATCAACTGACCCAGCTACACAATGTTGTGCGCGGGCAGTTGCACCATCTCCCGTCTGATGCTTTTAATCCGCAAAAGTATCTCTCGTCAATCTTGAAAATATTGTTATTTAAAAAAAATTATCGAGATCCACCAGCTAGGTATGAATACATTTGTGGCTTCTTGCAATCCCATTGTTAACCCTTCCTCCCTGACCAACTAAATAGATCAAGAGCATACCCTGCTCTTCCATTCGAGCACCTCCTAAAGTAGTAACCAATTGTAGGAAGTTACAAAAGACATATAGCTCCTATGGGCATCAAATTATTAGGATAAACTAGCATATTAAAGGAATATAAAACACAACTCCAAGACAAACTTATTGGAAAACAAACTAGAGACACGAGAGCAAAGGTCCAAAAAAGGAGCCATGGCTGACCCGACCCTTGCCAACTCGGGCAGCCATGGTAACGCCGTTTTTCATGACAATCCTGCACAAACCAGGGTTGCCTTCGCAACCTATAATCCATCGGTAATTGATGAGGTCTTCCCCATGTGAACTAAATCGTGGTTTAACAGATCGGCGTTGGGGCAGAGAATACACATGCAAGTAAACACATCGATGGGTTCCCCCACCACTTGAAACTAATGGCGCTATCCCCCTTGCATGCACAACCACTGATGGCAAATTCCTTCACAATCTCATCCTCATCTTCATCAATGGTTGCAAGAACACCAGCCCCAGTGACATGAAGAACCGCCATTAACATCCTGAAATGGAAGAGGTACTGAGCTCGCATGTAGAAAATGGACCAGGAATTAGCAATTGTGGACTTGCATGTCGACACAGGACCACTGTAGGAAGAAATCAACTAGTTCCTCCTCGTCTTCCCCTTCTTAATCTAGATTTTCCATATTGTATTCTTGGCGTATCGGGATAGCTGAACGAAGAATTAGAGTAGAGTGAAAACAAGGAAAGATACAACATAGAGAAGATGGTGGAGCAAGGAATTAAGAAACGGTGGGCAGAGGGTAGGAAATCTCGGTGAGAGAGAAGGTGTCACACTCTAGAATGGTAGAGGTATCACATATTTCGTTTTCCATAGTTTGTGCATTCTTACACGTTTATTGTTTTTTGACAATCATACCTTTTAATTTAGATATACAAACAGTACATTACATCCTTGGCAACATCGCTAAGCCAAACATCAGTTTTTTTAAACACCCCTTGAACTAGCAACAAAAATAAGATTAAAGATCTACCTTTCCCTAGAAAAAGTACTCCTCGAAGGATTAAGTGATAACCTCAAAGTTGAAAACTAAAGAAAGTTTTACATTTGTGACCATGTTAATATGCAAATAATCCCCCTACAATCTTGAAACATAACCTAGTCAGAAGTGTCTTGTATCTAATAATCTTCACAACTAAACTTAACCCGACATCTTCGATACTACCAGATCAAATAGAAACTAGCACCACCAAGGACCTTCCTCTGTTCATCCCATTTCTGTGACACATCGTGATTCAAGGAAAACACCGTTGGGAGTAGTTAAATTGATGTAACAGTGAGGACGAGAGAGGTGAAGAAATATCTGAGTCTCGATTGTATTGATCTTTAGGGATTCTTAGAATATATATACATGTAATCTTGGACAGTAAGTAAGCTATTGTGGCACATGGGCCGGTTACAGTATAAACTAAGCTGGCCCAATACTATTGGGCTACTACCCTTCCGCGAGACCAAGCGGTCAATTGTCCAACGAGACCAGCGATGATTGGAATCGAAAATCCTGAAGCTTTGCGCGAGTTAGGGTTTTGGTTAAGCCATCCGCAATCTGCTCCCGAGTAGAGAGAAATTCAATTTTCAGACTCCCATTTCGAACTAGCTCACGAACGAAAAAGAAATCGCTAGAGATATGTTTCGCGCGACTATGAAAAACGGGATTGGATGCCAGGTAAGATGCTCCTTGGTTATCGCATTTCAAGACTGGATTTTGCTTCAAGAATATACCCAGTTTGACTAAAAGCTTCTGAATCCACAGGGCTTCCGATGTTGCGGTGGCAAGGGCTTTAAATTCGGCTTCAGTGGAGCTGTGTGCGATGGTTCATTGTTTCCTGGAGCTCCATGACACGGGTTTGTCGCCGAAGAAGATGATGAACCCAGAAGTGGACCGGCGATCGAGATGTGAACCAGCCCAATCAGCATCTGCATAGATGCGCATCTCACCAAGCGGGGAGGCAGGAAAAAATAAGGCGAGCTCCAGAGTGAACCTCAGGTAACGTAACACCCGCTTAGTTGCACTCTAATGAATTTCTTTGGGTTCATGCATGTATTGACTTAGCCGGTTAACAACAAAGTGTATATCCGGTCTCGTGAAAGCTAAATACTGCAAGCTACCAATCAGGCTACGGTATTGGGTGATATCTTTGTGAGGAGGGGAATCTGTAGAGTCGAGAAGGGAGGGATCTGTCATTGGGGTGGTAACTGGCTTACAGTTATACATGTTTGATCGATGTAGAAGATCTGTTATGTAGCGTGTCTGGGATAGGGTTAAGCCAGTGGAGTCACGGTGAACATGAACCCCGAGGAAAAAAGAAATGGGACCTAGGGTTTTGACAGGGAATTCATGAGCGAGGGCAGTAATGAGAGATTGAATGAGAGATTAGGAGGAACCAGTAATTAAAATGTCGTCAACATATATAAGCACATAGACCATATGTCTCCCATTTATGTAGACAAAGATAGATGGGTCTGACTGAGAGGTAGAGAAACCAATGTGAGTGAGATGAGTGCTAAGGCGAGAGAACCATGCCCGAGGGCTCTGTTTTAAGCCATAGAGAGCACGCTTGAGTCTGCACACATGATAAGGAAATTGTTTGCTCACAAAACCACTTGCCTGTTTAACATATACTTTCTTCTCAAGAGAACCATGTAGGAAAGCGTTGTCAACATCCAGTTGCTCTATAGGCCAGTTTAGACTTGTAGCTATGGCTAGAACAAGCCTTATGGTAGTGACCTTAACAACGGGGCTGTAGGTCTCAGAATAATCCACACCATAGGTATGATTAAAACCTTGAGCAACTAGTCTTGCCTTCCTTCTCTCAATGCTTCCATCAGCCAATCTCTTAGTTTTTAGAACCCATTTTGTGCCCAAGACATTCATGTCTGGTTCAAAGGGAACCAATTCCCATGTCTGGTTCTGTTGTAGAGCATCAAACTCTTTCTACATAGCCTGTCTCCATTCGGGGTGCTTGAGAGCTTGAGTAAAAGAGGGCTGATCAGGTATAGGCATGGTAGATGAGAGTTCAGTGTGATTAAGCCAATTTATAGTGCCAACTATGCGGATCTTGGGTTTTAAGGAATTGGTTTGTGACCGGGTAACCATTGGATGTTTGGTTGAAATTTGTGGAGAGGGACTTTCTGGTTGGGAGATAGAATCAGGGAGAGAATCTGGAGATGATTGAGAGGCAGTAGGGTTACTGTCAGGGATGGGGGATGAGGGAGACTGAGACAGCATAGGGTCATCTGGAGAAGGAGGATGGTCTGGTGGCAAAGGGCAGGGGATCAGAAGGTTAGTAACAGGAGGGTCAGATTTGTTTGTGAGTGTGGAATTTTGTGTGGTGTTAGGAATGGTAGAGAAGGGAAAAGATGTCTCATGAAACTGAACATCCCTAGAGATGATAACCCTGTGGGTGTCCATGTCATAGCATAGGTATCCTGTAGAGTTAGATGAATAACCCAAGAAGGCACATTCTCTTGACCGAAAGGATAATTTGTGTGGGTTAAGAGGTCTGAGATTGGGCCAACAGCTGCATCCAAAAACCCGTAAGTGGTTAAAGGTAGGTTGTTTCTTGTGGAGGTGGTGATAGGGTGTGGAGTAGGATAGGGCTTTGGTGGGGGTTAAATTCATGAGATATGCTGCTGTTTTGAATGCATATGACCAAAAAGAGAGGGGCATAGATGCTTGGGATAAGAGGCATAAACCTTTATCCACCACAAACCGAATTTTGCTCTCTACTGAACCATTCTGCTGGTGAGAATGTGGGCACGTAAATCTGTGATTGATCCCCTTAGTCTGAACAAACTTAGATAGAGCCTTGAACTCCCCACCATTGTCAGTTTGTATAGCTTTGATAGTGCTACCAAACTGATTTTCAACCAGTGCATTAAAGACAGGGAATATAAGAGAGACATCTGATTTATTTTTAAGGGGAAACAACCAGATAAAACGGGAGAAATCATCCACAATGAGAAAAAAATACCGAAAACCATCAATAGAAATACCGTGGGCAGGCCCCCATAAATCTATGAATAACAATTCAAAACATCCTGTAGTAACAGAATTAGTGGGAAAATGAGGCAGGGCATGGGTCTTGCCTTGACAGCAGGCTGTACAAAAGTCATTATTGAAAGCAGCACTAGGCAACTTAAAAACAGAAATAGTATGTCTAGTTATGTCAGCACTAGGGCGACCTAGACGTTGGTGCCAAGTAGAGGTAGAAGCTGTAGTAGTGGCATGAGCAGTGGGATGATGATGTGCGGTGGAAGAGCTGGAAGTGAAAGTGTAGATCCCATCCTTAGTGATGCCCTTGAGAAGGGTTTTCTTGGTGTGAATGTCCTTTAAGAGAAAAAAGTCAGGATAGAATTCAAAATAGGCAGCATTGTCATAACAGAACTTGCTGATAGAGAGCAGGTTTTTATTTAAGTGAGGAACATGTAGAACATTTGAAAGATAATAGTCTCGAGTGGGGGTAGAGAAAGAAATGTTACCCTGATGATAGATAGGTAGAGAGGAACCATCTCCTAGGGAAACAACATCAGTTCCAGTGTATTCAGTAGCAGAAAGGTTGAGCTTAGAAATGTCACCAGTAAAATGATTACTAGCAGTAGAATCTGGTAACCAGTCAATCTGAGGCTAGCAATTAGTGGCATTGGCTGTGAGAGATGTAGGTGTTTGGGTTGATAGGAGAAATTGTACCGATGATAGCAGGAAAGGGCATCGTGACCCCTTTTTTGCATATTTGACATACTGGACGGTTATCTGAGTGTCCAGCAAAATTCTGTTGACTGACAAGAGAGGAATTTGAGGGAGATCCTCTCCCACAGCCCCTGGTATTGCCTTGTCTTCCACGGCTATAGTATGAGCCCCTGCCCCTGTTATTGGTATAAGTAGTGGATCCAGTAGTAGTAGTAGTGCTGTTCAGAGAAACAGTAGTAGTGACAGCACCTGGTTGCTGGCCTAACCATCACTCATTAGATAACAGAAAACTGTATAACTGAGCCAACTTACAGGGTGTGGTTATGGTAAGAATGTTAGAAACCAAACCAACATATTCAGTAGGAAGCCCCTTCAGCAAATAACATTGAAATTCCTGATCAGAAACTGTATGTCCAGTGATGGCTAAGGAGTCTACCAAAGCCCGTGCCCTATTATAATAGACAGTCATTGATTCTGTGGTATTCTTTTCAATCGAAGCCAATTGAAGCAAGAGTTGCCCTATCTGAGCATTAGTTTAAGCAGCATAAGTATCATGTAAATATTCCCAAGCTTCAGCAGAAGTAGAGAAATTCATGACTTGTCCAATAATAGCATCACTCAGAGATGCATAAATGATAGTTAAAACTAATTGATCTTGCTGTTGCCACTGTAAAATGTTTGACAGGGACGTTGGATCTGAGGTTGGGGACGGGCAAGGGTATGTGCCATCAACAAATTTAAATAATCCATTACCTCAAAGGAAAGCCACGAGCACACCATTCCAGATCTGGTAATTATCGGTCTTCAGTTTTATTAAATTGGTGGCTGCAGATAAAATTGACTGTGATGTCGTTGTTGTTGTTGTAGGAGGAGTGCTGGATGCGGAAGATTGATTCTGGCCAAGGCCAGATGTGACAGATCCGCCTAAGGGATCAGAAGTGGGGGGTTCATCCGCCATCGGAATGTAGTAGAAGTAAAGAAAATCAGTTGATTGCCATTAAAGGCTCTGATACCATAGTTAAATTGATGTAACAGTGAGGACAAGAGAGGTGAAGAAATATCTGAGTCTCGATTGTATTTATCTTTAGGGATTCTTAGAATATATATACATGTAATCTTGGACAGTAAGTGAAATACCCCTAACCTTTAAAACTTAATTAAATGATCTATTAATGATCTAAGATGGTTAATAAACATCAAAATATTATTGGGGAACAATAAAAAAGATCTCAACAAGGCAAAACACGCCTTAAGATCGGTAAAGCCAAAAATGTGCTTTAAAGCACCATAAAGATTGTATGACCTCAAATAGGATCCAAAATGGATTCCTAAGTATTATAATGAATTAAGGAACACAACAAAACCGTTCTCAAAGAAAATTAAGCTCAGAAACAACCGGTGACACAAAAATGTGCACTAAAACACCTTAAAGCACGTTTTTGTGTATGAGCTCAAAGATAATGACTTTTTGTCATTTAAAGACTGGAATATATTATTTAAATCATTAATTTGATATAATAGACTATTTTATAAAGTCTAAATCAAGGTTTGAAAATAAAAATCAAAATATGCCATTTAAGTATGAATAGTAACCCAAATAGTGCATTTTTGGACAAATTGACCAAGTTTGGTCAATGGTCAATTAATTGACCCATTTGACACCATGGCAGTCGGCAGGCAAGGAGGAGGGGAGACAGCACACACATCATTATTTGACAATTAGCTACCTAATACCAATTTGCAATAGTAAACTTGCTTTTTCAATCATTTTAGCCCATTCCAATCATTCCCCTTGCTTCTTGTCCCATTCCAGCTGAGCTCCCTCCATTCCCAGAACCTCTCAAGCTTTTTTCTTGAGCATGGAAGATAGATATAACTCTTAAACTCCTAAGGTAATGTTTTAAGGTCATTTTTAGCTCTTTTTCTTCATCTCTTCACTACCTACACTTAGATCTCGTGGCTCATCAATTCCTATGGCTCATTCTCAGTGTTCTAAGGTTAGAACAAAACCAAACTCGGCTGAAGCAAGTATAGGGACCAAGGTTTCCCAAATTTGCATTTTAAGGTAAAAACATACCTTAAGCTTCTCTACTCTCCATCCGGTTTTCTTCCTTTGATTTTTATGAGTTTATACACTCATAATCTTCATATTTACATATTCATTCAGTTGGTTAGCCATTTGGAGCAAGGGTGGCCGAGATCTAGAGCAAATACCCTCTTTTAAGGCATTTTACCAAGGTAAAACCAATTACCATAGCAGCTTGTTGTTGTCTAGCTATTTCCTATGTTGATATGGTGAATTTAACACCATTAGGTGTGCTTTGTACAGGCCGAAACCCTCTTGAAGTTCCCTTGCATTTTTAAGGTGATTTTTGCCTTAAATCTTACATTAATTGTTCCTTATGGTTAAGCTCAAGCTTGGAGTATAACCATATCTTATTTTGGTGAATTTACCTCTAAGCTGCCGAGCTCATACAAGGAGAAATCAAGGTATAAACACCTTAAAACTTATGATTTTATGATTTCTTAGCATATATAAAATTATGCCGAGAGTGGAGTAATTAATATGGGTTATATTGACCTAAAAATGGAAAAAATGACTAAGATAAATTAAGCTAGTCATTTAAGAGATTTAATTAACATAATGGTCAAATTATGACATTATGTGGAAAAATAAATAAACTATGGTGAGGCCGTGAGTTTACACTATATTTTGAGACATTTAAAGTGTAATTTATTTTGCAAGTTCAAGGTTGTAATAAGGCCATGTCATTAGGCCATTTTAATTTAAGTTTATAAGCTTATTTAGTTAGATTTATGCTTATATAATTAAGTTTGGGGCCAAATCGTAATTACTGGAAAATATAAAAACGTGGGCTTAATTTAGAGGAATTTAGGGGTTTTAAATGAATTTAATAAAAATTATAACATTTTATAAAGTTTTGTGTCAAAATTGTAAAAATAGAAAAGTATAGGGTATGTTTGGTAATTACCGAAAGTTTGGGTCCCATTTGGTATTAGAAGTCAAAGTTGACTATATAGGAGACTTTGACCAAGTTTGGAAAATTTAAGAAATTAAAACACTACCTTATATTAAGATAGTTATTAAATTGTAAAAGATTTATAAGAGATGGGGTTATATTGTGATTTCCGAAAACTTGGGGTACTAAATGGAATTTAGAACAGTCCTTAAGTTGTTAGGAACTTTTAGAAGTTAATTTGGTTAAATTTGGAGTTTATATGAATTATATAAGTATAATATATGGTATTTTATAACATTGTTACAAATGGGTAACATATGGGTAAAAACCAAGATTTATAGGAAGTATAAGGTTAGGAATAATATTTATAACCTTTTGGTATAGTTTGGTAATTTTTGGAGTTATATATAAGGTTTTATAAAGATATATGTATAATATATAGTTTTAATGATGTTAGAAAACTATGTATTATAAATTGGGAAGATTTGGTAAATATACAAAGTTTGGTGGTGGGAATTTAATTAAAACAGTCCTAGGGTCTGTTCGAAAATTATAGCCTTTTAAAAATTATAGGTTATAATTATATTAAGGTTTAAGGATTATAATATAAGATATATGTTATAAGTGTAACAATGAAATATAATTTGGGATGGATTTGTGATTTATAGAAGTTTAGTGGTTTATAGTGAAAGCCGAATAATATAAGGGCTGTTTGGTATTTTATAAACAAAATATAACTATAGGTTATAATTGTTTTAATGACTTAAATGTCATAATATATGTTATATAGCTATAATATAACATTATATTAATTATGTGATGGATTTTGTAAATACTTAAGAAAATAAGTGCTGTTCGGTAATATGGACATTTTAAATAAAATTTATAATATGGTTTTAATGTTATAAAGGGTTATAACATTTATAGTATAAGGAATATTCATTGAAAGAGAATGAATATATTATAAAGACATACCATATAATAAATAGTTCCATAATACATGTATATAAATAAATACATGTTATGGAGTGGAAAAATATAATTTGATTTAATAACCATGTATTTCCATAATTAAAATAACATATGATAAAGGGAAAAGAATTACAAACATTAGATATGGAATTCTAATGTTAAGAGTATACATGAGATAATAAGGATTTATATAATTCAAAGTACTTTTACATATGAATTATACTCCATTAAATTTGGAAAAACAAACCTTAGAAAAATAAAAACTAAGGTGAGTTGCATAATAAATGATGAAGAATTATACATGCAATATAGAAACAAACTATATGATATACAAGGGTATATTAAGTTACATGCGATAACAAGTTCAACATTAAGAATATTAATATACAAGGCAAGACTACGCATGTAATATAACGTTTCTTCCAAATCTCGAGTTAAGCCGAAAACCCGACAAACGTTGACAGTTAATAACGGGGGATTAACCGGGAGGTATTGGTGACGGTACGGGGTACCGTAGAGTTGTGTTGTTATGCAGGATGCTAACCAGTAGCATTATGTATTGTTTAGACTGTTCGAGACGACACATGGAGCATAGGATCTTGCTGATTCATACTCCACCGTAATATAATCAGGGTGAATGGTATGTTGTTATGTGTCTCTGATTGTCTCTGAGGACTTCCTCAGTTCAGACTTCTGTGTGATCTGTGATAAGATTGTTTGTCTGAATGTGTTAATTAATACACATGAATTGTATATTTATAGCTGCTTATTATTTACTGTTGTTGAGTTAACAGTATTGGTTCGTATATATGAACCTATATATATAAAACGAACTAGCGGCTATGGTGCTATCTTATATGAAATATAAGGATCGTCAGAAAAATGTTGTAGCACTAGGATAATAAGATATACATATTATCCGAGACTTTTATACGGAGCATTGGTCTTTCTAAACGCCGCTCTCGTATCTAACACTGGATCCCGAGTTTACAGACTCCGGATTGGACTAATGACCTTAGTCTGCTGTGTTAGGAAATTTGGTAACGCGATGCAATGGTATAATTAATTAATGAAAGGTAATAAAGCCAAGAGGATGTGGCTCTTGGTGCGCGCTGTGATCACAAAAACGATACCAGGATGTCCGCGTACGGGTCCGTAAGTATCAAGAAAATTTCCCGTGAGCTAGAATGGCTCGTTGGTCGGAGACTCTACCGAGTGGGTGGCTACTGCCGTGGGTGACCCGCCATAATATTGGGTAATTAGAGACATGTCGTTTTAACGAGACATAGTCACTAGGTATAACTGAACAATTAATACAGTTGAGACTTGTACAGTGGCGAACGATATTGGTTTCTACACCATGGACGAGAATTAATACTTGTTTGTTATTCTCGTTGTTTCGCTTTGTTGTTCATTGGTTATACTTGTGGTATATTACGTGTTGATGGTTATGTTATTGTATGGATATTACTGTTAATTGTTTTACAGTTTAAATATTAAAACGGTATTGCATGTAACAAATCTCATGCTCTCGACCAATTAATTGGGGGGTTTGAGGAGGCATGACGGAGCATGTGATAACATACTCAGCAGGGGCTGATTCCATACCACAAACCATTTTTATTGCAGGAGACTAGCTGGTGGGTCGACGCGGGGCGCGACTATTGTGTTACTGTTGGTTAGACTTGGTACGGTGTGATACTAATGTTGTTTTGAACTCGGGTTGTATAACCGAGGTGTATTTTGATTAGTTGCTCACGGTCTGTAATATTCGGTTGTTGTTGGATTTTGTTTTAGATTGTTTAAGTACTACTATCTATCTCTTGTGGGCGTAGCAGAGACGGTAGCAGCCGTCTTCGCTCAGCTGGCCCAGATGAGAGGTGTCCATATAGGAGCACCACCTGTAGTCGCACCCGTACCCGCACCTAGAGAGCCGAATTGGCTAAAGAGCGTAGCTGACACGCGAGTACCTACCTATGACGGAGTTGCTGACCCCACTGTCCTGGAGAGATTCATTGTTGAGCACGAGAAGGCCTTTGATGCCATACATGTGCCTGCTGAGCACCGGGTAGGTATAGCAGCCTTCCATCTGAAGGACGCTGCCAGCACTTGGTGGAGGTCCGTGAAGGCACATTACATTGCTATAGAGGGTTTTAGTTGGACAGGCTTTGTGGAATTGCTGAGAGAGAAGTACTATCCTGCTCATTTGAAGCAGAGGAAGAGGGAAGAGTTTGAGGCCTTGAGGCAGGGTAGTATGACAGTAGATCAGTACTACTCCTTGTTCATTGGGCTCTTGGACTTTGTCCCAGGAGTTGTTTATTCTGATGCGGTGAAAGTGGAGAAATTTAGAGGTGGGTTGCGATATGCTATCAAGGCCGCCATGGGTGCTACCTTGTACCCTACGGTCCAGGTAAAATTAATTGACAGTTTATACCTTGTAACTCAGTTTGATTTATTACAAGTTTGGGGAACTCATTGATGCATTACAGGAGTGTTATGACGCTGCTTCTCGGACTGAGATGATGGTGAACAGCCGGGAGTACGGCCAGGGACAGAAGCGTAAGGCCCCCGAGAAGGAGGCGGAGGTTGAGGCTGGAAGCGGAGGCAGTAAGGGTTGGAAGTTAGAACCACCTTAAGTTATTTAATCCATTTAAATTTCTTACTTACTGCCTGCTTTTATACCTGCTATTCCTAACACTTTGACGATCACAGGAAGAAAAAGTTCTCCTAGAGGGAGAAAAAGAAGGAGCAGGCCAGCCAAAAGGGCAAGGACAAGGTCCCGATGCTGACCGGGCCTACCTATGATGTCCAGCCTCTTAGATCTGTACCCCCTAAGGGTAAGTGATCTAACCTTGTGAATGAGTTGTGTACTATACTATCCATTACCATCCTTGTACTAATCAGAATGTGATATGATAATAGGATCTGCACCCCAGCGCCACTTTCACTGCAAGCGCTATGGTAAAGACCACCCGGGTGTCGATTGCACCGGGCAAGCGGGACTGCCACCATTGTGGAAAGAAGGGCCACAGGTCGTACGAGTGCTTTGCTAATCCAGAGAGCCGAGCGTACCGCCCGCCGAAGGGGACTCAGAGCGCACCTACTGGAGGAGGTGGAGCTCGAGGTGGCCAGAGGGGGCCGGCGCCCCAATCCCAGAGGGGGCAGCAGCATCAGCAGCCACAGCAGCAGAACCAGAACCAGAGGAACCCGCCGGGCAACCGTATGCTGAATGCAGCGGGAGCTTCAGGCGCTGGCACTAGCACCCAGTGTGGTGAAGGTTAGCGTTTGAAACCTTGACCATTGTATGAGAGCATGACTAAGTGTTAAACGCTTTACCTTAGCATGGATGTGTGTTTTAATTACCGCCTTAGATAAACAACTTATCTAGGAAACCTTTTACCTCTTAGGAGACTTCAATATCTGCTATCCCACACTTACCAGACAGAGATCACCTAGACCCGTGGAAAAAAGACAGGAGTACCCTAGTGAGTTGTGTCATGTGGTCAGACCGGGCATGATACTTCTCAGAGAGTTCCTAACCCTAGATGAGCAAATCGCCATAGTGAATGAGTGTAGAGCTTTGGGTAAGGGCATAGGAGGATTTTATACCCCTGTATTTGATAGTGGTTCTAAAATGAAGCTGCACATGATGTGCTTAGGGAAAGATTGGGATCCACAAGCTAGGGTTTATTGAGAGGCGAGGATAGTAGGTGGCGTATCAATACCTAGGATACCTGAGAGTTTCCTAACCTTGGTGAGAAACGCAGTGGATATTGCTCAAGACTGTGAGACTGATTCATTACCCGACATGACACCTGACGTTTGCATTATGAACTACTATGAACAGGGAGGAAAACTTGGGATGCACCAGGACCGTGATGAGACGACCGAGTCCATCACTAGAGGAATACCGGTTGTGTCATTCTCCATCGGCGATGATGCTGAGTTCATCTATGGAGACCAGAAGAGGATGGATCTAGCAAGTAAGATCATCCTCAAGTCTGGGGATGCATTGGTATTTGGTGGAGAGGCTAGGCTTGTATACCATGGTATTAAGAGCATTAAGCTCAATACCGCCCCACCAGCCCTAGTGAATGATACCCACATCCGACACGGCCGTTTAAATTTGACTTTCAGATAGTACTGATGTAATAGAAGTAACTAAGTGTGTAACCTTGTATAATACAATTGGATGAATGAAATAAGAGTTTTGTATCTTCAAGTATTGTGTTCAGTTTGTTGACACCGTTAAATCATAACTTCAGGCTACGAAAATGGAAAGGAGGGTACCATCTGCATCTTAGATATGGCGCAAGCCAAGGAGTCCGGTAATGTCATCACAGGTATGACAATTACAACCGACAGTAAATTAGTGATTTATTGGGACTCGATGCTAATACGAGAGGTGATCTCAGGTACCTTTCCTGTTGATGGTGTTAGTGCTTCCGTATTGTTCGACTCATGGGCTTCGCATTCTTTTATTTCCTCGGCATTTGCTAAGAAGCTGGGGGCCACCCCCGAACAGCTTTCAGACTTTTCAGTCACCCTTCCATCGAAGGAGAAAGTAGGTTGCACCAGACAGTATACGGGGTTAGAGATCAGCATCATGACTGAGACCTTTCCCATCGATCTGACCGAGTTCAAGAACTTGGGTTTTGACATTATAGTGGGCATGGATTGGCTACAGAAGCATAGGGGCCGCCTTCATTGTGCAGAGCATCGACTATTACTGAAGGGGCCGAGCGGCAAGATAGTGTCATACCGCAGTGTGAGGAGAGAGCCGACTGTCAAGATCGTGTCAGCATTGTCCCTGATGAAGGATGTTAGGAAGGGCCGACAAGCCTTCCTCTGTTATGTACAGGACACGAGACAGAACGACGTGACGGACGTAGACATTCCAGTCATGGTAGATTTTCCCGACTTATTTCCTGATGAGCTGCCAGGCATGCCGCCTGTGCGCGAGGTTGAGTTCGCCGTCGACTTGTTGCCAGGTACGGGCCCCATTGCTAAGGCACCCTACCGTATGACACCGGCTGAGATGAGAGAGCTGAAGCTACAGCTGGAGGACCTCCTCGACAAGGGATTCATTCGACCTAGTGTTTCTCCTTGGGGTGCTCCAGTACTGTTCGTTAAGAAAAAGGACGGCAGTATGCGACTTTGCATCGACTACCGCGAGCTGAATGCGGTTACAGTCAAGAACAAGTACCCATTGCCACGAATAGATGATTTATTTGATCAGTTGAGAGGGGCCAGTGTGTTCTCGAAGATAGATCTCAGATCTGGCTACCATCAGATTAGGATTGCAGAGGGCGACATTGAGAAGACAGCTTTTAGGACACGGTATGGACACTACGAGTTCACCGTTATGCCATTCGGATTGACGAATGCGCCAGCCATATTCATGAATTTGATGAACCGTCTCTTTAGAGAGCAGCTTGATAGTTCAGTTGTAATCTTCATCGACGATATTCTGGTCTATTCAAAAACCAAGGAAGATCATGAGTTACATTTGAGACAGGTGTTGAATATTATGAGAGAGAACCAGCTGTATGCCAAACTCTCTAAGTGTGAGTTCTGGTTGGACAGCGTGTCATTTCTAGGACACATTATATCAGCTAGCGGCATATCTGTAGATCCTGCTAAGATTGAGGCAGTAAAGAGTTGGCCAAGGCCGAAGACAGTCACAGACGTCCGTAGCTTTCTGGGTTTGGCCGGTTATTATCGAAGGTTCGTGAAGGACTTCTCCAAGGTGGCCAAACCGATGACGAGTCTAATGAAGAAGGAGTCCCAGTTCTTATGGTCTGCAGAGTGTGAGCAGTCCTTTCAGACGCTGAAGGATCTCCTGACATCGACGTCCATTCTTACTATCCCTGAGGGCACCGATGGGTTCGAGGTATATTGTGATGCCTCTGGAACCGGTCTAGGCTGTGTGCTTATGCAGCACGGGAAAGTAGTTGCCTACGCATCCCGACAGCTGAAGAAGCATGAGGTGAATTACCCCACACACGACCTTGAGTTAGGCGCAGTAGTCTTCGCTTTGAAGATCTGGCGACATTATCTATACGGTGTGACAATCACTATCTACTCTGATCACAAGAGTCTACAGCATCTCTTCTCTCAGAAGGAGCTGAACATGCGACAGAGAAGATGGGTCGAGTTCTTGAAGGACTACGACATAGACCTGAGGTACCAAGAGGCAAGCGAATGTAGTTGCCGACGCCCTGAGCCGCAGAGCTCATTCATTGTTTACACTATTAGCGAGCAGCAGTATGATTGATGAGATACGAGCTGCACAGGAGAGTGATCAGTATATGGAGAGCATCAAACAGAAAATGTCAGAGGGTTGTTTTGAGAGACAGAAGTATGATTTCGAACTATGTAATGATGGCATGATACGACTGAATGGCCGATTATGTATTCCGGAGTCTCTCCTGACCTGAAGGAGAAGATACTCCAGGAGGCTCATTGCTCGTCCTTATCCGTCCACCCTGGTTCTTCGAAGATGTATAAGGATTTGAAAGTTCATTTCTGGTGGAGCGGGATGAAGAAGGATGTAGCTGAGTACGTGGCTAGATGCTTGACCTGT
The DNA here is from genome assembly GCA_023374045.1 of Limonium bicolor. Lineage (NCBI taxonomy): Eukaryota > Viridiplantae > Streptophyta > Magnoliopsida > Caryophyllales > Plumbaginaceae > Limonium > Limonium bicolor. Next base: position 396,446,241 of record CM041776.1, on the reverse strand, counting down.
CAGAAGGTTAAGTTTGAGCATAGGAGACCCGGAGGTTTAGTGCAGTCTATGCCTATTCCTTGCTGGAAGTTCGAGGACATCTCGATGGATTTCGTTGTCGGTCTCCCACCGACTAAGGGAGGACTGAACACGATTTGGGTCATTGTGGACCGTCTGACGAAGGTGGCGAAGTTTGTTGCTATGAAGGATACCTGGAACGTTCCGAAGTTAGCGGACTTGTTCCAGAAGGAGGTGATCCGGCACCATGGTGTGCCAAAGACTATTGTTTCTGATAGGGACCCTCGATTTTTGTCCAGATTCTGGGGACAGGTTCAGGAAGCCTTGGGTACGAAGTTGAAGCTTAGTACGGCGTTCCATCCACAGACCGACGGTCAGAGTGAGAGGACCATCCAGACACTGGAGGACATGCTGAGAGCATGTGCCTTAGATTTTCAGGGGAGCTGGTTAGAGCGTCTACATTTGATAGAGTTCGCCTACAACAACAGCTACCACTCCTCGATACAGATGCCACCATTTCAGGCACTTTATGGTAGACCGTGTAGGACTCCTTTATGCTGGGATGAGGCCAGCGAGACTACGCTTCTAGGACCAGAGTACCTAGAGCAGATTAAGGAGGATGTCCTACAGATTCGCAAGAACATGAGGGCAGCTCAGGACCGGCAGAAATCATATGCAGACACCAAAAGGAGGGACATTGAGTTCACTACCGACGATATGGTATTCCTTAGAGTGTCACCCATGAAGGGGATATTCCGGTTCGGGCAGAAGGGCAAGTTGAGCCCGAAGTATGTTGGACCTTATGCGATTAGGGAGCGAGTGGGCCCGTTAGCCTACAGACTGGATTTACCAGCAGAGCTCGGGAGGGTGCACGACGTCTTTCACGTTTCACAGTTGAAGAGGTATGTGCCCCATCCATCGCACGTTTTACAGCCAGAGACTTTAGAGTTGGACCCCGCTCTACGATATGAGGAAGTACCACTCCGCATTCTCGATACGAAGACGAGGCAGACTAGGAACAAGACCGTTAGCATGGTCAAGGTTCTCTGGTCGAACCATGAGGTGGAGGAGGCTACATGGGAGTTAGAGGACTCCATGAGAGCGAAGTACCCAGCACTCTTCGAGTAGTAGCTGTGATACTTATACGGGTTCGTGGTCAAACCCTTTTTAAGGGGGGTAGACACCACTTGGCTTGCGCATATGTTATGCATTAGGTTGTTTTGTGTGTGTGTTTTGGTAGTATGCTGCGTCATACATTTGTTTGGATTATTGTATGTTTGATACATCTTATGTATGTGCCATAGTGCACCTGGTTGAATATATATAGTACCGCTGAGTACTTTTGTTGATAAATTGGATGTGCACCTTGTTTAGTGCTATGAAACGAATGAGTTTATACCATGAGTTTGGCTATTTGATATATGCTGTATGTATAGACTAGGTCTGAACCTAGTGGGAGTTACTCCCTAGCGATGGACTGTTTGGTTACTTGGTGGAACTTGATTCCTTAGGTGAACTGTAGAGGATTAAGGACTTCGGGACGAAGCCTTTTTAAGGGGGGTAGACTGAAATACCCCTAACCTTTAAAACTTAATTAAATGATCTATTAATGATCTAAGATGGTTAATAAACATCAAAATATTATTGGGGAACAATCTAAAAGATCTCAACAAGGCAAAACACGCCTTAAGATCGGTAAAGCCAAAAATGTGCTTTAAAGCACCAGAAAGATTGTATGACCTCAAATAGGATCCAAAGTGGATTCCTAAGTATTATAATGAAGTAAGGAACACAACAAAACCATTCTCAAAGAAAACTAAGCTCAGAAACAACCGGTGACACAAAAATGTGCACTAAAACACCTTAAAGCACGTTTTTGTGTATGAGCTCAAAGATAATGACTTTTTGTCATTTAAAGACTGGATATATATTTAAATCATTAATTTGATATAATAGACTATTTTATAAAGTCTAAATCAAGGTTTGAAAATAAAAATCAAAATATGCCATTTAAGTATGAATAGTAACCCAAATAGTGCATTTTTGGACAAATTGACCAAGTTTGGTCAATGGTCAATTAATTGACCCATTTGACACCATGGCAGTCGGCAGGCAAGGAGGAGGGGAGACAGCACACACATCATTATTGACAATTAGCTACCTAATACCAATTTGCAATAGTAAACTTGTTTTTCAATCATTTTAGCCCATTCCAATCATTCCCTTGCTTCTTGTCCCATTCCAGCCGAGCTCCCTCCATTCCCAGAACCTCTCAAGCTTGTTCTTGAGTTGGAAGACAATCAAACTCTTAAGCTCCTAAGGTAAGGTTTTAAGGCATTTTTAGCTCTTTTTCTTCATCTCTTCACTACCTACACTTAGATCTCGTGGCTCATCAATTCCTATGGCTCATTCTCAGTGTTCTAAGGTTAGAACAAGCACCAAACGCGGCTGAAGCAAGTATAGGGACCAAGGTTTCCCAAATTTGCATTTTAAGGTAAAAACATACCTTAAGCTTCTCTCCATCGGTTTCTTCCTTTGATTTTTATGAGTTTATACACTCATAATCTTCATATTTACATTCATTCAGTTGGTTAGCCATTTGGAGCAAGGGTGGCCGAGATCAAAGGAAATACCCTCTTTTAAGGCATTTTCCAAGGTAAAACCAATTACCATAGCAGCTTGTTGTTGTCTAGCTATTTCCTATGTCTATATGGTGAATTTAACACCTTGTGGTGTGTTTTCAGGCCGAACCTCTTGAAGTTCCCTTGCATTTTTAAGGTGATTTTTGCCTTAAATCTTACATTAATTGTTCCTTATGGTTAAGCTCAAGCTTGGAGTATAACCATATCTTATTTTGGTGTATTAAACATGTCTAAATGATGTGGTGAATTTCCTCTAAGCTGCCGAGCTCATACAAGGAGAAATCAAGGTATAAACACCTTAAAACTTATGATTTTATGATTTCTTAGCATATATATAAATTATGCCGAGAGTGGAGTAATTAATATGGGTTATATTGACCTAAAAATGGAAAAAATGACTAAGATAAATTAAGCTAGTCATTTAAGAGATTTAATTAACATAATGGTCAAATTATGACATTATGTGGAAAAATAAATAAACTATGGTGAGGCCGTGAGTTTATACTATATTTTGAGACATTTAAAGTGTAATTTATTTTGCAAGTTCAAGGTTGTAATAAGGCCATGTCATTAGGCCATTTTAATTTAAGTTTATAAGCTTATTTAGTTAGATTTATGCTTATATAATTAAGTTTGGGGCCAAATCGTAATTACTGGAAAATATAAAGCCGTGGGCTTAATTTAGAGGAATTTAGGGTTTTTAAATGAATTTAATAAAAATTATAACATTTTATAAAGTTTTGTGTCAAAATTGTAAAAATAGAAAAGTATAGGGTATGTTTGGTAATTACCGAAAGTTTGGGTCCCATTTGGTATTAGAAGTCAAAGTTGACTATATAGGAGACTTTGACCAAGTTTGGAAAATTTAAGAAATTAAAATACTACCTTATATTAAGATAGTTATTAAATTGTAAAAGATTTTAAGAGATGGGGTTATATTGTGATTTCCGAAAACTTGGGGTACTAAATGGAATTTAGAACAGTCCTTAAGTTGTTAGGAATTTTTAGAAGTTTATTTGGTTAAATTTGGAGTTTATATGAATTATATAAGTATAATATATGATATTTTATAACATTGTTACAAATGGGTAACATATGGGTAAAAACCGAGATTTATAGGAAGTATAAGGTTAGGAATAATATTTATAACCTTTTGGTATAGTTTGGTAATTTTTGGAGTTATATATAAGGTTTTATAAAGATATATGTATAATATATAGTTTTAATGATGTTAGAAAACTATGTATTATAAATTGGGAAGATTTGGTAAATATACAAAGTTTGGTGGGGAATTTAATTAAAACAGTCCTAGGGTCTGTTCGAAAATTATAGCCTTTAAAAATTATAGGTTATAATTATATTAAGGTTTAAGGATTATAATATAAGATATATGTTATAAGTGTAACAATGAAATATAATTTGGGATGGATTTGTGATTTATAGAAGTTTAGTGGTTTATAGTGAAAGCCGAATAATATAAGGGCTGTTTGGTATTTTATAAACAAAATATAACTATAGGTTATAATTGTTTTAATGACTTAAATGTCATAATATATGTTATATAGCTATAATATAACATTATATTAATTATGTGATGGATTTTGTAAATACTTAAGAAAATAAGTGCTGTTCGGTAATATGAACATTTTTAAATAAAATTTATAATATGGTTTTAATTAATGGTGGCCACCGAATCCGAATCTACCCGAACCGGCAAATCTACCCGGAACCGATTGGAACCGGAACCGGGCCGGAACCGATTCGGAATCGGAACCGCCCCTTTGCGAATCGAATCCGAATACAAGTTTTGAGATTCGGGACCGAACCGGAACCGGAACCGCCCGGAACCGCCTGGATTCGCGTCGGATTCGGAACCGTGGAACCGGAACCGGAACCGCCCCGGAACCGGTCAAATTTACCGTTGGTCAAACTAGCCGTTGGGAACCGGAACCGGAACCACCCAGATTCCCAACAGCTCTTTTTTTATGTGTGAACGGCTCCAAACAAAGCCAAACGGCTATATTGCCCCAAAACCCCTATAAATACACCATTTTATCATCATTCTCACCACACAACTCATCCTACTCTTCCTCTCTCTTATTATTAGTATTTTCTTGTGCAATTAAGTGTTATTAAGCATTCTAGCTACTAAAGTCTCAATTCCCACATTAGCTCTCAATTTTCCATTTCCCACATTCTAGCAAAATGCCAAGGAGATCCGGAAAGGAAGTGATGCCTTCTTCCAACCTCCGAATCGATCCAAATTTTCAAGTTGATGAGCAAGACCAAATCGACGAGATGGAATTCGGGTATCATCAACATCAACAACATCCACATTATTCACCTTCATCACTCCCGCAAGGTGGAAGCTATACAATTTCTCAACACGGATCTACAAACATGGGGGCAACACAACCGGGAATATCACCACCATTTGGTAAGTTTTAATATTAGTTACAACTTATTTTATACAAACTTTAATTTTAATTACATTCTTATCTTAATTATAGTCTAAATCATAATTTTTTACAATTAAAGGTACATCCTCTACCCCATCCGATGCTCACAATCTTGGTCAAGATGATGATCAAGAAGATGATGATGCCGACAACACCACCGCTCCAACAAAATCGAGACAACTTCTTGGGGTGGGCATACTTCACAAAGAAAGAAGATCCCAGATGCCCGGGACATACAAGCAACATTGCAATATTTGCCACAAAGGACTTGCATGGGCGTTGGGCACCGGAACCAGAACCTTTGCAAAACATATGAAGACGCACAAGATCTACAAGGATACGACGGCAATGGCGAGCGGTACTAGTGGTCAAACTATGCTCACCGGTTTAACCAACGACAACCCAGTTCAGGTTTTTTTCATTATGATAGAGAAAGAATGATAGATGGCATGGCTAGGTTTATGATTGCTGAACAGTTACCATTTAATTTTGGTGAAAGTCCTTACTTTGAAAACTTTGTTTGCACCACATTACAACCACAATATAGTAGAGTGCCTAGGAATACGCTTAAACGTAGAGCTTTTGCACAACATAGTAAAACTAGAAACCAACTTATGGAAATGATGAAAGCATTTGATGGTCGTGTTTCATTAACTAGTGATATGTGGACATCTACTACTAATGAGGCATTTATTTGTGTTACACTTCATTGGATTGATAGTTCTTGGACGCTTCAGAAGCGTATTATTGCTTTTGATATTTTTGATGATGCACATACCGGTTTTAATATTTCTGAGAAAATTATTGAAGTATTATCTGAGTGGAATTTGTTAGACAAGGTATTTTCAATTTCTTTAGATAGTGCTTTGAACAATGTTAAGTGTGTAGATTATCTAAAAGCTAATTCGAATCTCATACTCTTGCATGATGGTGATTACTTGCATGTTCGATGTTGTGCTCATGTTGTGAATTTGTGTGTACAAGATGGTTTATCTAACTTGACTTCCACACTAGAGCCACTTAGGCATGTCATGAGAAAAATTAGAAAATCGGGTCTTGTTAAAAATGAGTACAAAAAAAAGTGTGAGGAATCCGGTTTACGTCCTCGTCATTTTGCTCCCGACACCCCCACTAGATGGAACTCCACATATGAATTGTTAGTAAGACTAAGAAACACCAATCCATTTTAACTAGTTTGTATAACACTATGGTTGTTCAACAAAATCAAGAATTAATGGGTGTGGACTTTTGGGTAAAGGCTAATGCCATACATAATGTTTTAAAATGTTTTGACAGTGCAACTAAGGTGTTTTCATTAGTTTATGAACCTAATGTGCATCTTGTCATAAATGAATGCATTAGTATTTTCCATGTTGCATGAGAACAAGAATGTTGCTGAGGTTAGTGGTGTTATTTATGATATGATGTCTAAATGGTTTAACTAATTCAATGAATTTCCTTTGATTTATTGTATGACAACTGTTCTTGATCCTCAAATAAAATTGGATGGTCTAACAAAATTGCGTGATTATTATTATAGTATTGTTCCAGGAGGTCCACCCAATGATGGTTATGTTCAACAATATGTAGAAAAAGTTAATGCAGCCTTGAAAAAGCTACATGATGAGTACCTTCAAAGTACCGTCCGGATGAGCTTTCTTCTGCTATTGGTAGTGGTTCCTCTTCTAAACCACCACGCACCGGTAGCAAAAGAAGTACTTTGATTTCTAGTATTTTGAAAAGACCAAGATCAGTTCAATCGGGTTCGGGATTTTGTACTTATGATGATTACATTAACTTCACTTTTAGTTTTGATGATGATGATGGTGATATAGATGTTCTTAAGTGGTGGCAAGCACATGAAGGCAAGTTCCCCATCCTTGCAAAGATAGCTCGAGATATACTAGCAATTCCAGCATCAACCGTTGCTTCAGAGTCAGCGTTTAGTGCGGGCAAACGAGTGTTGGATGAAAAGAGATCAAGCCTTGCACCGGACTCAATCAAGGTTTGTGTTGAGAAGTATGATTGGGACTTAGCCGAGCTGAGATGCCAAGCACACGCATTGCAATACGAGGGGCAACATGATGATTGGTACGAGATGAATGGGGACAACACCACTTAGGACTTCTATTTTGTATTGTAATCTTTTAGAATGTATTAGTATTACTTTCTTTCCATGTAATCTTTTAAGACTTCCAAATTGAAATCATGTAACCTATTAGTAGCTATACTCTTTTTCCTTATTAGGGTTTTCCCAATGGGTTTTTACCTAATAAGGTTTTAACGAGGCAGTGAATCATATAATAAAATCCGCTTTGCTCTTTAATTTTTGCAAATTCAATACAAAAATTTAAGTCTTTGGTTCTTACACATTTAAGATTATAAACTTGAGGAATAACCTAGCTAGGAGTAAAGTGGATGAAAAGAGCAACGTGTGCGCGTAAACGGATCTAAAATCGGAGTTAAAACGATGAAACTAGAGCCGATTGAATCTTTCCGGAACCGGTCGGAACCGCCCCGGAACCGGAACCGCTATGGAACCGGTCAGAACCGTTGATTTGAGCGAATCCGAAGCGAATACAGAGTCCGGAACCGGAACCGGAACCGCCCCAGAACCGCCTGGAACCGGTTCCGAATCCGAATACACATTTTCCGGAACCGGTGGAACCGGATTCGTGGCCACCATTAGTTTTAATGTTATACAGGGTTATAACATTTAAAGTATAAGGAATGTTCATTGAAAGAGAATGAATATATTATAAAGACATACCATATAATAAATAGTTCCATAATACATGTATATAAATAAATACATGTTATGGAGTGGAAAAATATAATTTGATTTAATAACCATGTATTTCCATAATTAAAATAACATATGATAAAGGGAAAAGAATTACAAACATTAGATATGGAATTCTAATGTTAAGAGTATACATGAGATAATAAGGATTTATATAATTCAAAGTACTTTTACATATGAATTATACTCCATTAAATTTGGAAAAACAAACCTTAGAAAAATAAAAATAAGGTGAGTTGCATAATAAATGATGAAGAATTATACATGCAATATAGAAACAAACTATATGATATACAAGGGTATATTAAGTTACATGCATAACAAGTTCAACATTAAGAATATTAATATACAAGGCAAGACTACGCATGTAATATAACGTTTCTTCCAAATCTCGAGTTAAGCCGAAAACCCGACAAACATTGACAGTTAATAACGGGGATTAACCGGGAGGTATTAGTGACGGTACGAGGTACCGTAGAGTTGTGTTGTTATGCGGGATGCTAACCAGTAGCATTATGTATTGTTTAGACTGTTAGAGACGACACACGGAGCATAGGATCTTGCTGATTCATACTCTACCGTAATACAATCAGGGTGAACGGTATGTTGTTTATGTGTCCTGATTGTCTCTGAGGACTACCTCAGTTCAGACTTCTGTGTGATCTGTGATAAGAGTTTGTCTGAATGTGTTAATTAATATGCATTGAATTGTATATTTATAGCTGCTTATTATTTACTGTTGTTGAGTTAACAGTATTGGTTCGTATATATGAACCTATATATATAAAACGAACTAGCGGCTATGGTGTTATCTTATATGAAATATAAGGATCGTCAGAAAAACGTTGTAGCACTAGGATAATAAGATATACATATTATCCGAGACTTTTATACGGAGCATTGGCCTTTCTAAACGCCGCTCTCGTATCTAACACTGGATCCCGAGTTTACAGACTCCGGATTGGACTAATGACCTTATTCTGCCGTGTTAGCAAATTTGGTAATGCGATGCGATGGTATAATTAATTAATGAAAGGTAATAAAGCCAAGAGGATGTGGCTCTTGGTGCGCGCTGTGATCATAAAAACGATACCAGGATGTCCGCGTACGGGTCCGTAAGTATCAAGAAAATTTCCCGTGAGCTAGAATGGCTCGTTGGTCGGAGACTCTACCGCTGGAGTGGCTATTTCCGTGGGTGACCCGCCATAATATATGGGTAATTAGAGACATGTCGTTTTAACGAGACACAGTCACTAGGTATAACTGAACAATTAATACAGTTGAGACTTGTACAGTGGCGAACGATATTGGTTTCTACACCATGGACGAGAATTAATACTTGTTTGTTATTCTCGTTGTTTCGCTTTGTTGTTCATTGGCTATACTTGTGGTATATTACGTGTTGATGGTTGTGTTATTGTATGAATATTACTGTTAATTGTTTTACAGTTTAAATATTAAAACGGTATTGCATGTAACGAATCTCATGCTCTCGACCAATTAATTGGGGGTTTTGAGGAGGCATGACGGGGCATGTGATAACATACTCAGCAGGGGCTGATTCCATTCCATAAACCATTTTTATTGCAGGAGACTAGCTGGTGGGTCGACACGGGGCGCGACTATTGTGTTACTGTTGGTTAGACTCGGTACGGTGTGATACTAATGTTGTTTTGAACTCGGGTTGTATAACTGAGGTGTATTTTGATTAGTTGCTCACGGTCTGTAATATTCAGTTATTGTTGGATTTTGTTTTAGATTGTTTAAGTACTACTATCTATCTCTTGTGGTCACTGCGGGAATACGTTTCGCAAGTTGATTATCAGGTAATTCGTTATCACCCGTATGGGCGAGTGATAACAGTGACACCATTAGAGCGACAGTCTGTTATTTACCGCTGCGATTTATTTATTATGTGTGACATTTATAGGATAATTAGGAGCCGAATTAGTAAGGGTGTTACAAAAGTAAGCTATTGTGGCACATGGGCCAGTTATAGTATAAATTAAGCTGGCCCAATACTATTAGGCTACTAGGGAGTGTGAATGCCCACTGAGATGGAAGAAGGTCCACTTTTATCCACCGACCTTGGATCCTGAGCGCAATATCAGCATTCAATGGGAACAACCATCGCGCGATCCGCTGACAATTGATGACCTTATTCACGGGAACCGCATATGTCGGTTCTCGAATCATCATCACGTCAAACAGTGCCCTCTCTACTCTTACCAATTCCAGTGGGCTCCTATCCTTCTTCTGTCTTCCACTTCTCTTGATCCTCTTCTTCGTAACATTTTCTTTTGATCATGTCTGCATCTCGCTTTGATTTTGCAATTCATCATCAAACTAAATCATCGCTTTGTCTCCTTCCACCATGGTGGAAATCTCACTTTTTCAACTAGAGTTTGTGAATTCTGTCAAGGCTCTACTAAACTCTCTTCTTTCTTACCGCGTTCGAGTCCAAAGAATTTCATTGTCCTCACATCTTTCGGCAAATTGCACAACTCTACTTCATTGTATAAAAACTGTTTCACTTTGATCATCACCCAAACTTCTGACAATTTACGAAGAACATTGTCGATCAGTTCTGTATTGGCTTCTAACCATGGTTAATCGTCACGACTTGCTTGCATGTCACCACTGTCAACTGTATCCTCTAAATCGTCTGCTCAACAGAGGCGCCAATTTGACGTAACATATCCCAAAGAACCAAATAATCAGCAAAGGAAATAGAATTCTCCTTCACTGCTATGTCGATCCAGTCACACAAACAAACACCGATGAGCTTTGAAGACACATCTAAAGCCGTATGTACGCCCCTACTTTTTTTTTGATAATTGACTGGATGTTCCAGTTTAAAAAGGAAATACTGTGGCGGAGTCGCCTTTCTCGCCTAATAGATAGCCACAAAACTGAGACTAAGATTACAAAAGAAACGTACTGAAACTAACAATACAGGAGATTAAACAGATTTTTGGAAGAAAAGTAGATGTAGGTAGGAAGGTGTAACTCTTGGCGACACCATTCTATGCTAGCTCGCTTGACTTCATCTGCAGCATCTTCCCATCTTGGTACTTTGTTTTCGAAAACTGTTTTATTTCTGTAGTTCCATATTGTCCCAAACGCATGTAGTAGTGTGGACGCCCACAATCTACCCCGCTGATTCTGGGTCATACCATGCCAGGCTAGGTAAAAAGCGATTGGTGTTTGGGGAAAAATTATAACAACCCCCACCATCCCAGTAAAATGCTCCAGAGTTTACGAGTTTCTCTGCAGTGCAACAAGAGATGTTCCACCGTTTCCACTAATATTCCACATAGGGGGCATCTGATTTGGTTGATCGGGATTAAATTTCTTGTAAAGAGGATATCTCTGGTTTGAAGTCTACCCTGGATCAGAAACCATCCCAATAATTCCAGCCTTGGAGGGGCAAGTCTTCTCCAGTACGTGCGGCACCAGATTGTCTGTGGCCTCGGGTTCAGTTTTGCCACCATCGAATAAAATGATTTTGATGTGTATATACCATCATTTGTGTTCATCCAAATCATGCGATAGTCATCTTCAGGTGATCCAGGACGTGAGGAATTTATCATCTCCATTAACTGCTCGACCTGTGTGCGCTCATATAAGAACATGGGCATCTCCATATAAGTGCCCATTCCCATCCACAGTTTTCCCATCTGCCAATGTCACATATTCTAGCGAATTTCTGTTCACTGATTAAGTACAGTCGAGGAAAACAGGTCTTCAGGGGTTGGGGATTAGCCCATGAATCTATCCAAAATCTCGTTCGCCGGCCATTAGAGACCACCCACTTAATGTTTTCATCGATGCGTTGCCCTTGTTCTGGTATCCAGGAAGAGATCGAAACAATTGTCTTCCATGTTCCATTACCTTTTACCTGCTTCCATTTATTATATGTGATTGGGAGGGTGGCTTCTACATCGTATACTGAGCAAATCAAATTTTTCCATAGCTTCCCATCATCACGTTGGAATTTCCACCACCATTTTAGTAACAAGGCTGCATTCATTGTTTCGATGTCTTTGATACCCAAACCTCCTTGGTCTATTGGTTTTGCAAGGGCGCTCCATGTGAGTAGCGGCATTCCTTTGTTGTTGCCTCTTCCCCAAAGAAATTGTCTCTACATTTTGACTATCTGCTGCCTCACGCTTTTTGGAATCCGAAAGAGGCTTAGATAGTGTATGGACAAGCTCTCCAGGACTGCTTTGATGAGCACCAGGCGTCCAGCTCTAGATAATGAAGTCGATTTCCACCCTGCGAGCCTTGTGGATATTTTGTCAAGTATCGGTTTCCATGAGCTTGTCCGTCTCGTGCTACCTCCAATGTTAAAACCGAGATAAATGAGAGGTAGTTGCTGGAAATTTACATTCTAGGATATCATGAATATGTGGTATTGTGTGTGCTTGCGGGTTAATGGGGGTTGCCGCCGACTTCCGCCAATTAACTTCCAAACCTGACATTTCTGAAAAGAGTGGAAGACACATTTTAACTGCCTCAAGTTCGCTCCTAGAGGAGGAGCATAAAATCATAGTATCATCCGCGTACTGCAGGTGTGAGACGAGGATTTTATTCATTCCAATATATATGCCTTTCCTTGCACCTGACCAAATGGCTTCCTCAAGAAGCCATCCCAATGCTTCCACACTCAAGACGAAAAGTAAAGGGGATAACGGGTCGCCTTGGTGGGCCCCTCTCTGCGGTTTGATTGGTGTGGATGGGACACCATTAATGAGGAAAGATATAACCGACGAGGACAAGCATTCTTCTATCCATTGCCTCCACGTGTTGTTAAAACTGAATAGTTGTAACATCATATCTATGAACTCCCAGGAGAGGCAGTCAAACGCTTTTGAGAAGTCAATCTTAAGGAGAATACCTGATCGATGACGTTTTTTGAGCCATGCAACTACCTCGTTTGTGATTAACGGCCCCTCGGTAATGTGCCTTCCCTTTATGAATGCAGTTTGTGTATCTTGTACCAATCTACCAAGTACTTCACCCATCCTGGAGGCTAGTATTTTGGAAATAGTCTTGTATACAGCTCCAATCATGCTTATAGGCCGAAAATCTTCCACTCTGCATGCACCGGGTATTTTCAGAATAAGTGCGATCCAAGTCATACCACTTCCTTTAGGTAACATACCCGAGTCAAAAAAACTTTGGATAGTGTTCGTGAACTCCTCTCCGATGGTATTCCAAATGCCTCTAATAATGTTGAAGTTTAGCCCGTCATACCCTGGAGCTTTGTTGCCATTGATAGACCATACGACCTGTTTTATCTCATGCACAGTTGGTTTGATAGTAAGCGCCCTTGCCTCCTCATCAGAAAGTCTGGGCCGTCCGGAGAGAGGCGGGATGATTTTGGAGTTAGGATTTGTCGAGAACAATTGGGTGTAGAACTTACGAATGGATTTCCTGATTGCCTCCGGTTCAGTGGTTAGAGATCCATTGACAACTAGGCTGCTAATGGAGTTATTCTTTCTGTTAACTGTTGCTCTCCGATGGAAGTATGAGGTATTGTTATCTCCTTCTCGAATGTATCTGTCTCTTGAGAGTTGTTGCCAGTATCTTTCTTTCTCTCGTAGAGTATGCCATATGCGATTGACCACGTGTGTTTTGTTTTCATTCAAGGTGTCTGTGTCTATCCCATTTTCCGCATCTTTATCTAGCAGTTCCAGCTCAGCCATGTGCAGTTCGAGTTGTCTATCTATATGTCCATATACTTCTCGATTCCAGCTGCGCAGGGGCTGCTTTATTTGCTTCAGTTTGGATGTAAGCGGTAGATTGCCTAGCTTTGTCCATTCAGTTTTGAAAAATGTCCGAAAATCTTTGTGCTGGAGCCATCCGTTTAAACCTCTGAAAGGTTTGGGTCCCCAATCCTTCTTGCCTAATGACATTACCATGAATCGGTGGTCTGACAATCGCCACGGGTTGGTTGTTAGTGCGAGGTTAGGGAAGGCTGTGAGCCACTCAGCTTGGGCAAAAGCTCTATCAATCCTGCTCATTGATTTTTTATTCTTCCATGTATATTTTGCTTCTACTAAGTCAACTTCAATTAGGCTTAGCTGATCGATCCAGTCTCTCAGATCTGCCATACCTCTTGTGCATTGTGAATCATTTCCTTTCTTTCTGTCACTGCCTTTCATGACCTCATTGATATCGCTTGCCACTAATATCGGTTTGGAGAAATGTGTGCTCTGGATTTCTGCATATACTGCCCGTCTATCTGCCACTTGCGTCGGGCCATATAGGAAAATGATGAAACCTGAAAATGGGATTGTTTACCACTCTAGTTCCACTACTATCCATCTGTTACCAATCTTGGAGCTAATGACATTCACTGTGCTGGTATCCCATGCGACGATTATGCCGCCTGAGAAGCCTTTTGCAGGGACCTAAATGGTGTTGTCATTGGTGCATGGTCCCCAAATGCTATATCTGTTATCTAACGTCTGAGCTCGATGGGTCTCCATGATCCCCACTAAGCCCGTTCCTGCTTCTCGAATTTCTTTTCTTAGTAGTGTCCACTTTTCCCTTCGGTTGACTCCTCTGATATTTTGGAAACAGATTGTGTTTGTCATGTGAAGTTTGTCTCTCTTCAACCCTCTTGCTTCTTCTAATGATCTGTGTGAGATTTTGAAGACTTGCTTCCGGGTTAGGATAGTGGCAGTGCAGTGTTCGCCCAAACTCCATACACTTTTGTGCTGCAATCATTGATGGGCTAGAGTGGGCGCATTGGGCTGGTTTTGAGTCGGAAGTGTGGGGGGTGTGTATGTGTGGAAGAACTACTTCCAGGTTTGTAGCAGGTGACTGAGGTATGTAGATAGGTGATTGTCTGGGGTAGTCTTGGCTAGGAGTCAATGATTGGGTAAAAATACTCACGGTTGGCTGGGATACAGGCGTGCGCGGGGACTGGTTTTGAGTTTGCAAGTCTTGTTGTGGGACAGGGGTTGATGGAATAATTGTTTGGGTGTCAGGAGGAGAGAGAGGAAGGGATGCATATGATAGCTGGGAGTATGGGCAGGATGACTCGGCACGTTCAGGTTGAGTGCTGTGCATGGGAGTTAGTTCAGGGCTGCTAAACTCTGCAAGGGGGGGGGGGGTGGTGTCGGGAACTTCAGAGTATTAAAAGAAATTATCCTGATGGAATTTTCTGGGTTGATGTGCATCTTTTCATGCGAGAAGTTGATGGGTTTCCCAGGCGTAAGTGGATGATTGGGTGTACCCAGTCTTGAGCGGTTGTCTGTGAGACTATATACTGATCGTGGAATTTTCTCGAGTGTATAAACTTTCCTTTTCCCCAAGGTAAAAACGCTGTCTATTATTATTATTTTCCCCACTTGGATTGTGTATTCTTTTCTTTGGTATTCCGACTGTTCTGGAAGAAACGGTACAAGTTCAGTTTGTGACTGCGGCCCACGAGACGTTGTCGTTTGGTCCATTGTGGATTGGGTATACTGAGCATTTTCACTATGGATTTTTTCCGGTGTTTGATGTTCCACCACCGTCGGTTCCGCTGCCAGCGGTGGTTGCTCTTTTTTGTTCTCCTGAATGTGCTCCGCCATGGTTTCTGACCAGAATTCAATCATTCCAACGTTGTAAACCATGCCTTCGATGTCTATCTTTGTTTCCTCGTTAATGATTGCAATGATTGTTGTTTCAATCGTGGCATGCGCCTCCAAACATCTTGGCGTTTGCCGCATGTCCGTGTCAATTGTTACAATGTTGCCCAAGTGACGAGTGATAGCGTGAACTGTTGTTTCTGACCAAGCCTGGATTGGAATTCCCCTGATGACGATAGATGTACGTCGACTTACCATCTGGTCTGTAGGATTCCAGAAGCTTTTTCTCCATCCTTGCCCATTTCCTATTTCAGAGGAGATGAAGCTTTCCGCCTTGTCATGTGTTTTGTAGGTTATCATGTATCTTGATCTAGATAGGCATGTGATGCTTTCGGTTTCCTACTTCCAGTCTCCTAGTTTCTCCATGAGATCTTCAGCTTGTGAATCCAGTGGGGAGTTGATTACGACGCTTCTGTCCAGTCGTTCTTTCATATATAGCGGGAATTCCAGACTTAAATGTCCTTCTGTGTGCTGATGCTCATTTTGTCGTGGGGATTGTTGTGGTGTTGGCGGCGGGGGTGTTCTTTGTTGTCTCTGTTGTTGAGGAAAACCTGGCTCCTTTCTATTCCAGCGGTAGTGTGTTGGTGGGGCGCCTGATGAAGCTTTCCAGTCTATAGGTTGTTGTGCCTGGAGTTGGTGACCATCTACTACCATTCCATCGGTTTCTTTTATAGCTCTGTATGCATCTTCTTTCAGTATATATTCAACGAACCCATATCTTGTTTTAGTTCGGACTCTCAGATTTTTGGGTAGTCGGATACCCACTATAGGTCCAAACTTATTGAAAATCTGTAGTAGCGTCCCTACTCTTGACATTGGGCTTATGTTGTCGACGAACACGGTGGAACCCGGCTCTGATCTGACGTTTGGCATCTGAATGGAAGTGACCATTTTGTGGTGCTGAGTTATGAGAGATTGATTTTGCCGGAGAGGTGGGGGGAGTTGTCTGAGAGATGGTTTGAGAGGTGAGATTTGAGAGAGGGGTGTTTGGGAGGAGGATTTGTGATGGTTGGATGGGTTGCGGTACGTCAATTCGATGGTTTAGGTGCTCGAGTAGGGTGGCAGACATGGCGGTTGAGCGGGGTTAGATGTGGCTTGGGGTGAGGTAGAGGAGAGAGGTGGGAGCGTCCCATGCTTTGTGCGTCAGAAAATACAAGAAGTACTGAAATGCAAAATACTACGCACATCCATCCCAGCGTGGACTGCCAGAAGTAGCAACCAAATCTGATAAGGAGGTCGAATGAATTCTACCAAGTCGACACTGCTACCCATCTTCTTCAAAAAGTTCATAAAACTTGGGGTGAAAATCATCTGCGACCCATACACCAACCTTTTCACAACTTGAACCAGACTCACCAACCCAATCAAAAGTATAGTCTCCATAAATTAAGGTATGAACTTAACATGCAAAGAGCTAATTATTTGGAAAAAAGACACAAAAAGATAAAGAAAATAGGAAACATTAATAAAATAAACCTAGAAGACAAAGCAAATAAAACATAAAGAAAAGGGGGATCAGAGAGGAAAGAAGAAACCTAGGAGATAATAAACTAGCAACAGATTTAAAAGAGGAACCCGACTCTATGGTAGCTTAACCCACACCTCCAACTCAAAAGTAAATGAGAAACCACCTCATTGGAGACCACTTCAAGTAGAACCATAAGAAACTAAGAACCAATAGACGGGGAAAGAAAAGAAGTTAAAACGCTCACCGGAGAAAGACCTGAAATTCACGTGGTGAAGAATGATTGTTATTCCTACACAATTTATTTTAAACTAGCATATTATTATTAATGTATGAAGTTATTATCTATGAAACAAATTATTTTCAAATCCACAAAAAGTAATATATATCCCACAATAGAATTACTCACAGATACTTGTTGTTCACATACAATGAATCATACTAAAACCATAACTATATACGAAGTCTCGTCAATAAAATCATTTTGCATATCTCATTCACACAAGTGTAAACCGACGGCCACCCCATTTCTCCCTTCGGTGAGAGCTTTTGAACTTTCTAATCTCTCGCCTTAGTCTTGCCATTGCTATCCCGTCTTGTTCGCCCTCTTGCCTTTCCCTACGCAATTTTGTTTCTTTATCACTCAAGTCCCCGCATGTTGGGATATGCAAAAGCTATAGAAGTGTCGGCTTCTTGGAAAATCTCTTTTTTTGGTCTTCTGCATGTGGGAGTGGGGCTAGCTCATGACCTTTTGATTTCCCATCCCCCTTCCTTTTTCTTTCATCTTTACTTCGATCTTCTGCTTTGTCTGTCTCCTTCTGCTTTGTCTTCCTTCCCTGCAATATCTGTCTTCCTTTTTATTCTCCTCCTTCGTAATGGGCATACCTCCCTTGCATGTGTCGGGTTGAGGATTTCTCCACCCGTTGTGTGGATCTCTCTCTCTTGAAAAAGGAAAGGGAGGTAGCTGATATGCATGGTCTTGAGGAGCATGCCCAAACCTTACCTTTTGGAAGATGCCTCCTTTTGAAGTCATTTTCATCTAAGGGACAAGATCTTTGGGCGTCAGAATCCTCTCTCGGTCAAGCTTGGCAACATGAATGAGATTTCAAAATTCGTAGTGCGGGTAAGGATCTCAATTCTATTGAGTTTAAGAAAACAGAAATGGTGCATGCTGACCTCTATCAAGGGTCCTTTTCGAGGTCATGACCGGTGATTAGTTGG
Organism: Limonium bicolor; assembly: GCA_023374045.1. Classification (NCBI taxonomy): domain Eukaryota; kingdom Viridiplantae; phylum Streptophyta; class Magnoliopsida; order Caryophyllales; family Plumbaginaceae; genus Limonium; species Limonium bicolor. Next base: position 396,428,008 of record CM041776.1, on the reverse strand, counting down.
GTACCTCAGTGCTCTACTAATGGATTTTGTAAGTAATTAACTATGTTTGGAATTTTCAAATTGATGTAGAATCAATGTTAATTACCATTTCACTTATGAACAGGTTTTTGAGCAATAAAATACAATTATTTGATTTTACTCAATATGCATTCTTTTGTCCTGAGAGAGGTTCGTACACTTCATCAACGAGTGACTTACATCAGTCTAAGTAGTACGTGAACCATGCACTCACTAACTGTTTGAGGATGAGAAAGAAATATGTTATGTTACCATATCACCAAATGTAGCATATAATTCATCATATTAAGTGAATAAATGTTGTTTTTATTGATAGCACATAACATTTTTAATCTGTTTGCAGTATACAGTGGTCATTGGGTCCAGCTGGTGGTGTGTCTGGATTATCTTCGGGTACTGTATCTCGATCCTCTTAATACCGGTAACTATAACAAATACAAAATAAAGCTCCACCTTAACATGTGAGTAGATTATGAATATTTATTTCTTGTGTATTTCAACCATTTTGTTTAACTTTATTTATATAAAATGTAGGTAATGTATAAATGATTACTAATTCTACAGTGCATTACAAATTGTGTTCATGGCTGGTCGTGGGGTGAGGTTGCCAAAAGCGATCTGTAGAAGTCGAAGAAGGAATGTCATCAATTATACAATGCTTATAATGTTAAATTCTAATGCACAACTTCATTCTAATATAGTTGGTTTTTGGAATTGTTGATTGATTTATAGTGTCCTCGACAACTAGGGGATTCAGAGTGTGGCTATTATGTCAGGAGGTATGTGCATGACATTGTCACCCTATTAGGTGAAAAGCAAGATCCATTAGAACATATATGTATAAAACGAATTCGTGTAATTTGTTGTTCTATATTAATATAATTGTAGTATTTAATGTTTTAGAAACTTCTCATTGTTTTTCTCTTGTTGGTTTTCCTAGCGTTGGAGATTACATAAATGAAACCACCAGCTCCATGCTAGAGGATTGGGTGAAGTATGCATGTCTGCATGAATTAGGTTTGATTCTCATCATAATTCAAAGTGTTTTTTAGAATTAAACTTGTGACTTTTGTAGAGAATTGGGTGTGTTAGCAGGTGTGCGTGTTATGTATAGTCATGTGACCGTTTGAATGTTGTTTGCAAGTTGTGTACGGGCATTGACCATTTGAAGTGTTAGCAATTAATTAATGCAAAGTGCATTGTGCAATTGTGTTATAATGTCTTCGTTTTGTTTATGTATTGGCAATTTTGGAATGATGAGAAATGAGCTCCTCTAAAATGTATTGTTAAGGTGTGTCAATATACAGGGATATATATATTAACATGTGTATTGAAAAATAAGGGAATATAACAAAAAATTTAAAAAGAATTAAAAAAAAAGAAAGAAAATTTCGGCGATTGTGGTATAGAACCATCGAAAATTGCTATATGGGAGAAGACAATTGTTGGTGATTATATACCACAACCAACAAAAATGGTCCTTCAAAGTGGTCTTCCTCTCGCTCTATTTTCATCAATTTTGGTCAACGCAAGCGTCAAAAATCATTTCCTTTTTTGGCAATTTCAAAATTACTGAAAATTTGAGGAAAACGTTTTTCAGCGGTGCGAACTGTCGAAATTAGTGTAAAAAATCCACCGAAAATGGCCTGTTTTATACTAGTGTCAGCTTAGAGCATGATTATCAAAGAACCCAAATCTGGGTTCTTAGCAGTCTCTTTCCTATTTCTCTCACTACCACATCAGTTTAAGAACTATATCTATTTTTTACCAACATCAGAGAACTCATACTTTGGTTTATAATTCTCACTAATTGTCATGTCATTTTACTTTTTACTTATTAGTTATTATGAATATACAAAAATTAATTTTTAATTGTTATTACTATTATTTTCAATAATACACAGATAATCCTAACTTAATATTTTATTAATGATTTTGAAATAAAAATAAAATAAAATTATTCATATATATTATTAATGTAATTTTTTATTATTTGTCACTCAAAAATATTATGTAATTAAATTATTAAACAAATATATATATATATATATATTAAAAATATGAAAAACATAGTAAACATGGATCTCATTTTGTAGAGATTGAGATTTTAAGAATTTTGATATATTTAGTTTATTTATATAATTATTAGTTTTTAAATATTAAGATTTTAAAATGTATAAAGATGAACCATTTATATTTAACATATTATAATTAGAAAAACAAATGGTGGGTTCCATTTTTAGATTCTTAAAAAGTTATTCCCGAAGAACCTAAAACTAGAGTCTTCCCTCTCTCCTCCACCTCATATTTTTATTTATTTTATTAGCTAAGAACCATTGATAATCATGGTCTTATACACCACTAAAACCTATCTTCTCATTAGGACCCACCGCCCCCAAAATTTTACATGTAGTAGTGTATATATTTAGTTTCCATTTATAAATAACCTTTTATCAAAGTAGAGCTTTAAAACCATACTTGTCACCCCGAACACTTTGACACATGGTAACATTGTAGTACGATAGCTACATAACCGGGATCAGTCGAAAGAAATAAAGGATTCATAGATCAGGTGTTGAGAGAGAGTGACGCTTGGTCAAAAAATGCAAGATTGCAAGCAATTACATCTGGCCTCACAAGTGACAATGGCAAGTTGAATCAGATCATGCAGGAACAGAACGGGTTAAATTTATCTAATTTAGCAGACAAATCATTCATCTCATAAGGTAGTGTGCTTCCTTTACACATACATAACCAACTTTTGAAAACCCCAATATGAAATTATCCCCCAGAAACTAACCAATGGAAGTCATCGCTACTTACCTAGCTTAAGGAACATTGTTTAAGACTTTGATCCAGGTCTACAGCTCTCAAATTAACAATGATTCGACTAGATACCACTAGTTAATTGACTACTTCTTTCTTTCTTTTTTTTATTCCTAATTGGATGTTAACCAAACCTATAAATTATAATTAAATCTTAAAAAGCTCGTTTACCCGTGATTACTTTTCTAATTAAATGCATTTAAGATGATCAATAATTTGCATTGGATCACTTTACGTGGAAACGCTCCTATCATTTAGTTACATTGACTACGTACGGTTGAAGTTACAACATGCTAGCTTATCTTGAGTCATATAATACAGACAAGCATATATAGATGCACCCCACTGTATTTTCCTTCCATCCCTAAATATAGCTTCAGCTTCTGTAATTATAAGCAGTAGTTTCCGTCTTCTTCTTCTGGTATTTGCTCGATCAATTTGTATTAAATAATTGAGTTCCTTTTTTTCTGTCAGAGACGAAGAAAATCACGAAGCGCAGTTAAGAGAATTCGAATATGTTGGAGAAGATGAAATTGAAAAGATGCTTGTGTTTGTACTTCACGGTTTTGTTAATCTTACTGTTTACTGCTATTGTGCATGAGAACTCGGATGCTACAAGCATTGGAAGTTTTGCAAATGCCGGATACAACTTGGCTCTCTTGGGTGAGACAAGTCAAACAGCACAATTGTCATATTCTTAGTCTTATCTCTCATATTTTGTAGCTCTTCTTCATCATATTAAAAAAATTCACCCACGTTATTTTTGTGTTTTACTTATTTTTTTTTAACTAAAAACTGATAAAAATCATTGATAATGATGCCGGAAATGATAGTGGTTGAATTTATCTATTTATTTTAACATGCAATCTATCTAGATGGAGAGAAGACACCATACGAAAAGCTAGCTTTTTGGGTGCTGATGTTTTAGTCTATTTTAACATTCGGTTTGGAATTTGAGTGTTTCTTTCTCGATGATAAACTTTTTAGTATATTTCACTCTGCTCCACATTTTTATGTTCCTAATTAATTGTTTGCTTTACTAACTTAATCGCCTTATAATATATACTTTCATATCACTGTTAATTTTGTTGCAGCTAATTTCACAGCCCCAATTTACGATAAACCACTCTCGTCCCAGTGTGTACCTCGTGATTCTACCAACTCGTCTACATCCGGCACTCTCGATCAAACGAGTGAGTCACCGGACTCACGACCAGTCCTGACGCCAAAATTCCGATGCCTGAGCAGGGAAGAATCCCCCTCGTACATAAGACATTCACCCTACAAGCCTTCGCCTTATCTCCTCTCCAAACTCCGTAACTACGAGGAACTACATCGCCGGTGCGGACCCTACACCGCCGCCTACAATCGTACCGTTACAGTCCTTAAACAATCACTAAACACTACCTCCTCGTCCACCACCGAGTGCAGTTACGTCGTGTACGGCGCAGTCTACGGCTTGGGTAACAGAATCATAACCCTAGCCTCCACCTTCCTGTACGCTCTCCTCACCAACCGCGTCCTCCTTGTGGACTTTGGACGTGACATGACCGGCTGTTCTGTGAGCCTTTCCCATACTCATCGTGGATTCTGCCGAGTGATTTCTCAGATAAGGAAGGAGGTTTCCAGCGGCACGAGACCTTCCAGAGCATTATGGGGAGATACAAAAAAGCTCAAAACGACAACGACAATGGCAACATAACACTGCCGTCCATATCCCATGTCAACTTACGAAGTGTACCGGGCAGAGATAACCTACGGATATTCCATTGCGATGAGGGGCATGTTCTTCTGATAAAGCCCGGTTCTGGCCATGATATCAGATATATATCATCCATCCCTTTTCATGACCCCGTCTTTCACTGACGAGTTGGGTAAGATGTTCCCGCAGAAGGAAGCTGTGTTCCATCACCTCAGTCGGTATCTGTTCCATCCATCAGACGAGGCGTGGGATTATCAAGAAGTTCTATGATTCAAACATGGGTAACGTGGATGAGAAAATTGGTCTTCAGATTCGAGTTTTCAATCCAAAAGTGGCTACTAAAGAAGTTGGTGATGGATCATATCCTAGCTTGCACACAAGGACATAACATCCTGCCTAAAGTAGACTCCTTATTACAGCAGGATCCACAGGTGAACTCTTCTTCTGTGAAACGCGTGACTGATCATACCTACAAGAGTGTGATGGTGGCTTCTCTACACCCCGACTACGCTATGAACTTGAGCGAAATGTACGGACCTTCAAGACCACAACCTACGGAGAAGTGATTGAGATTCACCAGGCGAGCCATGACGGGCAGCAGAGATCCGGTAATATGAGGCATAATATGCAGGCGTGGGTGGAGATGTACTTGCTCAGCCTATGTGACAAGTTAGTGACGAGTTCCAGCTCCACCTTCGGATATGTTGCTCAAGGGCTTGGAGGGTTGAAACCGTGGGTTCTGATGAGCCACCGTCCTGCTGTCAATACGACTAGCACGGAGGTTGACCCGGTTTGTGCGAGGGCTGCTACTGTTGATCCCTGCTTTCATGCCCCGCCCAAATTTGATTGCAGGTCAGGTCAGAAGGTTGACACTTTGAGTAGTGTTTCTCTTTCGTTAAGATTTGTGAGGATCGACCGCATGATGGGATCAGGCTCAGCGACAATCACGGCGATAGATAGTGCAGTACATTGTAAACCTTATAAACTTGTTGAAAAAATCAAGGCTCGGTTTTTATTTGTCGCTGGTTTTTAGGAGAATTTTATATCTTTCTGTTGCTTAAAAAATAAACCTGTATGAGTGGTCAGAGAAAGTTAGCTATAGTAACACATGATTAGAGTATTTTTAGGAGCTCTTGTTTAGCATAAAACCTTTATTCTCAGGATGTATAAGTAGGAGGTAGAAGCCAGAATTTTTTGTGCCTGAACACACTGATTTTTCTTCTGTTGAATGCAAGTGGTCTTTTGCAGGAAATCACCATCTCAATCTTTGTTTTCTTTCACCTAAATTAGCAGATTCCAATATCTAGTATCAAAGCTTGATAGATTCTTTGATCATTTAAGCCATGTATCACTTAGAAATTGAGAGAGAGAGAGACAAAGATCAAAACAAACGTTCCACCCAAAATACCGACCAACAACAACCATGGGGATGATGCGAGGATCCAATACAAGGAAGGATCTGTCGCATTAAGATACCCCATGCTAACAAGAAGCAACTATGCAGCATGGGCCATCAAGATGGAGGTGTACATGACGGCTCAAGGAGTGGGGATGCTGTGGAGGCCGAAGGGACTGTGGAAACTCGAAAGGATAAGATGGCTCTTGCAGCCATCTATCAAGGCATAAGTGAAGTTACTTTGCTCTAAATAGGGGCCAAGAAGATAGCCAAGGAAGCATGGAACATGCTCAAGACCATGAATCTTGGTGCTGAGAAGGTGGAGGACGTCAGAACTCAATCGTTATGGAGAGAATTTAAAGCCATGAAGATGGGTGATGGTTACAGTATTGACGAGTTCTCTAGCAAGCTCCAGATTGTTGTTAACAAACTAAGAGGTTTGGGCAGCACGGTGGAGGAAGAACAAGTGGTGAAGAAGCTTCTAAGATCCACTTCACCAAAGTTCTTGCAAATTGCATCCATCATTGAAGAGTGTAACACCCCAACTACGAACTTAACAAATAACCGAAATCGCAGTGGAAATAAACAACCTAAACGATAACTAAACGGGTTGGTATTACACGCCGTTAGCCACCCACGTGGCTAACTACGTAGAATACATACAATTGTACCGGTCTGATGATCAGACTCCCGAGCATAGAACTAATAACCATAAATACGTCAACATATATCGAGTGTAAATATTTACAAACCATCATTGTAAATCGTCACTGTAATTCAAACGACATCCAAAATATAACGCCGCAGGAGCACAGGCGCAACCCGGGCCCAACATCCAAAATATACCAAAAGTATTTCATAACCCCTAAGAATCTAGAGCCACTCCGCCTCCTCGATCCTCATCCTGCAAATAAATATGGAGCCCCCAAAGGGGGTCAGCAACCCTTGGCTGGTATGGTTAACGTGCAACTCATCGACTACCGGGATACACGCAACCAATTGTCATGATAACATGGCATTGATTTTTAACATACAACATATATAGCTTTGCAAGAAATATTGCATAGCACAACAACACATACATCACCGGAACATTTCACTTTAGAAAACGAACCCAGTTGGTTAGTCGACATTGTAATCCTAGAGGATGGTTTCACCCTCATATTAAGCTTGTTACATAAACTCGTTACTGTCCTGTTAGTCGAACGGGTAACTTAACATATAGGTATGACGGACATAGTGATCCGAACACACCGAACACATAATTTCCCCCTAGCCCAATTGGAAGTCAGGTAGGTAAGCTTTGGCTAAGCTTGTGGGTGGTTGAAATCCAAAAAGGAAAGCAACCTTAACATAAGGAGAGAGCCGAATCTGATTCAGATGTCGACCCCCGTACATACACGCGTGACAGGAACGACCGGATTCCTCACTCCCCGGTTAACACTTGTTAGAAGTCCCATTGATGGAACTTAACACAATCAATCATAAATAAGTGTTTAAGTCCAGTTAGACATACAAGGGAAGTAAGATATATTTCAGTGACACATACCACAACCAACTCATACATAGCCATGGTTAGAACGTTCCTTAAGTTGGAAACGTTATTACTGGATACCGTTCTCTTACGTTTACCTAATATTGGTTAACTAACAATTAGTACGCATTCGAGGTTACCGGTATCGGTACGCACACATCACATTAACAACAATGACTGTAAGCTCATTTCATGACTTAATCTTATAAGGTCATAAACACACAGAAAAACAAACAACACACAAGCCGGTGTAAACCGGTAGGCAACAGACTGCAAGAAAACCATACCTTGGTCCTTGCTGCGTACGAGTCCCGCCAAACGTAGTTCCTAGACATGATTAATAATGTCGGTTAATTAACTTATTTAACTTCCGGTTTACTAAGCATCTTACATGATTATAAGACATGTTTTATGCTTAAACTTACCCTTGATTACCTTCACTATACCCCCTGTGGAGGGTGATTTTTCGGTATGAGGGGGGGTCTATCTAAATATGGTCTGACTAAAAGCCTAGATCCTAGAAATTGCCATTCTGTGGAGGGTGAAAACCTGTCACCTTGGCATCCCTCAAATACCTACTCTATCGTCCGTCTTTCCCAGAAAGCATAAGGGGAATGCTAGTGAGCACTACACCCGCTCTCAATGGGCCCCACACGGACTTATGCCTCTATAAGGCGGAATTGACTAGAGTCGCCACCTAGTTTGACCTAAAGAACTAGGAAGGAAAGGGAAAGAGGGTTCTAAGAACCGTTAATTGACTCTGAGATTATTGCCTATGGATAGGACTTATCTGGTCATGTCAGAGATTCTGTGTGGGTTCGCACTGGGTTACACCCTTAGAAGTGGCAACGACCACAACTTCGGATTGGTGCCCGAGGAAACCTCGGTCTCCAATTGTCGGGATTGTCTTCTTTCAAAACCTTTTTAGAGAGATTCATTTAAAGTCAAAGGATAGGATTGAGTGGGGGCTGAGGAAGAGAGTGGATGAGGCGAGCTTTTCTGCCAAGCTAGCGCCAAGAAGAAGAATGGGTGAATTCGGATGAGAATTAGGAAAAGTCTGAGGTTGAGCGAATAGACAAGACTCAGTGTCTGATGGTTTGAAGTTTGTGGGAGCCAAAGAAGGTTTGAGTGTTTTGAGAGAGGTATGGAGAACACCTTAGTATGGGAAAAGGGTTTTTTATTTGGAGCGGGGTCGCACCCTGTGTGGGCTGCCTACGTACTCAACTTCCTGTTGAGATCAGACCTTACGTAGTTCACGGACTTTTGGGATTATTGAGTTTTTTTGAAGTGATCGAGGGTTGGAAGTGCATGAGGTTGCTTGGAGATGAAATGACCGAGTGCAAAAGGGTATTTTTATTTGATGTGGGGTCGCACCCTGTGTGGGTTGCCTACGTACTCAACTCCCTGTTGAGATCAGACCTTACGTAGTTCAGTGTTTGGGTTTTGGAAGTTTTGATGTTTGTGGAGTTTGAAGATATTTGAAGTGTTTGAGAGATTAGTCTGTGAGACATTCGAGTCTGTGAGACGTTTGGGCTGTTTATGTAGTGGAAGGTATGGGATATCAAAGTCTGTGAGACGCTCGGGTCTGTGAGACATTTGAATCTTAATATGGTGGAGAGTTTGAGATGTTCGAGTCTGTGAGGCGCTCGGGCCTGTGAGACTTTGGAAGTTTGAATGAAGTTGGAATTTGTAAGAGGATTTGATCTGATGATTTGGGTATGAAGTGATTTGGAGTTTCGAAGATTATTTGAGTGTGTGAGGCAATTGGTATTTGAATAGAGATCCCGAGTTTTTTTTAAATTTGAGGTTTGAAAGCGATTGAGGAAAATCATTTCATTGTAAAAGGGCAGATAATCCCGAGGGATTACCCTATGTACCCCTCGAACGCGACACTTAATTAATGATAAGTGCCGAGGCTCGAAAGATGGGGCAATGAATTTATGTCGAAAAATAGGGTTCAGAGAGAAACACCATGAAGGAGATGTTCTCGGTCGAACCCTAATAACGTCTCTAACTCCCGAGTTTTAAAACATTAAAAATCAAAACATTGAAATCGAGTGGAAGGGAGCTAGACGATTCTAAAATCCCGGCTGCAACTAGGAAGGTCGTTACTTCCCTAGCACCCCGCCTTGTAAAAATCTAGGCTGCAATTAGGGGAGGTTTGTCACCCTAATGCCCCGCCTAAAGAGATCCAGACTGCGACAAGAGAGGTTATGACCCCAGTGCCCCGCCTCGGATTTTTATTTTGGGAAGGGAGACAAGCGATGTTCTAACCGTGGAGGAAATGTTTTGAAGGGGTTAGACATTTCTTGCTCCCCGAAAACGGTTTATTTTGGAGTTTGAAAACTGAGTTAGAAAATCTTTGAAGTTGTTCGGAATTCTCTATGAAGAAACACTGATTTTGAGAAATGTTTGGGGAGAAAACTTTCTGTATATGTGTGAAGAACTTTCTGCAATAGAGAAGAGTTTTCTGTGATGTGAGAAGAGTTTTTCCTTTAAAATTCCACAAAATGGTTTCTTTTAAAACTTGATGAAATTTGAATAAATTGATGGTTTGAAATTCTTTTTGTTTTTTTGGATTTTGAAAAGAATTTATAAGTGAGTGTGGATTGGATGAAATGTATTCGGGTTTGAATGGGATTGAGTTTGGACTGGATTGAATTGAATCGGGCCAAGTCAAAGTTGGGTCAAGGTCAACGCTTTGGGTCAAGGTCAACGTTTTGGGTTAAAGTCAACATTTGGCTGGTCAAATTTGGACTTGGTCAAAGTCAAAGTTTGGGTTAGTCAAAGTTTGGGTCAAGGTCAAATCGGTTTGACTTTTGTGGGCTTGGGCCGATTGTGGGATATTGGGCTGGTTGAGGGCTTGTTCGGATTTGGGCTTGGATTGGGCTGAAATGGGTTTGGGTCAGTCATGTGGTTGAGGATCATATTTTATTTTGGGCTTGATTTGGTTTTGGGCCGAATTGGCCCAAGGGTTTGATTTTGGATTGAGAAAATTGGGCCTTGTTTGAGATTGGGAAAATTGGGCCTTGTTTAGGCTGAATTGGCCTTGTTTGGGCTTTGGGCCGAGGTCAGTATTAGGTTGGATCAAAGTCGGGCCTGCTCAAAGTCGGGCTTAAAAGGGCCTTGGAATTTGGACTGAAACCTAGGAACTTTAGACCAGATGGGCTTCGAGCTTTATTTGAGATTGGGCCTTTGGACTTGGGTCAGCCTTTTTTTTTTTGGAATGGGAAGTAGGTTGGTTTAGAATAGAAATTTGGTCGATTTGGAATTGAAGTGGGGTTGGACTGATTTTTGGGCTGGTTTTTGAATTGGCTGGTTTTTGAATTGGGTTTTTGAATTAGGCCTTGGGTTTGAGTGTGTATTGATTTTGGGTTGTTTCATAATGGGATGAATTTGGAACAGGCCCGAGGTGGTTATTGGGCTAAAATTGGTTATTGGGCCGATTGGGGTTGGGCTTATTGGGGGCTTGGATTTAGGCTTATTGTTGGGCTTCGAATTTGGGCCTTGTTGGGCTTCAAATTTGGGCTCTGAAATCAGATTTCTAAGATGGGCTGATTGAAGAATTACTAAGCTTAAATCATGTCTGAGTGAAAATTATTGGGATTTACAAGTGAATTAGATTTTTGTTGATTGTATATTTTATTCTGAAATTAGAGGATGATTTGGGAAATTTTAAGAAAAACGGGTATTCCCCACATGGACCGTGTCTAGGACCCGTATGCATTGAGGATACCCAAACCTAGAGCTTTTCTAAAAAATGGGCGACCTATGGGCTAACTAGAGCTTCCTAGGTATTGGGCCTCTATATTGGACTAGGTCCAACAATTGCCAAGCTAATCTATAGCATGAGCATATAAGACAGATAATCCTAGTCAGATTCAGTTAAAAGAATAAAGCAACATATGAAGTTAGGAAAATCATTCCAACTTATTTTATCTTTTCTCTGTTGAGAATTAGACGTGGCCATACAAAGACAAAATATTAGCATACCCGTAACAGGAGTTCCCATCACAATTTTTTTATTAACGGTGTATCGCAGGAAAGTGGATGTAACCCGTATCTCAAATTTTTTAATTAGAGCCTTATTCTTTTCGAGGTATTGAGACTCACCCACTCATCAGTAAGCGTGATATTTGCGGTATACATGCACTAATAGCAGCAACATCTAAGTACAGAACACAAAGACCCAATACAAGTATGGGCATAAAGGTATCAAAACCGCATGACAGAGACACATCACTGACATAGTATTTCATCACGATATTTTATCGGAAACTACAGCTATCTCGGTTTAGGAGTTGGTATCGATTTTTGGCAGACAAGAGTTATGTGCAGATTCAGCTAAGTATCCATAACAACACAACATTGTAGCAACTGTAAGCATAATCGATCCCCAGCAAACGTGCGTTTTCAAACAATTTTCAGGCAAGATTAACAACTTGTTTGGTTCATGAGTAAATGCCGCAATGAGAACCGTGATGAGTCCTGTAAATATTTACCATGGAGATTCCTCCAGAACCCCTTACCAAGGCGGCGAACGCTATTTTAGCACACAACACCAGATACGAAGACATTGATTTCGTCTAAAAGCATGGCCTAGATGACGCTAGAAGAAGATTCGCAAACTCGGTCCACTTCTGGGATGCAAGATCCGCTCCAAACCAGGACAATGATTGACACCTCAGCCCAAAATAACATAGAAGATGAATTAGAATCTCATGTGTTCAATCTTAAACTTTAGTTCAAAAAGCCACGGTGACCAAAAACAAATTGACAGAAACGAATTAGCAGGTGCTCAAGCTTAAACTCAAAAACCAAGTTGACAGAGCCGAATCGAAGGACCGTTGCACAAATTAACCTCAATTTATCAACGCAGAGCGGTGGTTATCCCACACTGTTCGGGACAGCATATCCAACTTAAAACCCAATCAATGAATCCAGTAAGAGGCGCAGAATGTAAATCGGAATATCAATCAACTCACATGCAGAACCAAAATAGGTATCACAATGCAAGGAACTCAACGAACAGAACGGTAGAAGAGTGCAAGCTGCAGGATAACATCTATTCCCACTTCGCCAGTTGGGTTTGCGAAATTACCGTTTGTAAGGAGGTTGAAGAATATAGAGTTCGTATTTCCTTTCTCGCCAGTTAGAAAATTACCGTCAATGAAGAAATGAAACAGGCGCAGAGCTTGACTCTTTGGTCGCCAGTTAGGTTGTGAAAATTACCGCCGGTGAAGGGGTTTGTACCCCAGGGAGTTGCAAGATTATCGTCGTGTTGAAGATAACGAAGAAAAAAGCAAGGCGCAGGTACGTTCCTTGTTGCCAGGTAGGTAGGTTGCAGTTACACCGTCAATGTAGAGAATGAAGGAGGTGCAGAGCAACATATTCGTGGATGAAGGAGGTGTGGTGATGCATGCTCTCTGGGGTTTTTGTGTTCGACAGGGAAATCGTAGGCGATTGATGAAGAAGGATGAACACCAGGATGGAGCATGGAGGCGGCTACTGTTGCTGGTTTATTTTTAAGATGGAAACGATGATCGAGCGAAGGAGATAAGAGGAGGAGAGGGCGCGGGTGTTGCTGGGTTTTCTTCCTCGGTTCGATCGGGAAATATGGAGGCGATAGATAGCAGACAACTGCTCTGTTGAGGAATTTTTTGGACGAAAGAAAGAAAACTCAGGAATGGTGTTCCTCGGGGTTTGATTTCTTCGGACTCAAGAGTGTGCAGGAGTTGTTCTGGCGTGAGTTGGGGAAGAAAGGAAAAACAGGAGATGACTCAAGAGAATGATCGGGGAAGAAGATGAATGCTCGAGATGGCTGGCTCTCGTGGTTGCGGCTCCTCAAGTCCGAAGATATTTAGGGTTTGTTTGATTGATTTTTATAGAGAAGAGATTAGGGTTTACTGATTTTCTGGGTCGGGTTCTCACCCAGGTCAACATGTGTTTGGGTCGGGTTTGACTTTGGGTCAACTTTGGAAGCTTTGGGCGAGATAAAAAAAATGAATGATTTTGCTCTTAAGTATCGAACCCAGGTCTCCATACTTCTCCACACCAATACTTACCGGTTATGCTAGGACAAAACTCAACATGTTACTGCAACAAATAAATCTAAAGCTTCCTCTAAGCTAAAGGAATTAAACCGCCCTCAACCTATTGCAAGTTTCGAACCCAGGATCTGTACCGGTTAGGCTATGTCAAAATTCGATACATACATGAGAAAATATACAAGAGCCCTAGTCCAGATTGGATAACTCCTCTAAAAATGCTACTATTTTAAAAGAAATACAATAAAAAGAGAAGACTAATCTAATGACATGAAATTATGGAATGCAATAAAAAATAAGATAAGTAAAAAAAAAACAAAATGAATGGGTTTAAAACCGGATTATTGTTTGAAAATTCATTTTTTGGAAAATCGTGTTTTTATGAAATGCTTTGAAAAAGGTTATAAAATGACGGTTTCGTTATGGCACACACGCTAATATGTTTTGAAAAAGAAAGGCGACGACCCCTCTTATTATTTCGAAATTTGCTTTATGGGGTGAGAATTTTTGGTGTCTACAGATGGCTCCCTTGATTCAATTCTGCAAACCATTGCAGGATTAGATCAAGGTTGACGGGACGCCAAAAATTCTCACAATGGTTTAGTGGTGCATAGGGATGCGACCGTGAGTGTATGAATGTGATTGAAAGTACGAGGACTTATGACGAGCATAGGATACTAACAATAGGGTTTTTTGGTGCACGAGGACTTAGGAGTGCCTCAACTGGACCTCTTGATATCCAGCCCTAGGGCTTATGACGGGCCTAGAATGCGATTGAAAGTACGAGGACTTAGGAGTGCCTCAACTAGACCTCTTGATATCTAGCTATAGGACTTGTGACGAGCCTATAATACTAACAACCCGATTTGGTTTAAGGTGCACGAGGGCTTAGGAGTGCCTCAACTGGACCTCTTGATATCCAGTCCTAGGGCTTAGGATGAGCCTAGAATGCGATTGAAAGTACCACACTAGTAGCGCAATAGCTGTCTAGCGGGTGTAAAATGAAAAGTCGACCGCACTAGTAGCGCAATAGCTGTCTAGCAGGTGTAAAATGAAAGGCGACCGTACTAGTAGCGCAATAGCTGTCTAGCAGGTGTAAAATGAAAGGCGACCGTACTAGTAGCGCAATAGCTGTCCAGCAGGTGTAAAATGAAAGGCGACCGTACTAGTAGCGCAATAGCTGTCCAGCAGGTGTAAAATGAAAAGTCGACCGTACTAGTAGCGCAATAGCTGTCTAGCAGGTGTAAAATGAAAGGCGACCGTACTAGTAGCGCAATAGCTGTCTAGTAGGTGTAAAATGAAAGGCGACCGTACTAGTAGCGCAATAGCTGTCTAGCAGGTGTAAAATGAAAGGCGACCGTACTAGTAGCGCAATAGCTGTCTAGCAGGTGTAAAATGAAAGGCGACCGTACTAGTAGCGCAATAGCTGTCCAGCAGGTGTAAAATGAAAGGCGACCGTACTAGTAGCGCAATAGCTGTCAGCAGGTGTAAAATGAAAGGCGACCGTACTAGTAGCGCAATAGCTGTCTAGCAGGTGTAAAATGAAAGGCGACCGTACTAGTAGCGCAATAGCTGTCTAGCAGGTGTAAAATGAAAGGCGACCGTACTAGTAGCGCAATAGCTGTCTAGCAGGTGTAAAACGAAAGGCGACCGTACTAGTAGCGCAATAGCTGTCTAGCAGGTGTAAAATGAAAGGCGACCGTACTAGTAGCGCAATAGCTGTCTAGCAGGTGTAAAATGAAAGGCGACCGTACTAGTAGCGCAATAGCTGTCTAGCAGGTGTAAAACGAAAGGCGACCGTACTAGTAGCGCAATAGCTGTCTAGCAGGTGTAAAATGAAAGGCGACCGTACTAGTAGCGCAATAGCTGTCTAGCAGGTGTAAAATGAAAGGCGACCGTACTAGTAGCGCAATAGCTGTCTAGCAGGTGTAAAATGAAAGGCGACCGTACTAGTAGCGCAATAGCTGTCTAGCAGGTGTAAAACGAAAGGCGACCGTACTAGTAGCGCAATAGCTGTCTAGCAGGTGTAAAACGAAAGGCGACCGTACTAGTAGCGCAATAGCTGTCTAGCAGGTGTAAAACGAAAGGCGACCGTACTAGTAGCGCAATAGCTGTCTAGCAGGTGTAAAATGAAAGGCGACCGTACTAGTAGCGCAATAGCTGTCTAGCAGGTGTAAAATGAAAGGCGACCGTACTAGTAGCGCAATAGCTGTCTAGCAGGTGTAAAACGAAAGGCAACCGTACTAGTAGCGCAATAGCTGTCTAGCAGGTGTAAAACGAAAGGCGACCGTACTAGTAGCGCAATAGCTGTCTAGCAGGTGTAAAGATGCGTCAGATAGTGAGCAAATTTTGTGGGTATATGCAGATGATATGTGATGTGAGGTGATTAACCAATGTATTAATTGAATTAAACCCCCTTTTTGTGGATGTAGGTTTTTGCGTGAGCAGATGGCTCTATAGTAACGTCAAACTCTCGGGATGGCTCCGGTATGGCTCCGGCATGGCTTTAAGGATCTGAGATGGCTCCAGCATGCGTTGATGGCTCCAGTATGCATCGATGGCTCTGGTAGGCACTGATGGCTCCGGTGTGGCCAACGGTCCGGGGTGGTTGGTGGATTTTAATATGACAGTGACCTTGAGAATGGTCGATAGTCTTGATGTGGTTGTTGAAGTTCGAGGTGACTGATCGGTCGGCTCCATATGATGGATTTGCTGTGGGTGAACTTTTTATCATACTGAATTGCCAAACATGGTTGGATGTCTTCGGTGTAGTTCTGATCATGGCTCCGTCATAATTCGTGACCCCATTGTGAGTAACGGCTCTAGGATGGTCGGTGGGTTTCGATTTGAGTGAAGATTATCGGGATGGTTGGTGGGTTTCGACTTTGATTGGATTTTGAGTCGAATGGTGGGATTCGATTTGGATTGGATTTTGAGTCGAATGGTGGGTTGATGTGATTAGTGGATTTTGATGTGGTTGATGTTTTTTGTGGTGATGAATGGCTTCGGTGTGGCTCCGGAATAGCTTCAATGTGACTCCGAGGGGAAGAAGGGGGAGTTTTTTTTCCTTTGAGGTGGTCGCACCCTGGGCGGGCTGCCTACGTACTCAATTTTGTATTGAGATCAGACCATACGTAGTTCGAAACTGTGTAGGCAAGACCCCGGTGATGAAATGGCTCCTGTGTAGTCTTGAGGTCTCTAAGACGGTCTCAATGTTTAATGATGGCTCTCGCATGGCTCTAGTTTGATTTTGGATATGGTGTTAATGAGGCCCGATGACGCTGGATGGCTCCGGGAAGATCGTCGTATGGCTCCGGATGACCTCGGTTTTGATTTCTTTTGACTTTGAGTTGAGCTTTGATAGCGGAAACTGAAGTCGACCTTCCACGAGACTAGGCATGGTTCCTACCAGTCGGATGTTGAAAATGAAGTGGTTATGATGCATGCAAGTGCTAACTACTAGAAGAAATGCAAAATGCATATGCAGTTTTTTGAAGAGAAGGTATGATTCTATCTTTATTACTATAGGGTTTACGAATATAATACATCTTCGGTTCGGTCTTGAGTGATTGTTGAACTGGAATGTGTGAATCACTTTCCTCTCATGGAGGGATGCGGGTTAATCTCTCGTGAGTATGGTCGTGTGTGCTAATGCCGTGATGATACTCTTGATGCTCAGAACAGTATTTTCCTTAGAATTCCTTAAGAGGTTCTGGACTTTCCGATCCTTACAAATTTCTCACCTGCAATGGGATAGGCTGTTTATGATTTGGTGCTTCGATCAAAGAGTCACTCGCACTCGAAAAAACCTTGTAAGGTAAGGTTGCGCTCATTCGCTCATGGTCCCTTTGGTATGACAGGACATGTTGACAACAAGTACGCAGCTTATGATTCATGTTTCAGATCCGATACTTTCAGTTAACGCTCATCAACTAACGAGTCAGAGGTCTTTTATTGGGTTATAACGGGGCTGAGGGGTATGATGTATGCCACATGGGACTGAAGGATTTATTTGTGATTTGTGGAGCTTTTGTGCAATAGAGGATATGTTTCTCCTTTACCATGGGTGAAATGATTAAACAGACGATCTTTGATAATCCTTGTTGGTTTTGGTGGGACATCATTGGTCCTTTTGCTTATTCTTCTCCTTCTTGTCTCTTCTGATGTTCGATTTGAACTTTCTTCTCATTTTGCTTTTGAAATTTGCATTTGGCTCATCAACTTTCTCAAGCGTTCTCTGCTTTGTATTTTGGCTTTCAGCTTTGGAGTTGCATTGACTTGTTGATATTTTCGAACATTTTTGGCGTTCTTTTTTGGTGTTTGGCTTTGGAGTTGCATCGACTCGTTGAGTTCTTTGAACATTCTTATTGTTGTTTTTGTGAAAGAGGGTGGGGAGAGACCATGGCTCCGGCTCCTTCGAGATCCTCTATTGCAAGGGTGAGTAAGTATATGTATGTGAGTTGGCATGTTGTGGAGTTCATAGAAAAAGGTTTATCGTGAAAGGCTCAGCGGGCTCACTAAGCGATTATGTACAAGGCAGACAAAGCTTTTTGGTTTTGTGGAGATTTTGTTCCTAAGTGCCTCGTCATTCTCATTAGTCAATGATTGTTTTCTTACTACTTCTCGGATCTTTGCATGAATCACAGTTTGTATCTCGTTTATCATCATAGATCTCGCTATGAATTGTGCCTCTCCATGTGATGAAGGAATACACAAGTCGCTCATGGTTTTACCTCTATGGGCTCGCTCTATCTGCCCTCATCGCTCGGTGGATTGTCCAATATCCTCATTCAAAATTCAAGGGAAAATACCGCTCTTCGCACACTACTCACTTGGTATGTGGTGCTGATTTTAATTAGACCCACTTGTTCATCGACGGGTCAAGAGTTTAGTGGTTCACGCACCCTGTTCAATCAATCTCTTAAGATTTTCGCCACAGATGTCGTTTCAATATGAGAGAATGCGAGTGCAGCTATTTACAATGCAATCTATTGTGATAATATGGAATTACTATATGTACGATGCACGAAGTGATGCTGATGATGATGAAAATTGCTGAGTTTGATTTTTTTTTTTGATGCGATGCATGAATGGTAAGATTACACCTAGTCTTGCTTGAGTCGATTTCAGTTGAGGATCCATGAAGTTCATCTCATCACCAATGACTCTTTAGGCGGTCAGTTGCTGAGTGGGTCCCGGAAGAAACGTGATCCCACATGTTTTAGCTGTGAATCGGACCCTGACCGATTAAGGAGTGGTAATTTCTATATTGCACCAGTCGACATGATAAAACTGTCTTGTTCTTCCTGTGATTCCTGGACAGGTCGAATAGAAAAAAAAGGGAGAGGGATGGGATGCAACCCTTCATACACTTTCATTACAGTCGTAAATAAAAATATGACTCAACTATTTTTTGCCACTATCGCCACGAATCAGCACATGGCCATGCTTAGGTCGGTGATGCTTCAGGAAAGTGCGACTTCGTGGCCTAGGACGGGCGTCTTAGCTCTAAAGGAGAGATCTCCTCTGTCTATCAACTCTTGAATTGCGTTTCTCAGAGTGGTGCACTCGTCGGTGGCGTCGCCCACAATCCGATGATAGTCACAATATTCATGTGGATGTGGCCCAAGCTTCTTCACCCTCGAATTGGTGTTGTAAGGTGCTAGGCAACCTCCCTCGGTTAAAATTCTCCAGGCTTCACCAAGTGACATTCCTAGACCCAGATTCTGTCTTTGAGAGTCCCGTCCGGGTTGGTGGTATTCTCTTTGCATGATTGTTGGCTTTGGATCTTTGGTTTCAGCATCCTCCCAAGCAATCACAACCGCCATCAATCGTCTGAAGTCGCATATCCCTAGATATTTCAACTGATGTCGGTACACATCTTTCAGCCCGGATATTACCATTCGCACTTGCTCTTCCTCATTAGGTCGGTTATTCATTTGTCCGGCCTTCACCCTCCATCGTTTTATGAACTCCCTCACGGGTTCGTCAGAATTTTGGCATGTGATCTCTAAATCTCGACGTGTAACTTCATGACGAAAGTTGTCACCGTATTGAGAGAGAAAATCTAAATACAGGTCTTGGCTTGACTTTCCGTTTAGATCCATGCTCATGATCCAGGAGTAAGGGGTCCTTGTAGATAAAATCTAAAGCATGCAGCTTTCAGCTCATCGGAAAGGCCATGAAGATTCATAAGTTTATCATACTTGTCAACATGATGCCTCGGGTCTCCAATCCCCTCATACTTCTCCATCTCCGGCAAACTCATGCCTTTTTGCAGACGAGCATCAGGATATGGGTTAGTTGGCTCCCAACCTACTGACTTGAAACGTTGGGTCAGCTCCAGTTCCATCTTCAGTTCTTGCACAAATTCTTTCATTGGACTCATTCTGAGATCAAGGTTTTGAATTGAAGTATACGTTGTCTCATGGTGGTTGGTGTCAAGAGGTTGAGAGGGCAGGGTTGTTCCTGGGTAAAGATGTCGGCCAGACTTTGACGAATGGGGATGTACTTGCCGAGAAAGGATATGTTTGTGTGTGGGCAAAGGGAGATTTGTGCCAGAATGCACTAGGGGAAGGTGGGGCTTGTGCCTTTCCCTTATCACAGACCATTTGTGGTTGCCAATCCTCTCTGGTGGCGGGTGAAGTTCTCAGAGTTGAACTGTACACAGGTGAAGAAGGCATGTCTGGTGTTGTTCGAACTCGGACAGAGAGAGCGTGAGGGTCCATTGCTTGAAATTCATAGGCATCGTATGCAGAGTAAGTTGGGGACTCCTTGTAACTGCTCTCCGACCCCGTGTGGACCCTAGTTATTCTTCTTTGGACAAATTCTTCTATCTTCAGGTTTTTCTCTAAGTCATCAACAAAGTCATGGATCAATCTTTCGTGAACAAATCGGCCTTCGACTGCTTGATCATGTCGAGGGGCTCGCTCCATCTTTTCTGCCGTTGTTATAGGTAGACTGGTCTTCTTTCTTTCTAGTTGCCAACTGTCACCAACACCTGCATGCACAAGGATTAGAATGAAGAAGAGGTAAATCAGTATGTTTTGTTAAACATAAATTTGTTGTGTGATGAATGTGAATGAATGTTGGTGCGAAACGATTTATCTTGAAAATGTTGAGAGATAGGCGTCACTTTATTTCATCAATTTTTTTAAAGGGGATGTATCCGTAGACACCGCAAATTTCACCCCATAAAGCAAAGTTTTGAGAGTGATAGATAAAACGTGAAGGGTCGTCATGTTTGTTCCTTTCTTTAAACAAGACGTGCATGCCAAAAGAAACCGAGTTTTGGAAAACAATTTTAAAAAAAACCGTGTTTTTAAAGTGGCGGATTTTCTTAATATGAATTTTGACGCTCGGTCATTCGCAAAGAAAATAGGGAGTAGGGAACCCTATACACGT
The DNA here is from genome assembly GCA_023374045.1 of Limonium bicolor. Lineage (NCBI taxonomy): Eukaryota > Viridiplantae > Streptophyta > Magnoliopsida > Caryophyllales > Plumbaginaceae > Limonium > Limonium bicolor. Next base: position 396,407,081 of record CM041776.1, on the reverse strand, counting down.
TGATCTAAATAAATTCAAAGGAGTGTATAAACCTATACATATAATCTATTCAGAAATGGACGAGGGAGAAAAGAAACATAGGGGAAAACCTATACATCATCAATTCTAAAAAAGTCATTAAAAATGGGAGTTTTCTGGTTGGCTGCTAACGCTCGGCCTTCTGGTTGGTTGCTCGCTCGTCTTTGGATTCTTGACCGGCTGCTCGCTCGTCTTTGGATTCTTGACCGGCTGCACGCTTATCTTCGGGCTCTTGACCGGGCTACACGCTTGTCTTCGGGCTCTTGACCGGCTACACGCTTGTCTTCGGGCTCTTGACCGGCCGTACGCTTGTCTTCGGGCGCTTGACCGGTTGCTGGCTCATTTTCAGGCTTTCACAGCGAAGCAAAACTGTGATCAAACAAAGCGGGTTGGTGTTCTTCTGATTTTCAACAGTTTGAACTCGAACCGGTGTCTCTAGTCTTCATGTCGTTTGGCTCAGGTTGGTACGCATCTGATTTTGTAATTGAACGGTTGGCGTCGGTCTTCATGTCGCTCGGCTAGCTCCACGGGTTGGTGCGCCTCTGATTTTTAGCTCGATCCGCTCCGACGAGGGAGATGAGGGATATTCTTGAGAAAGGAAAAGGTGAATGATCGAGCACAAAATCTTATGTGAAAATCCACCACTTTTGTGAAAACACGAAATGACTAGTACGCTCCACAGTAATGACCGCTGCTCTTGGAGGTGGGTAGAACTTCAAAAATAGCGGGTCACGACATGGGGACTAAATCATTTATTTTGAAATACGTTTATGAAAATCAACTTTGAAAACTGTTTTCGAAAACTATTTTGAAATAACGTTGGTGAAAAAATGTTGTTTGTAAAAGTAGGTTTGTAGAAAGTAGGTTTTCGAAATCTATTTATGAAAATTGTTTTGGAATAACATTCTAAAGATGAAGTGGCAAGATTAAAACGCAAATGTTTATGAGAAAAATTTAGGTGGGATTTGAAATTAAACGAGCTCGTAAAACAGCTTTAAGAGATGTGCAAAAGAGAATTCCGAACGTTTTGAAACAGATTGGTTGGAAAAAGCGGTTTGCACACATGCATAGCAAGAAGTAAATCGTGGCTGTATTTGATGTGGAGTTGTAAGTGTTAGTGTTGGGATAATCACTTTCCAGGTCAATTATGATTCCGTCTCACCGGGGGAACCATCATCCCTTCACTGTCATCTCTCGGGGTTTTTCTCTGCTATGCCCCTTGCGGGGCACATCATCAAGAAAGTCCGGAGTGCTTAAGTTCGAAAGGTCCGGATACCCGAAGTGATAAGGAAACATACGCCACGGCCAGTGATGATCCGACAACACCCCACTTTTCGGGAAACTCGGGGAAGTATTGCATGGGAACGGGTCTCTCGTCATCTACACGGTCAGGTGTGTCTAAAGTCCAAATCATTCACTGACTACGTTGTGCCATGTATGGGTATCCGGTAAATACGGGATCCTCTATGGACGTGTAGCGTGACATTGGGCTTTAGAGACACCCGTGGCGCAGAGGAACAATGGAGAACTGAGCCCATGCAATCTTCAAGGTAAGGCAAAGAGGTGGTCAGACAGGCGACATACAAAGGGGGTGACTACCCATAAAACCCGTCTTAGACACCGGATTAGGCAGCTGGACACTGAAGGCTCATGGTTCACTATATGCTGGCTTAGACCCGGGTAATGGAGGATATTTTTGGATCATGAGCTTCAAGGCGTTGGTCTTGGACCGTATTACCTCGTGGGTTAACTCCTTCTAGGAAGGACCCAACTCATGGGGAATCAACCGTGGACCGGTTGGGATCCCGTGACTCGTGGACAAATCGGGCGACACAGAGGAATGCATGTCCTATGCTACCCGATGCAACAATGGGTTGACTCCTTCTAGGAAGGCCCCATTTACAAAAGCAATAAATAAGCAATAAATATTATGTCATGCATGAAGAGCAGTAAACATAAGACAGTAAACGCACAACAATAAACACACAAAAGTGAAGCATGCTAATGGTAAAGCACTCACATGGCACTCAAGGCCGATCTCGAACTCTGAACTCTCATCCTAACTATCCTCTCAGCGTATACTCTAAGTGTGGAGTAGAGTAGTCCTAGCGGCTTTGAAATGAATCTCTTGAAGGTTTTGAAAGAAGTGGGAAATCTCGACAATTTTGAATGGAGTTCAGTCTTCCTTGAGTTTGAGAAAAACTTACTCAAGTTTTCCCCAGCAGAGTCGCCATTCTGTGGAGGGTGATTTTTCGGTATGAGGGGGGGTCTATCTAAATATGGTCTGACTAAAAGCCTAGATCCTAAAATTGCCATTCTGTGGAGGGGTGTGAAAACCGTCATTGGCATCCCTCAAATACCTACTCTATCGTCCGTCTTTCCCAGAAAGCATAAGGGGAATGCTAGTGAGCACTACACCCGCTCTCAATGGGCCCCACGCGGACTTATGCCTCTATAAGGCGGAATTGACTAGAGTCACCACCTAGTTTGACCTAAGAACTAGGAAGGAAAGGGAAGAGGGTTCTAAGAACCGTTAATTGACTATGAGATTATTGCCTATGGATAGGACTTATCTGGTCATGTCAGAGATTCTGTGTGGTTCGCACTGGGTTACACCCCTTAGAAGTGGCAACGACCACAACTTCGGATTGGTGCCCGAGGAAACCTCGGTCTCCAATTGTCGGGATTGTCTTCTTTCAAAACCTTTTAGAGAGATTCATTAAAGTCAAAGGATAGGATTGAGTGGGGGCTGAGGAAGAGAGTGGATGAGGCGAGCTTTTCTGCCAAGCTAGCGCCAAGAAGCGAATGGGTGAATTCGGATGAGAATTAGGAAAAGTCTGAGGTTGAGCGAATAGACAAGACTTTAGTGTCTGATGGTTTGAAGTTTGTGGGAGCCAAAGAAGGTTGAGTGTTTGAGAGGTTATGGAGAACACCTTAGTATGGGAAAAAGGGTTTTTTATTTGGAGCGGGGTCGCACCCTGTGTGGGCTGCCTACGTACTCAACTTCCTGTTGAGATCAGACCTTACGTAGTTCACGGACTTTGGGATTATTGAGTTTTTTTTGAAGTGATCGAGGGTTGGAAGTGCATGAGGTTGCTTGGGATGAAATGACCGAGTGCAAAGGGTATTTTATTGATGTGGGGTCGCACCCTGTGTGGGTTGCCTACGTACTCAACTCCCTGTTGAGATCAGACCTTACGTAGTTCAGTGTTTGGGTTTTGGAAGTTTTGATGTTTGTGGAGTTTGAAGATATTTGAAGTGTTGAGAGATTAGTCTGTGAGGACATTCGAGTGAGACGTTTGGGCGTTATGTCTTTTTTTAGTTAGTGGAAGAGGTAGGGGATATCAAGTGGTGAGACGCTATCGGGTCTGTGAGACATTTGAATCTTAATATGGTGGAGAGTTTGAGATGTTCGAGTCTGTGAGGCGCTCGGGCCTGTGAGACTTTGGAAGTTTGAATGAAGTTGGAATTTGTAAGAGGATTTGATCTGATGATTTGGGTATGAAGTGATTTGGAGTTTCGAAGATTATTTGAGTGTGTGAGGCAATTGGTATTTGAATAGAGATCCCGAGTTTTTTTTTAAATTTGAGGTTTGAAAGCGATTGAGGAAAATCATTTCATTGTAAAAGGGCAGATAATCCCGAGGGATTACCCTATGTACCCCCTCGAACGCGACACTTAATTAATGATAAGTGCCGAGGCTCGAAAGATGGGGCAATGAATTTATGTCGAAAAATAGGGTTCAGAGAGAAACACCATGAAGGAGATGTTCTCGGTCGAACCCTAATAACGTCTCTAACTCCCGAGTTTTAAAACATTAGAAATCAAAACATTGAAATCGAGTGGAAGGGAGCTAGACGATTCTAAAATGCCGGCTGCAACTAGGAAGGTCGTTACTTCCCTAGCACCCCGCCTTGTAAAAATCTAGGCTGCAATTAGGGGAGGTTTGTCACCCTAATGCCCCGCCTAAAGAGATCCAGACTGCGACAAGAGAGGTTATGACCCCAGTGCCCCGCCTCGGATTTTTATTTTGGGAAGGGAGACAAGCGATGTTCTAACCGTGGAGGAAATGTTTTGAAGGGGTTAGACATTTCTTGCTCCCCGAAAACGGTTTATTTTGGAGTTTGAAAACTGAGTTAGAAAATCTTTGAAGTTGTTCGGAATTCTCTATGAAGAAACACTGATTTTGAGAAATGTTTGGGAGAAAACTTTCTGTATATGTGAGAAGAACTTTCTGCAATAGAGAAGAGTTTTCTGTGATGTGAGAAGAATTTTTCCTTTAAAATTCCACAAAATGGTTTCTTTTAAAAACTTGATGAAATTTGAATAAATTGATGGTTTGAAATTCTTTTTGTTTTTTTGGATTTTGAAAAGAATTTATAAGTGAGTGTGGATTGGATGAAATGTATTCGGGTTTGAATGGGATTGAGTTTGGACTGGATTGAATTGAATCGGGCTTGGAAACGGGCCAAGTCAAAGTTGGGTCAAGGTCAACGCTTTGGGTCAAGGTCAACGTTTTGGGTTAAAGTCAACATTTGGCTGGTCAAATTTGGACTTGGTCAAAGTCAAAGTTTGGGTCAAGGTCAAATCGGTTTGACTTTTGTGGGCTTGGGCCGATTGTGGGCTTATTGGGCTGGTTGTGGGCTTGTTCGGATTTGGGCTTGGATTGGGCTGAAATGGATTTGGGTCAGTCATGTGGTTGAGGATCATATTATTTTGGGCTTGATTTATGCCTTGGGCTTGATTTGGTTTGGGCCGAATTGGCCCAAGGGTTTGATTTTGGATTGAGAAAATTGGGCCTTGTTTGAGATTGGGAAAATTGGGCCTTGTTTAGGCTGAATTGGCCTTGTTTGGGCTTTGGGCCGAGGTCAGTATTAGGTTGGATCAAAGTCGGGCCTGCTCAAAGTCGGGCTTAAAAGGGCCTTGGAATTTGGACTGAAACCTAGGAACTTTAGACCAGATGGGCTTCGAGCTTTATTTGAGATTGGGCCTTTGGACTTGGGTCAGCCTTTTTTTTTTTTGGAATGGGAAGTAGGTTGGTTTAGAATAGAAATTTGGTCGATTTGGAATTGAAGTGGGGTTGGACTGATTTTTGGGCTGGTTTTGAATTGGCTGGTTTTTGAATTGGGTTTTCGAATTAAGCCTTGGGTTTGAGTGTGTATTGATTTTGGGTTGTTTCATAATGGGATGAATTTGGAACAGGCCCGAGGTGGTTATTGGGCTAAAATTGGTTATTGGGCCGATTGGGGTTGGGCTTATTGGGGGCTTGGACTTAGGCTTATTGTTGGGCTTCGAATTTGGGCCTTGTTGGGCTTCAATTTGGGCTCTAAAATCAGATTTCTAAGATGGGCTGATTGAAGAATTACTAAGCTTAAATCATGTCTGAGTGAAAATTATTGGGATTTACAAGTGAATTAGATTTTTGTTGATTGTATTTTATTCTGAAATTAGAGGATGATTTGGGAAATTTTAAGGAAAACGGGTATTCCCCACATGGACCGTGTCTAGGACCCGTATGCATTGAGGATACCCAAACCTAGAGCTTTTCTAAAAAATGGGCGACCTATGGGCTAACTAGAGCTTCCTAGGTATTGGGCCTCTATATTGGACTAGGTCCAACAATTGCCAAGCTAATCTATAGCATGAGCATATAAGACAGATAATCCTAGTCAGATTCAGTTAAAAGAATAAAGCAACATGAAGTTAGGAAAATCATTCCAACTTATTTTATTTTTCTCTGTTGAGAATTAGACGTGGCCATACAAAGACAAAATATTAGCATACCCGTAACAGGAGTTCCCATCACAATTTTTTTATTAACGGTGTATCGCAGGAAAGTGGATGTAACCCGTATCTCAAATTTTTTAATTAGAGCCTTATTCTTTTCGAGGTATTGAGACTCACCCACTCATCAGTAAGCGTGATATTTGCGGTATACATGCACTAATAGCAGCAGCAACATCTAAGTACAGAACACAAAGACCCAATACAAGTATGGGCATAAAGGTATCAAAACCGCATGACAGAGACACATCACTGACATAGTATTTCATCACGATATTTTATCGGAAACTACAACTATCTCGGTTTAGGAGTTGGTATCGATTTTTGGCAGACAAGAGTTATGTGCAGATTCAGCTAAGTATCCATAACAACACAACGTTGTAGCAACTGTAAGCATAATCGATCCCCAGCAAACGTGCGTTTTCAAACAATTTTCAAGGCAAGATTAACAACTTGTTTGGTTCATGAGTAAATGCCGCAATGAGAACCGTGATGAGTCCTGTAAATATTTACCATGGAGATTCCTCCAGAACCCCTTACCAAGGCGGCGAACGCTATTTTAGCACACAACACCAGATACGAAGACATTGATTTCGTCTAAAAGCATGGCCTAGATGACGCTAGAAGAAGATTCGCAAACTCGGTCCACTTCTGGGATGCAAGATCCGCTCCAAACCAGGACAATGATTGACACCTCAGCCCAAAATAACATAGAAGATGAATTAGAATCTCATGTGTTCAATCTTAAACTTTAGTTCAAAAAGCCACGGTGACCAAAAACAAATTGACAGAAACGAATTAGCAGGTGCTCAAGCTTAAACTCAAAAACCAAGTTGACAGAGCCGAATCGAAGGACCGTTGCACAAATTAACCTCAATTTATCAACGCAGAGCGGTGGTTATCCCACACTGTTCGGGACAGCATATCCAACTTAAAACCCAATCAATGAATCCAGTAAGAGGCGCAGAATGTAAATCGGAATATCAATCAACTCACATGCAGAACCAAAATAGGTATCACAATGCAAGGAACTCAACGAACAGAACGGTAGAAGAGTGCAAGCTGCAGGATAACATCTATTCCCACTTCGCCAGTTGGGTTTGCGAAATTACCGTTTGTAAGGAGGTTGAAGAATATAGAGTTCGTATTTCCTTTCTCGCCAGTTAGAAAATTACCGTCAATGAAGAAATGAAACAGGCGCAGAGCTTGACTCTTTGGTCGCCAGTTAGGTTGCGAAAATTACCGCCGGTGAAGGGGTTTGTACCCCAGGGAGTTGCAAGATTATCGTCGTGTTGAAGATAAGAAGAAAGCAAGGCGCAGGTACGTTCCTTGTCGCCAGGTAGGTTGCAGTTACACCGTCAATGTAGAGAATGAAGGAGGTGCAGAGCAACATATTCGTGGATGAAGGAGGTGTGGTGATGCATGCTCTCTGGGGTTTTTGTGTTCGACAGGGAAATCGTAGGCGATTGATGAAGAAGGATGAACACCAGGATGGAGCATGGAGGCGGCTACTGTTGCTGGTTTATTTTTAAGATGGAAACGATGATCGAGCGAAGGAGATAAGAGGAGGAGAGGGCGCGGGTGTTGCTGGGTTTTCTTCCTCGGTTCCGATCGGGAAATATGGAGGCGATAGATAGCAGACAACTGCTCTGTTGAGGAATTTTTTGGACGAAAGAAAGAAAACTCAGGAATGGTGTTCCTCGGGGTTTGATTTCTTCGGACTCAAGAGTGTGCAGGAGTTGTTCTGGCATGAGTTGGGGAAGAAAGGAAAAACAGGAGATGACTCAAGAGAATGATCGGGGAAGAAGATGAATGCTCGAGATGGCTGGCTCTCGTGGTTGCGGCTCCTCAAGTCCGAAGATATTTAGGGTTTGTTTGATTGATTTTTATAGAGAAGAGATTAGGGTTTACTGATTTTCTGGGTCGGGTTCTCACCCAGGTCAACATGTGTTGGGTCGGGTTTGACTTTGGGTCAACTTTGGAAGCTTTGGGCGAGATAAAAAAAATGAATGATTTTGCTCTTAAGTATCGAACCCAGGTCTCCATACTTCTCCACACCAATACTTACCGGTTATGCTAGGACAAAACTCAACATGTTACTGTGACAAATAAATCTAAAGCTCTCCTCTAAGCTAAAGGAATTAAACCGCCCTCAACCTATTGCAAGTTTCGAACCCAGGATCTGTACCGGTTAGGCTATGTCAAAATTCGATACATACATGAGAGAAAATATACAAGAGCCCTAGTCCAGATTGGATAACCTCTAAAAATGCTACTATTTTAAAAGAAAATATACAATAAAAAGAGAAGACTAATCTAATGACATGAAATTATGGAATGCAATAAAAAATAAGATAAGTAAAAAAAAAACAAAATGAATGGGTTTAAAACCGGATTATTGTTTGAAAATTCATTTTTTGGAAAATCGTGTTTTATGAAATGCTTTGAAAAAGGTTAAAAATGACGGTTTCGTTATGGCACACGCTAATAGTTTTGAAAAAGAAAGGCGACGACCCCTCTTATTATTTCGAAATTGCTTTATGGGGTGAGAATTTTTGGTGTCTACACCCCCTAGGGTTAACTACTTAAACCACACTTTGTTTCTTTTTTTTTATAAGTTTTGGGTCGACCGACCTTACCGACCGACCTTACACAAGGTCGGTCCATTCCAGTAACATCCGGGTTTGAAAATTTACACTACAACGGCCTTGATAAGTCCGGTCCCAAGGTCGGTCCATTCCAGAATATATTACCGTCAGAAAAATTCTATCCCGACCGACCTTGCAAGTTCGGTCCATTCCAGAGACCTATTCCGTGTACAAAATTTAAGCCCGACGACCTTGTAAGTCCGGTCCCCAAGGTAGGTCCATTCCAGAAAGTTTTTTGGCTGGGTAAACTGGGATCGACCGACCTTGCAAGTCCGGTCCCCAAGGTCGATCTGCTCCAGACCCTTGTTTAAAAATGTATATTTGACTCCAAACTTCACCTTACACATCCTAGTATGTTCTAACCTCATTTAGGCACTTCAACCACACCTTAAGACATGCACTAAACTCCTTAAATCACTCACCAAAAACCTCCTTAATCATTACACAAATTCTTACAAAATCTTTTACATTATAATGTTTTTCCTTAGACTTCTAAGTGGTATTTCTTACCTATGATAGCAACTATCCCAAGGTGTTTCCTCAACACCAACACATCATCTCCCTAGCATCTTTCACCATCCAAAATTCCTTTGTACAACTACTTGAATTTCTCCACAAGTTTATACCACCTCCTTACAGGACATTATTTTTCTCCTTGTTTACCATATTTGCATAAGTCCTAAACACAATTCCTCTATGTCTTTGGTGCATCCCAAAACACTCATTTAATTCCTAAATCCTCCAAAACAATGCCTAGTCATTTTAACACTCAAGAACTCCTTAAATTACTTCCTTTCATTAATAGAACACTTAGTCATTCCTAGCACTTCCTAGTTCACCAAATCTCATTTAAACACTTAAAATTCCTTGTACATTAACCTACTTTGACATGGGTTCTACTAGCACATTGTTACACAAAAGCACATAGTTTTCACCTTTAAACTATCAAGAACACCTAAATCCTTAAGAACCATCTCACACACAAAAATTCACCCAATTACACTACATCACAATATAGTGCATAATTTAAATTGCTTGGCACTTAGGCCCTTAAATAACATGGCTCTTAGGCCCTTAAATTGCATAAACCTTAAACACTGAATTTCCACATTATAATTGCCTTTGACCTGCGAATACACTCACATAAATATGTCCTTTAATACTCTCCTTGAGAATAGTTTTCTAGCTCATTTGTCATTGGCTCCTTAGGTAATTTTAATAAGCAATAAGCTCTTTTTCCCTAAGACATTAAACTACATTGGGATAGTTCATTTACCTCTTTTCCTTCACAACTTCCACACTTGTTTTCCCTTGCTCTTTTCTGATTAAAAATCGGCAAGGCTTTTGATTGCTTGTCAACCTTCTAATCAATATACAAGCAAGGAATGAGCATTCAAGCTTCATGCTTAACTCATTTATAAACCTAATTATATATTGTCTTAAAACACTCAAATGCTTGTTTTACCTTGGTAATGAAGAGAGTTGGATTAACTAGAAAGAGAGCACTCCACCAAGCCCTTTGAAGATTAGAATGAAGCTAAACCAAGGCAAAAGAAAACACCATTACAAGGCTGTTTTCGGTCAACATAAAAATGAGAGAAATGTTTTTTTCTTGGTTTTTCCTTACCTTGAAGCAAAGGTGATCAACAAGGCATAAAAATGAGCCAAGATCCTCCATGGAGATCCCTCTTGGCACTGAAGAAGCTTTTAGAATTTTGAGAAGACAAAGCTGAAGAGCTTGACAAGACTAGAAGAATGGTGGCCTTAGAATTTAATTTGGTATATGGAGCTAGGAGATAATGGCAATGGAAGATGGAGGTGAGGTGTGTGCTGTAGCAAAACCGATGAGGACGGAAGAAGAGAGGTTGGAGATGGTGGGATGAGCAAGAATGAAAGAAAGTGAGGAAAAGAAGGGAAGTTTGAAAGATATTTAATGAATAAAGCAAAATAGTACCTAACTTAGTCATCCTTCCTTACTTTATTAAACTACAAGAGTGGTGACTCGCCCACACAAAACCGGCCCCCTATTGTACTTAGGAGGTTTTTATGGCTTTGTTGACCATTTAATTGACTTACATTGACTAATGTCTTAAACTAGTACTATTTGGGTACTATTCACTAATCAATGCACCTAATTATGAAATTTTTGATTTTTCCATTGATTAAGACTTCCTAATGTGATACTAAGTAGTCAGATATTAATTAAAGAGTAATGATGGACATTAGCCATTCAAAACCCATTTACAACAATTTTCAAAATGTGCTTTAAGACTCCTTAAAGCACATTTTGTGTTTTAACTTGTTTTTAAGCTTGGTTTTTCTTTGGTAATTGATTTAAAATGTTAATTAACATGTAAATAAGGTCTTGGTAAGCTCTTAGAGTCCTAACCAAGGTTATCCCTTGCTTAGAGCCATTTTTGCTCTAATTGCCTTTATGGTATTTAATAGTGGTTTCTATGGTTTAAATTGTTCACCAATGTTTTAGGCACTTTTATCCTTAATATACCATGATTTAATATTTAAACAACACATAAAGGTTTGGGGTATTTCAATCTACCCCCCTTAAAAGAACTTTGTCCCCAAAGTTCACACTTCCCTCGCATCTATAATATTAGAACACGGGATACTTATAAAACAACACTTTCATAACAACCATACTTTACATAACATCGGACTCAAGGTCCAAGCAATATAACATCATTCAGACACAACAGTCTGTAACATAACAACATAACATAGACATGTATTACATACATGTCGTACACGCCTAACCGACAATGGCTTCTACCCCCTTAAATAGGGGTACGCCCCGTACCCTATACATACAAATACTAAGAAGTAAACACGACGGGTACTTGGCCCTCATTTTATCTTCCAGCTCCCAGGTGGCCTCCTCGACGTCTTGGTTAGACCAGAGGACCTTCACCAGTCTCACAGACTTATGGCGAGTGTCTCGAGTCTTAGTATCCAGAATCCGTACGGGAGTCTCACTGATCGCATGGTCGGCTCTAACGTTAGCCTTTCGGGCTGAAGTAATGAGACGGAGAGACTATATTTCTTCAACTGGGACCTTGAAATACATCATGTACCTTGCCCAGCTAGCTCAGTAGGTAAATCTAGCCTGTAAGCTACCGGGCCTATCCCTCCTTCACACATAGGCCCCACATATTTCGGGCTCAACTTGCCTTTTCTGGCCAAAGAGAAACACTCCTTCATAGGGGATCTCTAAGAATACCTGGTCGCCTACGGCGAACTCCAGGTCACGTCTACACACATCGGCGTATGATTTCTGCTATCCTGAGTTGCCTTCATGTTATCCCGGATGTGGCGTACTTCTGCTTGCACTTGCTCTAAATCTCAGGTCCTATAATGACCGTCTCACTCGACTCATCCCAGCATAATGGCGTGCGGCATGGTCTACCGTACAAAGCCTGGAAGGGAGACATCTTGATCGAGCATGGTAACTGTTGTTGTAGCTAAACTCGATCAGATGTACTTATCAATCCAGCTTCTAAAAGTCAAGTGCACATGCACGTAACATATCCTCAAGCGTCTGGATGGTGCGCTCACTCTGACCATCTGTCTGTGGGTGGAACGCCGTACTCAACTTCAGTTCGGTACCAAGCGCTTCCCGTTAGTTATCCAGTACCTCGAAGGACTCTGTATCCCTATCATACACGATAGTCTTGGTACCCCATGATGCCGTACTACCTCTCGGTCGAAGAGCTCTACTAGCTTTGCCACTTTCCAGGTATCCTTCATCGGTATGAATCGGGCTACCTTGGTCAGTCGGTCAACAACGACCCAAATCATATTTAGACCTCCCCTTGTAGGCGGAAGCCCTACTACGAAGTCCATGGAAATGTTCATGAACTTCCACTCAGGCACTGGCATTGGCCTGCACCATACCACCAGCCGTCGGTGCTCAAACTTGACCTTCTGGCAAGTGAGACACCTCAACACGTAATCATTTACATCCTTTTTCATTCCCGTCCACCAAATACCGTTTCTTACACTTGTACATTTTTGAAGCTCCGGGTGAATCGAAGTGGTGGAACAATGGATTCACTCAATTGCGCTCCTTCAGCTCGGCGCTACTCCTTGGATACCACAGTCGGCCATTCAGCCTAATCAGGTCATCATCGTGGAGTCGGAAATCATACTTCTGCCCTCGAATGTGCCATAAATAAGCTTCTGCCTGATCTCCAACATATACTGATCCGACATCTGAGCACTTCGCACCTCTTCAACCAAGCTAGAATGAGAGACTAGCGATGGAGAGAGTGTGCTCGTGACTCAGTGCGTCAGCTACCACGTTTGCCTTACCCTCTTTGTACTGCAGGTTGATGTCATAGTCATTCAAAAACTCGACCCACCTTCTTTGCCTCATGTTCAACTCTTTCTGAGTGAACAAGTACTTCAAACTTTTATGATCCGAATATATTGTCACGCTTACCCCATACAAATGATGTCACCATAATCTTCAAGCGAAGACAATGCCCCAATTCTAAGTCGTGGTAGGGTAGTTCTCTTTGTGCTTCTTCAGCTGTCGGAAGGCGTATGCTACAAACCTTCCCGTGTTGCATCATACACAACCCATACCTCTTCCTGAATGCGTCGCAATAGACCTCAAAACCATCTGGACCGTCTGGTATAGTCAGACTGGTGGCAGAGGTAAGAAGCCTTGGAAGACTCTGAAAGAACTCTCGCAGTCGTCTTCCACTCGAATGGGTGCATCCTTCTTCATTAAGGAAGTCATCGGCTTCGAGACACTGGAGAAGTCCCTTAAAAATATCCTGTAATATCCTGCCAGACCGAGGAAGCTCCGGAATGTCGGTAACTGTCTTCGGCCTAGGCCAGGTGCGGCACTGCCATCTTTGCCGGATTCGACAGCGATCCCGGCCTCAGAAATCACATGACCCAAGGAAGGAACTTGGTTCAACCAGAACTCATACTTAGAAAATTTAGCATACAACTGATTCTTTCTCAATGTTTGCAACACACTTCTCAGTGGCTTTTCTCACCCTTCAATTTCGAATACACAAGAATATCTCGATGAAGACTACCACTGACTTGTCCAACTGATCTTGGAACAGCGGTTCATTAAGTCCATAACTTGGCTGGTGCATTGGATAAACCAAACGGCATAACCTAAACTCATATGACCGTATCTGGTTCTGATTGCGGTCTTCTCAATGTCACCCTCTCGGATAGCATCTGGTGGCAACCAGATCGTGAATCGTCTTGGAGATACTGATGCTCCTTTCAACTGGTCGAATAAATCGTCAATGCGTGGTAAAGGATAATGGTTCTTCACCGTACTGATTCAGCTCCCTGTAGTCGTGCAGAGGTGGAGGCTACCGTCCTTCTTCTTCACGAAGAGGACCGGCGCTCCCCATGGTGAACGCTCGGCGTATAAATCCCTTGTCGGTAGGTCTCTCAGCTGCCCTTTGAGCTCTGTCATCTCTCGGCTGGAGCCATACGGTAGGGCGCCTTTGCTATGGTCCGGTTCCCGACACAATTCAATCTCAACTCTACTTCCCATGCTGGCGGCATGCCCGCATTCCTTAGGAAAACATCAGGAAACTCCGACACTACCGGCCATCTGGACTAACTCTGGATCTCTCTCTATGTCCTGAACATAGCAAGGTACACATCATTCTTCTATCGTAACTCACGGTACATGCCATGGCGGTGATGATCTGAGTCGAAGGCTCCCTGGGCCTCTTGCGGTATGATATAGTACCCCAGACGGACTCTGAAGAAGCAGACGATGCTCGGCACTAGGATTCTGCCCTTGTACCACTCCAACAGTTCAATCCCGACAATCACATCGAATCCAATCCCTCGAACTCTATCATGTCGATCGGGAACTCTCATCCTTGATTCTCACAACAGCATCTCGGTGCCAGCGGGTACACTGATCGTTCTTTCGACGCGAGAGTGACTAAAAGCCAGGCATCTCTTCACCGTCTAACCCCAGCCTCCTCGCAAATGAAAGCGAGATAAATGTGTGTGAGGCTCTAGAGTCAAACAAGATCGATGCGTCCACGCCATTAACTGGAAAGGTACCGGTGAGGATAGTGCCGCTTCACCAGCTTCTGGCTCATTACAAACATCCAGTTATACCCCTGTTCCTGTGCACAGCCTAATTCGTTCACAATTCATAAGTATACAGTAACAACACGGTTGTCATACTCCAAAACAACGTCTCTTTATTCATTAACATACTCTTTACACCATAAGTTGGTTTACATTGCCGACATAGTTAACATATATAACATCCTTAACATACAACTAGCTTAACACATACATAATTACACAAGGCTTTAAAATTGTCTGAAGGTCAAATTCAAACGTCCGGGTTTCATGTGTGTGGCATTGATCACTGTCGAAGGTGCGGTATTCAGTTTGATCTTCTTGATACCGTGATATAACATCCTTGACTGCCCACCCATGATTAACACATCTCCGACTTCAACTCTAACTTCTTGGCGAGATCAACACGCTTCTGCTCGCCATACAAAAACATTGGTATCACCAATGGACCAAGACACCACAGGTACTCCCTTATTTAGAGACTTGGGTTTCGTCCTTATCTTGGTGTAAACCTAACCGTCCACCTTTCTGGTAGAAGTTCACAATACATAAATCTGCCTTAACACTCGGGATTGGATCCGATTCAACTTGCTGAGCAATTCCCACGGCGTGGTTAACGACCGCAAGGAACTCCTCAGGTATCCTTGGTACTGTTGCTCCGTCTTCCGCTCGCACATCTTGATATGTCTTGGTGTAAGGGTTCCAGTCCTTACCCATGCACATTCAACTTCATTTTCGATCCGCTCGGATACTCTAGTGTGTAGAACCCTCCAGGTGCTGCTTCTAGTTCGTTGCATCGCCTGATGACGTGGATTTGTGCTTCGGGTGTCAGGTATCCATTTAAGAGTATCATACCTGGCTAGATGACCTGACATTGCTCCATCGGGAATTCGGTGATGCTGATGGTTGTCCCTTCGGGATTTGGTGTGGGTGGGATTGGATAACAAATATTGAAGGTTCCTATGGTTTAGAATTACCTAATTTAGGTGAATTTCACATTATACTTTAACTCATTACTTATATGGTTGTACATTTAGACTCACTAACACACATGCATGAAATGCGGTACGCAATCACTTATTTCACTTAACGGTTCTGGTGGTACCTGGTCTAGAAGAGGGTCCCAGTGCCTCATACCGGTCCACCACATATAGGGCGGCCTTGCCGGATCCCTACCATTTCCCCTTATGGGAATCAGTGTTCCCCTGGGCTGAGGATGGCTGGTGAGTCACCTTCAGGCCCTCAGTGGTCGCGACAGCCTTACCCTTCCATTGCCCCTTAGGCCTGTAGTTTCTACCGTTGGGGTTCTGGTAGCACTCGAAGTCACGGTGCCCCATCTTTTTGCAGTAGTGACACTGCACATCTTCTCCCTTGCAGTCCTTACCGGGGTGGTCTCCATTGCACCACTTGCAATAGTAGTGGCGCTCCGGTCCAGAACCCGTGTTGGCTGCTAACACATTACACATTCAATACACACTTCACAATAACAATACACACTTGAATTTGGGATTCGGAATTAATTGGTTACCCTTGGGCGGGTGAGAGTGTAAGGGCTTAGCTGCATAGGCATAAGTGAGCTTCAGCGGCTCCTCAGCGGTGGTGGTCTGGGCTTGGCCTTTGCCACCCTGTTGCTGGTCTTTCTGGGCCTGGGGATAAGGTTTCTTCTTCTTTCCTCCCCCGTACCTTTGCGTGCTTTGGCCCTCGCTCGAGGCCTTGCGCTTGTGCGCATTCTCCTCATCCCTCAGACGGACGGTGATCTCAACCTTGGCAGCTGCAGACGTTATAAAGTGAGTGGTTAAACTGGTGTAAAATTAAAAGAAAAGAAATTAAAACTCAAATTAAACGTCGGGCTGCAAACAAATCCCGGTCGCAGTAGTATAGTGAAAATGTAAGCGACCGGATATCGAACCACGGGACTAATGTACATATTATATTACCTAAGCATGTCACAGGAGGGGGGATTAATTGACTTGTTTTTATAAATAAAAGGAAAGATAAAATAAACTAAATTAACAGATAAACTAAACGGGACTCTGGTTCAGATTAATATTATCTGCTCTTTCATGCTATTCCTACTGGTTTAATTATAATTGTCTGGCAAAATTCCTTTAATTATCTTAAGGACTAAGTCATAGCCTCATAAGAACTTGTTTACCAGAAATGCTCGGTCTAATCAAGGTTCGAGCACTCTTATGTAAACGGACATTAAGTTCGAGGAAATATAATTGCATCTGAAAATACTAACTCATTAAATCATAATAGAGCTTTCTCCAGATTTACGGCTTAATCAACCTATCTATTTATCACCTGGTCTGATCAAAATAGACTTAGCAAGCAATTTAATAAACTCATGACATTTATTAAAAAGGCGAGAGATGAGCTTTAAGCGTAACAAACTTCATTAAATTAAAACCAGTAAAAACATTGCATAATTAATACAGAACATAATAATCATTCGCAAAGCATATGAACTCTAGCCTAACATGTTAAATAGTTTGGTCTTCTATTTAAATACGTGAGACTAGAGGTGAGATTAATGAGATGAAAAGAAAACAAATGGAGAAGCGGGAGATTAGAAATGAAAATGAACGAGTGAGTGAAAGTGTAGTGGTATGAAGATGGAATGATGGTGTGAATTGGAACTCCAGGAGGAACCACGGACGGAACCTCTGGAAGGACACTCAGTAAGGAGGAATGAAGCTCGTATTTATAGAGGAAGAAGAACAGAGCAGCAGCTCATTAGCTCACTGATTGAGCTCGATGATTGCAGCTCCCCATTGATTGCAGCTCATTGATTGCGCAGGGGACAGGGCTGCAACGCGTGCGTGATTTCTGGTAGGCGCCGACTGCTAAAACGATAAGGAGTCAAGTTGCAGAGCGAGTCGGCGGCGAAGAAGATTATCCGTTGATTTACACGTGTCCGCTAGATAAGGAGCGGTCTACTCTGTCTCAACCGCATGTTAACAGGCGGTCTCGTGTGTGGCGTCCGCTTGATATCTGGCGGTACACTCTGTCTCTTGTCCGCCTCGTATGAGGCGGTCGCCTCTGTTTTGTCCGCCTATTATCAGGCGGTACTCTCTATCTTGACCGCATGATATGAGGCGGTTGCCTATATTCAGTGTGGTCCGCCCCTTATTGGGCGGTTGCATGCAATTCATGCATGCACGTTCTTCCTCACGTGACCATCTTTAATCCCTTATAAACATATGTATGTTTTAGGTATTTTTCCTACAATTTAACACATAAAATACATCAGTAAATATAACAACATATTTATAGAAAAAACCCTAGATAAGTGAGAAACATTACTAAAATTGCTACAATTAATAAGGTGATTAAACCCTAAAAAGTCTATATGTTTTGCACTTATCAGCAGCGGCATGATAGCACTCCTGAATTTAGGATGTCAGTCATGCCCCGCAAAACAAACTCACAAACTCACATTAACATTCACTTACTGTATACACTTATTCACGTCGCACTGTATTCCAATTACCTGCAAGGTAGTATAGTCAGCTGGCCCCATTCCATAGCGAAGACGGTGGCTGAGACCGTTGTAGAAACGGTTTACCAACACCTGGTTCGAGGACCCCAGGTCCGGTAACAGGTGGATAAGGCCGTGATGAAAGGGTGTAGTAGTCGTCAACCGACATCTATCCCTCTGCCTCAGGCTATCCAGCTCTAGGCGCTTGGCCTCTTGCACATGTACAGGGTAATACTTGGCTCGCAGCAGAGCCGTATACTCCCTTCAACCAAACTCAGGATCAGCCATCCTGTCCTCTCTCACAAGCTTCCACCAACTCCTTACCGAACCCTTCAGGTAGTAAGTGGCAAGACGGACCTTGGCTCCAGCAGGCACATCCAAGGTCTCGTAGGCGGTCTCTAACTCGGAGATATACGCCTCCAGCTTACTAGGGTCGGTCTCCCCATAAAAATACAGGGGTCTCAAATCCACCAACGCCTTGACCCAGTTGGTCTCGCGTGGTTGTGGTTGCGGTTGTGGCCCTTGTTGGTCCGCACCGTCTTGTTGCTGCTGATGCATCACAGCCACCAACTGGGGAACCATCTGGGCTACGGCGGCTGCTACTGCCTCAGCCATATCTCGTGTCGTAGTGTTCTCGCCCTGGTCTCCCGTATCACCAACACCGCGCCTGCGGCCCCTTCCTCTTGGTCGACCTGACACCTGTATTCACATGGACATTCATTAGCATTATGCTTGAACACTTATCAGTTCCAACGGTTGTAACGTGTTCCCGACATTTAGTTAGTGGTTAACCTTCCCACATCTGCTCACTTAGGTAACTATGGTTAGGTTTCCTAACTCGGTATGTTCCTAAGCTCGGTATTCAGTCATCAGAGTGATACTTCGCTCTAATACCACTTTTTGTAACACCTCAACTATGAACTAACAAATAACCGAAATCGCAGCGGAAATAAACAACCTAAACGATAACTAAACGGGTTGGTGTTACACTCCGTTAGCTACCCACGGGCTAACTAGGCAGAAACATACAATTGTACCGGTCTGATCAGACTCACGAGCATAGAACTAATAACCATAAATACATCAACATATACCGAGTGTAATATTTACAAACCATCATTGTAAACCGTCACTATAATTCAAACGACATCCAATAATAACGCCACGGGAGCACAGGCGCAACCCGGGCCCAACATCCAAAATATACCAAAAGTATTTCAAAACCCCTAAGAATCTAGAGCCACTCCGCCTCCTTGATCCTCATCCTGCAATAAATATGGAGCCCCCAAAGGGGGTCAGCAACCCTTGGCTGGTATGGTTAACGTGCAGCCCATCGACTACGGGATACACGTAACCAATTGTCATGATAACATGGCATTGATTTTTAACATACACAATATATAGTATTGCAAGAAATATTGCATAGCACAACAACACATACATCCCCGGAACATTTCACTTTAGAAAACGAACCCAGTTGGTTAGTCCACATTGTAAGCCTAGAGGATGGTTTCGCCTCATATTAGCTTGTTACATAACTCGTTACCGTCCTGTTAGTCGAACGGGTAACTTAACACATAGGTATGACGGACATAGTGATCCGAACAACCGAACACATAATTTCCCCCCTAGCCCAATTGGAAGTCAGGTAGGTAAGCTTTGGCTAAGCTTGTGGGTGGTTGAAATCCAAAAAGGAAAGCAACCTTAACATAAGGAGAGAGCCGAATCTGATTCAGATGTCGACCCCGTACAACGCGTGACTGGAACGACCGGATTCCTCACTCCCGGTTAACACTTGTCAGAAGTCCCATGATGGAACCTAACACAATCAATCATAAATAAGTGTTTAAGTCCAGTTAGACATACAAGGGAAGTAGATATATTTCTTCAGTTACACATACCACAACCAACTCATACATAGCCGTGGTTAGAAACGTTCCTTAAGTTGGAAACGTTATTACCGGATACCGTTCTCTTATGTTTACCTAATATTGGTTAACTAACAATTAGCACGCATTCGAGGTTACCGGTATCGGTACGCACACATCACATTAACAACAATGACTGTAAGCTCATTTCATGACTTAATCTTACAAGGTCATAAACACACAGAAAAACAAACAACACACAAGCCGGTGTAAACCGGTAGGCAACAGACTGCAAGAAAACCATACCTTGGTCCTTACTGCGTATGAGTCCCGCCAAACGTAGTTCGTAGACATGATTAATAATGTCGGTTAATTAACTTATTTAACTTACGGTTTACTAAGCATCTTACATGATTATAAGACATGTTATGCTTAAACTTACCCTTGATTACCTTCACTATACCCCCTAGGGTTAACTACTTAAACCACACTTTGTTTTTTTATAAGTGTGGATCGACCGACCTTACACAAGATCGGTCCATTCCAGTAACATCCAGGTTTGAAAATTTACACTACGACCGACCTTGCTAAGTCCGGTCCCAAGTTCGGTCCATTCCAGAACATATTACCGTCAGAAAATTCTATCTCGACCGACCTTGCAAGTTCGGTCCACAAGGTCGGTCCATTCCAGAGACCTATTCCGTATGCAAAATTTAAGCCCGACCGACCTTGTAAGTCCGGTCCCCAAGGTCGGCCCATTCCAGAAAGTTTTCTGGCTGGGTAAATTGGGCTCGACCGACCTTGCAAGTCTGGTCCCCAAGGTCGGTCTGCTCCAGACCCTTGTTTAAAAATGCATATTTGACTCCAAACTTCACCTTATACATCCTAGTATGTTCTAACCTCATTTGGGCACTTCAACCACACCTTAAGACATGCACTAAACTCCTTAAATCACTCACCAAAAACCTCCTTAATCATTACACAAATTCTTACAAAATCTTTTACACTATAATGTTTTTCCTTAGACTTCTAAGTGGTATTTTTTTACCTATGATAGCAACTATCCCAAGGTGTTTCCTCATCACCAACAACATCATCTCCCTAGCTGTAACGCCCCTACTTAACATAATTACAGCGGAAATAAAATACCAAAGGCGTACAGATCATCGGGTTCCAAACACCCGGCACCAAACCTCACCAATTTACAACTTACAATCCACAAAAGCTACGGTCTGAACTCGAGAAAAACTTAACACAAACATAATAGAAATTAAACATATTCTCTCTCCACAAAACCTAGTCCCATCCCAAATGCTCATTCTCTTCGTGGCCACCTGTAAATCAATTCGTACCTGCAAGATGAAACCAAGCAGCCCACCCCGAAAGGGGGGGTCAGTTCCCTGGAATGGAAGTGGTACAATTCTCCAAAAACAAACTTATAAAACATAACTCTTCAAAATAAACAGTAACATGAAAACAAACTCTTAAAAGTAAAACAGAGATAGAGCACTTCAAACAATCAAGTTAAAGAGAAAAGAAAACAAGACAATGATAGAGACAGAGAAATTCCAAACCAAGTCATCCACTTAAGTAGACACACACATAGTTAGTAAGCATCCATTGTTGATGTTAGAACCAATTCTGGTTAAGAAGTGAAAGACTTAAGTAGTCACAAAGGACCAGGAGTGACATTAATATCCATAACCCGTGGTAGACAGTTTATGTCTCCACCATTTCAGAAGATGATTCCCATAGACAAAATATGCTCAAGAGTGGAATAAACCAATTGGAAGAGATGGCCCCCACCGCCAGTCAGTTGCCACAAGGGCGAGGTAAACAGACCTCCGCTGTCAGTTGCCACAAAGGGCGAGGTAAACAGACCTCCGCTGTCAGTTGCCACAAAGGGCGAGGTAAACAGACCTCCGCTGTCAGTTGCCACAAAGGGCGAGGTATAGCAGACCTCCACTGCCACCGACCCGTTCTCAGTCATCGGTGAAAAGTGTGTGCACCACTTAATATAAATAATCCATACTCAGTACCAAGATTAACATTTCCCATATTCCCATTAGATTATTAACTGCACAAGAGCAATACCAAAACACTCAGTCCTACAGAGTGCAGAGGCGTAAACCCTCAACAATTAATACCCAATAGAAAGAATCCATTCCCAATTAGGCTGATCAAACTCGACTCATGGATGAAACAATACCCATAGTCCAAAGGAAGAATTTAACAATACCAGATACTTTCCTATATTCCCAGTTACCCCACTAGATCATTAACTGCACCAGAGCAATACCAAAACACTCAGTCCTACAGAGTGCAGAAGCGTAAACCCTAGGCAGTTAATATCTAGTGAAACAACTAGATAGGAGGAGCCAATAACCAAGGAAGTTTCACATACAGGCTCAGTTAGTCACATCAAGCTCAGTTAGTACACAGCAGTTTCATTTTGAAATCCATTCAAGATCAGTTGGTGTTCCAAAACATTCCATAAAGTCCATCAGCAAAAGTATCGAGTACGAGAAATCGTACAAACATTCCATAGAGTCCAAAACACAACAAGCTGAGTACGAGAAATCGTACAAAACATTCCATAGAGTCCAAGACACAACAAGCTGAGTACGAGAAATCGTACAAACATTCCATAGAGTCCAAAACACAACAAGCTGAGTACGAGAAATCGTACAAAACATTCCATAGAGTCCAAGACACAACAAGCTGAGTACGAGAAATCGTACAAACATTCCATAGAGTCCAAAACACAACAAGCTGAGTACGAGAAATCGTACCTGGGTAACGTGTAGCAGTTCTAATCTACTTGCGCAAACAATCAACAGTACTCTGAAGAATATTAAAGATAACTTACTATCAATAACCCGTACCCTAAGCAAAACTTAAATGAATTCTTCTCTCTTATCTCCAAATCTCAATTATCTTATAAGCCCTCGTTTAAATGTTATGTATAACCTTTGACTTATTTTAGAAGGTTGTATAGCCCAAGGTTGTAGGATCAAGGAATGTATTTTATTAACACCTGCTAACTGTCCACTCCTATCCACTTAATTCATATTTAACCACAATCCTCACATTCAAGACTTTTGAGACCTTTATAACATAAATGTGTTTTTAGTATATAATTAAATCTAAGAATTTCAATAATAATCTTAAGCTCAATACCTTTATTCTTAATTTAGAATAAACATTGTGTTATGACCAATGATGGGTTTATCTTAGAATACTATACTATTATCTCACAATATAAAGATTATATTTTTAAACAATTTCTACTAGACAACCCATTATGATTAAGTCTTTCCCTTAACTTAATTAAGACCTACATCTTGTATATTGAAATCGTAGTGTTGTAGACGCATTTTAGTATAACTTATTTGAGCTACTAAACTCAATTATCTTATCTTTAGTTCAGAATGACCTTTAATTACAACCATCTATTAATCTTGTCATAAGTTGTTAAATTACTTTTCATCTTGAAATAACCATATTATAGTTAACTCAAACTTATCGAACTCTCACATTTAGTATCCACAAGGTTTATTATTACTTAACCATATCTTTATAATAAGGTGTTTTAAGATAACCTTTTATGTATCCTTACTTACATTTAATTCCCTAACTGTTTTACTTTTACACACATTTTCTCTATAGACCATGTATAATCCTTTTATATTAAACTTCGTTAAACTCAAGTCTTAAATACATTTTATATTGTTTACAAACCTAAAGTTTCAAAAGCATAACTTAATAAATTAATTTCCTTTATTGTATTTAGGATGGACATTATATCTTAGCATGAGGCAGAATTTATCAAAAAAAAAAAATTAAATTCCGGTTCATAAGTGAAATTGTCAATTACTTAATAAGATAATATATTCTGAACAATCTTCATACCTTATATTCAAATGACACATTAATATTTCCAGTGTCAAAAGGTAAATCAATATAATCTCTTATGTAACCCAGTTTCATCTAATTAAAGGTTTAAAGATTTTAAGTATCTAATTTCTATTTACAAACCTCCTTATAAATTCTAACTACTAAATACATTACTCACATCCTGAATATGGTGTTAAATGTATTTATATGGCTTAACTAGTTGTAAGAAACTTAAGGATTAATTTAGATTAAATTCCTAATCATAGTTTAATGTAGTTTTATATCATAATCCCTTTTAATGATTTTATCTTAAAATATTAAGTTATTACTCAATACTATAAATATTAAGAAATAATTAAATCTAGACTTTTTATCCTCTTCACATTTAGATGTACAAGTAACTCATTTATTTTACTATTGTTTATATAATAAGAACATTTAAATGTAAAATTATTCATTCATTTTATTATTAATTATATATAATAAGATCTATTGGTGTAACCCTTTATGTAGACCAATTACAAATATTCCTAAATTTCAACTTATTAATTTCTTAACCAAATTATAAATTTACATTGTGGTTATTGACTAAATAAATACATGTGTTTAAATATGGTTTATATAAATCTTAGAAACTCAAAGATAACTAAAAACTCAACCTATAACCATAAATTAATACCACCTCATATAATATTATTTTATTAGTATCATGTAGAGGTTTAGTTTAACTCATTAATTCCTTCATATTATATTGTCTATAAGGTATTTTATTCCTTTTATTATTTATTTATCGTATATATTATATATAATATATATATCCTTCCTATTACATTTCTCACAAGGAATGTTATTTCCTTTATCTATTTTTATTGTATTTATATACATATATATATATCCACATATATCAAGATTTATCCAGAACATTCTTTAAGAAATTCTATTGTATTTAATTATATTTAATATCTTTTAGACATATCCACAACTGATTTATGGTTTATAAAATAGAGTATTTCCCTTAGTTTTAGTTAAACATATTAGCTTCCATATTATATAATAAATAAAATGTAGTTTAGTTAAATTCCTTGATTTAATATAAGTTTCTTTATTCTCTCATATAAATATATATATATATGTAACAATTTTTACCTCACTCAAAGTTAATACCCAAAATATTTATAAACATACTGTATTAAATGTTAATTGGTCTTATTATATTTTTCCCAACCTACAAAATTCATTAATCAACTATACTTTAATTTTTGATTACATTAAAAACCATATATATAGGTTATTCTTATGGAAAACTCACAAACACAATTTTTAAAACCTTTTCCCGTTGCCCAAAAACTCCCAAACTTAATATACAGTAACTATAACATTTTAGACATATTATAAAATTTTCATTTCAAAAATATCTTTTTAATTTAGCCAAATAATTCCAGAAAACCCGTAACTTGTAAAAATCATAACTTATGTTTAAAAACTCCAAAACCATAATAATTTACATCAAAATAAACTAGATAAAATAAGGAATCTATGGTTAAAATTTCAAGTCAAAATACCTTCGGGGAGGTATTTAAATTAATTCAACAAGTTAGGACTATTTACTGGAATTCATTAAAACTAAATCTGAAACGTTTTAATCTCAGCCGTCCAAATCTCTTAACTATCATCGGACGGCCGAAATGCAGCGAGTTCATTAGCGAAAGACAAATCGAACCCGAGTACTAAATTCGTAAATTCTCTCAATCCACAGAACGAAATCGAGTGATTCTTGTATCATTGAACTCGAAATTGAAAAACGAATCCATTGACACCGATTTCCCCAATTATAATGCACTATAAGATGGAATTCGAGTTTAGTTCGAAGGTTAGGGTTCGTATTGTTACAGAATTCGATTCGACTACAATCTTGCAAAATTCTACACATACAGAGCACAATAACCTCAATTGGTTGTTGGGTTAGGTCGGATACATGATTACTAACAGTAATAACAGAGCAATTTGACCGGAAACTCACCGGAGTTGCAAAAACGGAGGAATTCGATTTCGGGAAATCTGGAAAAATCCGAACTTGAGCTGTTCGAGTAGTGAACTTTGGAGATCTATAAAATACGTTCTAGATCGAGTTAGGCCATGTTCTTGGGCTCATTAGAAAGAAGAAATATAGATCTACACAATGATAGCAAGCACTAATCCTAACTCGCATCACACAGAAAGAAATCGAAGTCACAAAATACGAGTTTACCTCTCTGTTTCGGTATTATTTTATGTGCTGGCAAGACCGAAACTTTAGGCTCTATATCTCCCAACTGGTTACGAATTGGACTTAGGCATAAACACGAAAGTTGTAGAGGGATTAGAGATCTTTACAACGAGCTAAAGAAATTGAATTTTGGTTGATTAACGAAGAAGTTATGATCGACGCAAGTTACCTGAAAACGAAGGAAATTTTGGAATTCTGGAAACAGTCTCGCAAGGTGGCTACTTTCGCTCGATTTTCCGGTTGACTCAGATAGATCTAGGGTTTGTATGAGTAATGGTTGGAAAGAGGAATTGTAGGAGAAGAGAGTGGTGAAGACGACATGGAAAAATATTGAGTAATGTGAAAGTTATAGCCGTCTAACGTTAGGGCTAGGAAGTGAAATCGGTTACGAAAATCAGGGAAGGAAATCGGCTAAGTGTGGGCGACCCACTACAGAGTGACACGTGGCACTTCTTAAAATTTTGATTCAAAACTTCAATCTAGCATAACTTTGGCTAGGATGATCCGTTTTGACGTTCTTTTTATCGATCTTCATGGTTTTTCATAACCTATTTATTGGTATAGGTTTCATGACCTGGTTTGACCATTCTAAAAAAGTCAACTCTAGCAAGGCTTAATAAGCTTAAGGTTTCTAGAATTTTATATTGACTTTATATTTCAAAACAATGTTCCAACACTTTCTAAAATCTTTATAATATATTTGGAGTGTTTAATAATTTTCCCAAGATTTATTGACTTATAAATCTTATTATTATATTCATAATACTATTAATAATGTATAATAATTAGGGTTAAATAGAAGAAAACCCCTAAATAAATTTCACAATTCCATATAATAATTTAATATTCATTATTCCATGTCATAATTTAATTTTTTAATAAAAGAAATCCCCTAAATTAATTTAAATTAATTTAGGGGTATTTCACTAGCATCTTTCACCATCCAAAATTCCTTTGTACAACTTCTTGAATTTTCTCCACAAGTTTATACCTCCTCCTTACAGCTGATTATTTTTCTCCTTGTTTACCAATATTTGCATAAGTCCTAAACACAATTCCTTCATGTCTTTGGTGCATCCCAACACACTCATTTAATTCCTAAATCCTCCAAGACAATGCCTAAGTCATTCTAACACTCAAGAACTCCTTAAATTATTTCCTTTCATTAATAGAACACTTAGTCATTCCTAGCACTTCCTAGTTCACCAAATCTCATTTAAACACTTAAAATTCCTTGTACATTAACCATAATTTGACATGGGTTCTACTAGCATATTGTTACCCAAAAGCACATAGTTTTCACCTTTAAACTATCAAGAACACATAAATCCTTAAAGAACATTCTCACACACAAAACTTCACCCAATTACACTACATCACAATATAGTGCATAATTTAAATTGCTTGGCACTTAGGCCCTTAAATAACATGGCTCTTAGGCCCTTAAATTGCATAAACCTTAAACACTGATTTTCCACATTATAATTGCCTTTGACCTGCAAATACACTCAACATAACATATGTCCTTTAATACTCTCCTTGAGAATAGTTTTCTAGCTCATTTGTCATTGGCTCCTTAGGTAATTTTAATAAGCAATATAAGCTCATTTTTCCCTAAGACATTAAACTACATTGGGATAGTTCATTTACCTCTTTTCCTTCACAACTTCCACACTTGTTTTCCATTGCTCTTTCTTGATTAAAAATCGGCAAGGCTTTTGATTGCTTGTCAACCTTCTAATCATATACAAGCAAGGCAATGAGCATTCAAGCTTCATGCTTAAACTCATTTATTAACCTTAATTTATATATTGTCTTAAAACACTTAAATGCTTGTTTTACCTTGGTAATGGAAGAGAGTTGGATTAACTAGCAAGAGAGGACTCCACCAAGCCCTTTGAAGATTAGAATGAAGCTAAACCAAGGCAAAAGAAAACACCATTACAAGGCATGTTTTCGGTCAACATAAAAATGAGAGGAAATGTTGTTTTTCTTGGTTTTTCCTTACCTTGAAGCAAAGGTGATCAACAAGGCATAAAAATATGAGCTCAAGCTCCTCCCATGGAGATCCCTCTTGGCACCAAAATGGAGCTTTTAGAATTTTGAGAAGACAAAGTTGAAGAGCTTGACAAGACTAGAAGAATGGTGGTCTTAGAATTTAATTTGGTATATGGAGCTAGGAGATAATGGCAATGGAAGATGGAGGTGGGTGTGTGTTGTAGCAAAACCGATGGAGGAAGGAAGAAGAGAGGTTGGAGACGGTGGGAATGAGCAAGAATGAAAGAAAGTGAGGAAAGAAGGAAGTTTGAAAGATATTTAAGTGAATAAAGCAAATAGTACCTAACTTAGTCATCCTTCCTTACTTTTTTAAACTAACAAGAGTGGTGAATCACCACACAAAAACCGGCCCCCTATTGTACTTAGGAGGTTTTATGGTCTTTGTTGACCATTTAATTGACTTACATTGACTAATGTCTTAAACTAGTACTATTTGGGTACTATTCACTAATCAATGCACATAATTGTGAAATTTTTGATTTCCCATTGATTTAGACTTCCTAATGTGATACTAAGTAGTACACATATTAATTAAAGAGTAATGATGGACATTTAGCCATTCAAAACCCATTTACAAGACAATTTTTCAAAAATGTGCTTTAAGACTCCTTAAAGCACATTTTGTGTTTTAACTTGTTTTTAAGCTTGGTTTTCTTTGGTAGTTGATTTAAAATGTTCATTAACATGTAAATAAGGTCTTGGTAAGCTCTTGAGTCCTAACCAAGGTTATCCCAAGCTTAGAGCACATTTTTGCTCTAATTGCATTTATGGTATTTAATAGTGGTTTCTATGGTTTAAATTGTTCACCAATGTTTCTAAGGCACTTTTTAGCCTTAATATACCATGATTTAATATTTAAACAATATAAAGGTTTAGGGTATTTCAAAGAGTTTTGTGATCTTAAAGCCAAATCTACAAATGAGGTTATTGGATCACTAAAGGCTCATGAGGAGAGGTTGCAAGGTTATGGAAGCAGGGGATATGACATAGTATTTCTCACACGAGCATAATTAAAGGCTAGAGAAGACTATAAATCTTAGAGAAAGAAAGCTAGAGACCAAAATAGCAATAGAGAAGGAAGAGGCAAAGGCCGAGGAAGAGGAAATAGAGGCTCTCAAAGAAAAGAAGAAGAGCCACTACAAAAGAAGAAGTTTGATAAGTCCAAAATCAAGTGCTATAGTTGTGGAAAGATGGGCCATTTTGCCTCTGAATGCCCATCTAAAGAGAAGGATGAACAGGCAAACTTGACAGAGAAGGAAGATTTTGATCTACCTGCTTTGATGATGATTGAAACGTGTGAATTAACAGATCACATGTTTCATAAAATCAGAAAGAAGTGTCAAAAGGAGCTGGAGGTGCCAAGGGAGAAATAAATTGGTACCTTGACACCGGCGCAAGCAATCATATGACAGGAGATAGAGGTCACTTCACAAAACTTGATCAATCCATCCAAGGAAAGGTAAGGTTTGGTGATGATTCAATAATAAACATCCATGGTCAAGGGTCATTGATTTTCCAATGTAAAAATGGAGAGCAGTTGATCTTACAGATGTGCATTACATACTAAAGTTCAAGAGCAATATCATCAGCCTTGGATAGATTAGTGAGAATAGTGGTCAGGTGATCATAGAAGAAGAAAAGTTGAAGGTTTATGACAGCTCCAACGGACTTATGATTAATGTCCAAATACGACACATCAAACTTTTCATAACAAGGTTGAAGACAACAGAAAAGGTGTGTTTGATGGCAAGCATGACAGAAAAGTGTTGGCTATGGCATGACAGGTTTGGGCACTTGAATTTCCAAGCTTTGAGAAAGTTGTCTAACCAGAAAATGGTGGAAGGAATGTCACGGATCACTCAGATAAATCAGGTGTGTGATGGCTGCGTGATGGGGAAGCAACACAGAACTACATTCCCCTCAACGGGCAGCATTCAGAGCAACGCAGTGGTTGGAATTGGTTCATGGAGATCTATGCGGTCCAATTACACCATTTACATCAGGAGGTAACCTATTTTTTATGCTTCTTGTTGATGATTATTCACGTTTTATGTGGATATTTCTGCTGAAGTGTAAGAGTAAGGCATTTGAGGCCTTTAAAAGGTTCAAAAATCTGGTAGAAAATGAGCTACATGAAAGCTGAAATGTTTCAGGATAGTTCGAGAGGGATAGTTTACCTCCACTGAATTCATAAAATTCTGTGATGATGAGGGTGTGAGAAGACACCTAACTGCACCTTATTCTCCTCAACAAAACGGCATTGTTGAGAGAAGAAATCAAACTGTCATGGAGATGACAAGAAGCATTATGAAGAGCAAAACCGTGCCAACAAGATTTTGGGGGCTGTCAAGACATCAGTCTATTTTGAACAGAGCTCCAACTAAAAGTGTGGAGGGGATGACACCCTATCAAGCATGGCATGGGAAGCCTCCAAATGTACAACATTTACGTGTGTTTGATGCTTGGCTCATTCAAAAATTATGTCACCTCATCGTACTAAGCTGGCTAACAGAAGTGTTAAAACAATATTGCTTGGATATAAGAAAGGAACCAAGGCGTACAGGCTATTGGATCCAAACAAGGAAAAGGTGATAATGAGTATAGATGTGGTGTTTTAGGAAGATAAATCATGGTCATGGCAGGAGAATCAAGGAAGGACAAAAGAGAAAGATGGAGATACATCCACTGTCAGGGTGATGGAGAAGAAAGTGAAGGTAATGGGACACTAACACCAAACTTGCATGAGGGAGATGAACAACCATTGCTCTCACCAACACCACATAATTGTCCCCCTAGTACACCACGATCAAACACCAGCTCAAGCTTCTCAAGTGCAGGACCACTAAATTTCTACTCTTTGCAAGACATATATGATGCAACTAGAGAAGTCGATGAAGAGGCCAGTTTGTGTTCTCTCTATTGAGGAACCTACATGTTATATGGAGGCTGTAGGAAATGAAAATTGGAGGGAAGCTATGGCTCTTGAAATTGATTCCATACAAAGAATGGTACATGGGAGCTAGCTCACTTGCCAAGGGGTCACAAAGCCATAGGTTTGAAGTGGGTCTTCAAGCTGAAAAAGGACCCGAACGACAAAATAGTCAAGCACAAAACAAGGCTCGTAGTAAAGGGCTATATGCAGAAATTTGGTGTTGACTACAAAGAAGTGTTTGCTTCTGTAGTGAGGTTGGAAACAGTAAGGACCTTGCTAGCATTTCTTGACACAGAAATTGGGAAGTCCATCATATGGATGTAAAGACAGTATTTCTAAATAGAGATTTAAAAGAAGTATATGTCATGCAACATGAGGCTTTTGTTGACAAAAGAAATCCAAGGAAGGCATTAAGATTGCACAAGGCATTGTATGGCCTTAAGCAAGCTCCGAGGGCGTGGAATGAGGAGCTGGATAAATGTCTAAAGTCATTGAACTTTGTAAAATGCCCATTTGAGCATGTTGTGTATGTGAGGAAAGCAAAAAATCAAATCACAATTATGGGGGTGTACGTTGATGATCTCATACTCACAGGCTCAAACACAAAGCTCATTCAAGGCTTCACATCAGAGATGATGGAAAAGTTTAAAATGAGTGATTTTGGGCTCCTTAGCTATTACTTGGGAATAGAAGTAAAGCAAGATAAAGATGCCATAACCCTGTGTCAATCCCGTTATGCAAGAAAAATTCTTGAGAAAATGGGAATGATAGAGTGTAATCAATGCAGCCTTCCTATGGAACCAAGATACAAGTTAAGAAAATATGATGGAGAACCACAAGTGGACGCCACCATGTACAGAAGCGTCATAGGGAGTATAAGGTACTTAATGAACACTCGACATGATCTTGCATATTCTGTTGGAGTTGCTAGTAGATACATGGAAGCTCCAACCACTGCACACATGAATGCCATAAAACAGATCCTAAGGTATGTCAAGGGCACTCTTAACATGGGATGTGTGTACAAGAAAGGACAAGAAAGTGAGGGTTAATTGGCTTTAGTGATAGAGATCTGGCGGGTGACACAGATGATAGGAAAAGTACCCCAGGAATCACATTCTTTCTTGGAGGAAATCTAATCACATGGGTGTCACGGAAGCAAAGAATTGTGGCACTCTCATCGTGTGGGGCAGAGTATATTACAACTATAAGAGGAACTTGTCAAGGAATTTGGCTTACAAGATTAATGGAAAATGTAAGAGAAGATGATCAGGTGAAGCCAATTCTGAAGGTTGATAACAAGTCAGCATGCTCTAGCTAACAATCTAGTTCATCACGAAAGAAGTAAGCACATTGCCACCACATTTCATTTAATTCGTGAATGTGTTCAAAATGGCATCATTGAGTTGGAGTACACCAAAATAGAAGTTCAGTTGACTGACATCCTAACCAAGCCTCTTGGAAGACAAAGGTTCATCGAACTCAGAGACAAAATTGGTGTGAAGGTCATCAAAGGGAAACAAATTTAAGGGGGTGAATGTAAACGTTATAAAATTGTTGAATAAACCAAGTTTGGTTTTTATTTGTTGCTGGATTGTAGGAGAATTTTATAGCTTTTTGTTGCTTAAAAAAAATAAACGTGTATGAGTGGCCAGAAGAAGTCAGCTGCAATAACACACGATTAGGAGTATTTTTAGGAGTTTTTGTTTAGCATAAACCTTTATTCTCATGATGTACAAGTAGGAGGAAGAAGCGAGAATTTTTTGTGCCTGAACACACTAATTTTTCCTCTATTGAATGCAAGCGACCTTTTGCAGCAAATCGCTGTCTCAATCTCAGTTTTCTTTCACCTAAATCAGCATATTCCAACATACATATCTTTGTTTATGCCAGCCTACGAGAAGAGATTTATCTTTTGCCTCTATTAGTGTAGATTACGGATTTGTTCGAGGTCACTTAGTACATTATGCTGCAATAAATTACTGAACTCACAAGCACTTGAGGGTAACTTCGCACAGTCAAAATTTTTAAAAATGGAAATTTCATGAAATGCCACTATATTTTTGGCTAATTCATGAAATACTACTAATAAAAGAAAGTCACGAAATGCCACTAAAAAAAGAAAGTCACAAAATGCCACTATTGTATCACCCCTACTCCAAAATCCGAATAATCTAACGTGCCTAACATAAATAATTAATCGAGTCGCAGCGGAAAGTAAAACCGATTAACTTAAACCTGGGTGTTACCTGCCATTACCCACCCATGTGAGTAATGAAGCGTCTATCTAAAACGTAATCCATAACCGCAGTAATGACAAAGACATATTACAATACAAAGTTTACAATACTTAAGTCCAAAAGAACTGCGAGCAGTCTACCTAAACCAATACCATGATTCGGATAAAATCTAGCAACACATGTGGTAATACAGTAAAGTATACTGCTAACTACTCCGGTAAATCCCGCGCTCCGGATTTGTCTTCGACCATGCACCAGTAATATGGTCATAAAGGCTCAGCGCAACTACTGAGCATGCTACTATATGATCCTCATGGACCTTTAAACTTCTCATCTTAATTAGCCCAATTGTTAACATGCAATTTCATTTTCATGTTGTTCCATTTTACATTTATAATAAACTGTAAATGCGATAATAAACACCAACAGTACATCAAATATCCACACCATGCATTCCACACAACAATAAGCATGTAATCAAATAATGCATAAGAAAGTATGATAACCATATGAGAGTTCTCTCTCTTGAACGGTTTCCGTTTTACGCCTTTCAAGGCCCCTTATTTCATTATCCATGACTAAGAATGTTTCCTAAGTCTTTTCTTTCTTTAATTAACTTTCACTTAAATGTTGATGAGCGTCATGTTAGGACAACCCACTTACCTACTTCATCTTCTGGAGCAGTAGCTCTTGTGCACCAACAGTAATGCCCTCTGACCAGGGGTCCACAGAGTCCCGGATTTCCTTATTGCCTATGTGAAGGCGTCCCAAGTGGCCGTAGCCATGCACGAATAGCAGTGCCCTCTAGCCAACGATCATATCTGGCTCGTTGGAATTTCCATGTCGAGTGGACCCGATTCGGTCGTTCTCTCTTCGGTGATCATCAATGTGCAACCATGTAGTCCGTGACTACCCTGGATTTTCCTTGACTTTAATTCTTTCCACCATATGATTAGGATAACCTTTTCCTAAGATCTATGCTTAGGTGTAATGAGTAATGTTCTTCAAGTGATTAATTTTAAGGTCTTTAACATTCGCTTAGATGTCGCCTAGGTTACTTCCACATTCGAATGTATATAATTTTGAGAATGGTATTACCGATTCTCTACCTAAGCCATCTTATTTAGGTTAATTAAGGATAATATGATTGATATCACTAATCATTTATAAATGGCATTTTCCTTTCCATTATCTATAACTCGATTCCAGTTTATACATTGAAATTGTCTTAGTTTGAAGGTCGTCGCACATAATTAATATCACAGAATGACAGCCAATTAAGTTCACACGCATAAAATATATCATGCATACCACCTTGTCAAACATTCACATAAATATCCGAACCCAAGGAATCCCTCAGAGACAATCAGACTATACAATAACATACCGTTCACCACTGAACAATACTAGCGTGACTTATCACGCTTGTCCTCTACTCTCGTATAGCTCGTAGTTCGTTGCTCCTAGCTCGTATCTCTGGAATATACCGCTAAGTGTTAATTTATGTAATCCAAACCGATTCGGTTTTCCAATAACTACTAATCCCCTCGTATTAACCCCGTGATTAACCCCTTAGTCGGTTATCGTTGTTAATCGGGTTTTCAAGTATATTCAGGATAAGTTTAAACCATACTTTAGTTAGGTTATAAATGACATGTAGTATTAGTTTACGACACGTGAGGTTTAACTCGTATAACATTCCACCTACTCATAGGTTATTACTTTATATATATGTAACAATATAGTTTATTACTACATGTTACAGTTGACCATATAGTTTATTAGACTTTATACTCTCCTTTGGATTGTGAGTTGGTCAACTTACTCCTCTTTGGTCAATTAAGTTGACTTGGTCAATTCGGGTTGACTCGGTCAATGTATTCAAGTCAACAAGTATATATAACCCCTATTATAATCTTTGAATTATATATTTATTTGTCTGTTCAACTCTTTACAATTTGACACTAGTGGTTATACCTAATGTCGTGTAATTAAATCATCCGCCTTTATAATACTTTATCCTTCTCTACAATCTCTACATCATAGGGTATAATGACTTACACCTCACATATTCATATAAGTTATATGAATTATAAAACTCATTGTATAATAATATTCCTTGCCTTTCCATGTGTAACATTTAATTCACTCATATTGTGTTATCCTTCACCTCTCAATATTTAGACTATGATCTTAATGTCATATGATGTCATATAAAATATTATTTCAATCTCCAAGGTTTATTTAATTCTCCACATTATCTATAATTTTACTAGTTCTCAAATACTCCATTATTTTGGTGAACTATAAAATTCATTACTTATATACCTTTCTACCTTTGATGTCATTTGGACTTTATATAAGTGTAACACTTATAATACTCTCAATCATATATTAAATCTTACCTCCTAACCTACTGGTTTTTACCTAACAGCCATTACCTTCCTTTTAATTACAAATCTTCCACACTAATTTTCTAATGTTACAATTTTACTCCTTATGCTATAATATTTATACCCTTAACCAATTTAACCTATGGTTTTCAACCATGTATTATGAAAACATAACAGACCTCATTCTGTTACAGATTTATTTCCCCATTCTCTAACTTTTCTTTATTTACTATTTGACTCACATTATTTTACAAACCTTATAAAATCATCCCTAAACTATATGTTATACAATCTTATCAATTTAATTCTAAATTCAGCCACAAAATTCTAATAAATTACCAACACACTCTAGACTATTTTTATTGTCATTTTCTGCCCTTAACTTTTAGAAATTACATTTTAACCCCATTAGTTTTATAAACCTTATATTTAGGTCCTAAACTTTACACTTTTACCTTTAACTCTTATATCTTATAACTTTCTTAATTTAATTATAATTTTCACTCCACTTTTTCTCAATAATTCCAACAGATCTTAGTTCGTCTTTAATTCCCAATTCAGCCCACTTTTTTCCAGATTTTACACTTTGGCCTCACAAGTTATAAATCTTACATTTTATCCTAAAACTTCATTAAATTCCTAATTTGATTATTCCTCTCATCCAATTTGGTCAACATCCTAACTATAGTCAAGGTTGACCACCAACCTACTGTAGGGATGTCAATAGATCGGGTTCAGGTCAGGTGATATCCGTCACCCGGATATATCATCCATCATCCGTCCATCCATCACCCGTTTATTCTTCATCCGTCATCCGTCCATCCATCATCCACGGGTGATTCGGGTGGATCGGGTGATAGTCATTTCTATATCATAAACAATAATTTTTTAGTATAGTAATGAATATAAATTATTTTTGAATTGCTAAAGGTAAAATTTCTTTGTATTTTATGAAACTTTACTCCAATGTAATCAAATATTCCACCAATATCAATAAGAAAATAAACATAATTTTGCGTTGTATGAGAAAGACAGCAAAAATGGAACATATTTTTAGTGTTCTTAAAAAAATCTATAAAATATGTTTGGTTACTTGAAATAAAACAAGGTGTAACTTTAAACGGATGACTGGTCGGGTGATAAACGGATGACGGATCGGGTGACGGATGAAAAACTTCATCCGTCACCCGATCCGATCTGTCACTCAATCATCTGTCACCCCATCCGTCATCCGTATATTTCGGGTTTCATCCTGTGGAGGGTGATTTTTCGGTATGAGGGGGGTCTATCTGAATATGGTCTAGCTGAGAAGCCTAGATCCTAGAAAATGCCATTCTGTGGAGGGTGAAAACCCGTTATTTTTGGCATCCCTCAAATACCTACTAAATCGTCCGTCTTTCCCAGAAAGCATAAAGGGGAGTGCAAGTGTGCACTAAACCCGCTCTCGATGGGCCCCACGCGGACTGATGCCTCTGTAAGGCGGATTTGACTAGAGTCGCCACCTAGTTTGACCTAAGAATACTAGGAAGGAAGATTGGGTTCTAGGAACCGTTGGTTGACTCTGAAATAGTTACCTATGGATAGGACTTATCTGGTCGCGTCAGAGATTCTATTGTGGGTTCGTACTGGGTTACACCCCTTAGAAGTGGCAACGACCACGACTTCGGATTGGTGCCCGAGGAAACCTCGATCTCCAATTGTCGGGATTGCCCTCTTTCAAAACCTTATTAAAGAGATTCATTTAAAAGCCAAAGGATAGGATTGAGTGTGGTTTGAGGATCGGATGATTTAGAAGATTTGAAGAATGGGCTGGTCTTGGAGTTAGTTTGGTTGAAGGGTTGAGAGTTTCGAGAGGTATGAAGAACACCTTAGAGGGGGAAAGAGGTTTTTTATTTGGAATGGGGTCGCACCCTAGATGGGCTGCCTACGTACTCAACTCCCTGTTGAGATCAGACCTTACGTAGTTCAGGGTTATTAGGAGATGCTTGAATCCTCTTGGGATGTTTGAAGTATGGGATGTTTTAGTCTGTGAGACGCTTGGGTGTATGAGACGTTTGAAACCTTGAGATGTCGAAGTCTGTGAGACATTTGGATCTGTGAGACGCTCGGGTCTGTGAGATGCTCTGGTCTGTGAGATATTCGAATCATTGGGATAACAAAGTTTGTGAGACGCTCGGGTCTGTGAGACAATACGGGGTTGTTTGGAGGTGAGATGGCTGAGTGAAAAATGGAATTTTGATTGATGTGGGGTCGCACCCTGTGTGGGTTGCCTACGTACTCAACTCCCTGTTGAGATCAGACCTTACGTAGTTCAGGGTTATTAGGAGATGCTTGAATCCTCTTGGGATGTTTGAAGTATGGGATGTTTTAGTCTGTGAGACGCTCGGGTCTATGAGACGTTTGAAACCTTGAGATGTCGAAGTCTGTGAGACATTTGGATCTGTGAGACGCTCGGGTCTGTGAGATGCTCTGGTCTGTGAGATATTCGAATCATTGGGATAACAAAGTCTGTGAGACGCTCGGGTCTGTGAGACAATACGGGGTTGTTTGGAGGTGATATGGCTGAGTGAAAAATGGCATTTTGATTGATGTGGGGTCGCACCCTGTGTGGGTTTTCTACGTACTCAACTCCCTGTTGAGATCAGACCTTACGTAGTTCAGGGTTATTAGGAGATGCTTGAATCCTCTTGGGATGTTTGAAGTATGGGATGTTTTAGTCTGTGAGACGCTCGGGTCTATGAGACGTTTGAAACCTTGAGATGTCGAAGTCTTTGAGACATTTGGATCTGTGAGACGCTCGGGTCTGTGAGATGCTCTGGTCTGTGAGATATTCGAATCATTAGGATAACAAAGTCTGTGAGACGCTCGGGTCTGTGAGACAATACGGGGTTGTTTGGAGGTGAGATGGCTGAGTGAAAAATGGCATTTTGATTGATGTGGGTCGCACCCTGTGTGGGTTGCCTACGTACTCAACTCCCTGTTGAGATCAGACCTTACGTAGTTCAGGGTTATTAGGAGATGCTTGAATCCTCTTGGGATGTTTGAAGTATGGGATGTTTTAGTCTGTGAGACGCTCGGGTCTATGAGACGTTTGAAACCTTGAGATGTCGAAGTCTGTGAGACATTTGGATCTGTGAGACGCTCGGGTCTGTGAGATGCTCTGGTCTGTGAGATATTCGAATCATTGGGATAACAAAGTCTGTGAGACGCTCGGTCTGTGAAACAATACGGGGTTGTTTGGAGGTGAGATGGCTGAGTGAAAAATGGCATTTTGATTGATGTGGGGTCGCACCCTGTGTGGGTTGCCTACGTACTCAACTCCCTGTTGAGATCAGACCTTACGTAGTTCAGGGCTTTTGGAGGTTTGGGAGTTTTATGGTTTTGAAGGAATTGAGGTTTTGACCTTCTGGTTCTTTGAGGGGTCAAAGAGGTTTTGTGGTCGTTTTGTGAGGTTTGACAAATTGTCGGGTTCATTTTGATGTTTAAGGTGCAAAAAAAGTCTCTAAGACACTCGGGTCTGTGAGACATTTAAAATCTTGAGATGACGGAGTCTGTGAGACGCTCGGGTCTGTAGGATGATCAAGGCTTGAAAGGGTTACAAGTTTGAAGGTGTTGGGGTGGTGTGAAAGCTGAGGGTTCTTGAGGTTTTTGAGTTGGCTGAGTCTATGGAGATGTTCGAGTTCGTTGAGCTGCTGAGACAGTCGAGTCTGTTGAGCTGCTGAGACGATTGAGTCTGTTGAGCTGCTGAGACGGTCGAGTCTATTAAGCTGTTGAGACGTTCGAGTCTACTGAGCTGTTGAGATGTTCGAGTCTGTTGAGCTGCTGAGACGTTCAAGTCTGTTGAGCTGCTGAGACGTTCGAGTCTATTGAGCTGTTGAGACGTTCGAGTCTGTGGAGCCGTTGAGACGTTTAGAGATTCAAGATGCTTGAGTTCTAAGGAGTTTGGAGTTTCAAGGAGTTTGAGATTTATGATGTTTGGAATTATTTGGGATTGAAATGAAGTTGAATTGAATTGGGAATGAAAAGAATTTTGGATTAAATTGGATTGAAATTAAGATTGAATCTAATTGAATTAAGAATTGAATTGAATTAAATTTGGCTTGAACTGAAATGAATCGGGTTTGGAATTGAATTTGGTTTGAGTCGAATTTGGTTGGGGTTAGAAAAAGGGGGTCAAAGTTAGACCAAGTCAAAATGGGATTGAGTCACAGTTGGGTCAAGGTCAACTTGGGCTGGTCAAAGTTTGGGTCTTGGTCAAAGCTTGGGTCATGGTCAAAGTTTAGTCAAAGGTCACAGTTCAAGTCAAGGTTTGGTCAAAGGTCAACATTCGGGTCAAGGTTTGGTCAAAGGTCAACATTCAGGTCAAGGTTAGTCAAAGTTTGGGTCTTGGTTTGGTCAAAGGTCAACATTCGAGTCAAGGTTTGGTCAAGTTTGACATTCGGGTCAAGGTTTGATTCTCGTGGACTTGCTTGATCTTGTGGACTTTGGTCAAAGTCAAAGGTTCGGTCAACTCGAGTTTGGTCAAAGGTTCGGGTCAAGGTCAAATCAGTTTGACTTTTGTGGGCTTGGGCTGGTCTGGGCTTAATGGGCCGAATTGGATTTAGACCCAGAATGGGTTTGGGTCAAACTGGGCTTGAATCGGGCTTGATGGGCCAATTGTGTTTTGAAATGGGCTTTGATTTTATTTACAGGGTTGGGCCACACAGGGATTGGCCACACATGGATTGGGCCCGATGGGCTTATTGGGCTGAATGGGTCAAGCTAGAAGTGGGTCAGGCAAGAAGTGGGCCTAGGTTGAGTGATTTGGGCCTGATTTGTTATTGGGCTTGTTGGAGAAAAATTTGATTGGGAATATTGGTCATATACATATTTTAGGTGTGTGTTTTAGGGTTTAGGGGTGTCACCACCACGAGATTGGTCAATGACCCATCAGTAAAGGGGGACCCTCTCCTAATGGCTTGGACCTAAGGACATAGTAACTATGGTTTATGACATTAATAAGCAATAAGCAAGGGGCATAAATCACAAAATAACAAAGCAAATATCTCACATAGCGTACAAACATTGGAGAAGCAAAATGAAGTGTAAACATTATGTACAAAAATTTGGTGATTGAACACTAGCGAAAATGCTACAAGATTTCAAATTAATCTCCAAGCTCAAATGAATATGTATAAGGTGTAAAGTAAACGCTAGAACACATAATCCAAAACTAGCTAGAGATAACATGCTAAAAGTGTTCACGTGCAAAGAATGAATTACAAAAATGAATAAGTCCTAAGACTACAACCGAAAGTAAGAACAATAAACAAATTACGGATTAATACAAACATAGATAACAATCTTAAATAGAGAGCTGCTATGGGGGGTCGCATCGACGCCGCCTCACTTGAGCTGATAGGATCAGCAAGAAGTGCACCAACCGTTACATGTGTTTAAAGCGGAGACCCCGGTAGTCCAAGCCACGATCTCGTTCCTTAGTCTTAGAGTAGTTTCCCGTTCCACGAGCGTTTTACATGTCAAAAACACAACCAAGAGAGACAAAATGCATTAGTCAAAGATCGGAAGAGGGTTGGGATGTGTGCAATGGGATCATACGGCCCCTCTCAATGGGAGGAAAGGGGGCAATCTAATCATCTCCCACACCCCAACCGAGAACATAGAAAAGAGTTTCAAACTGCCAGCAAATGCTAAGAATTGTAAGATAAATCAAGCATCGGGGTTGCTACTCAAATTAATTTGTCATCTTAGATTATGACTCAAAACGAAGTGTAGTATCGAAGAGGTGAAGCAGTGAGTCATGTGGGATCATACCTAGAAGGGTTTATATCATTTCCCTCCAAGATGAAAGAAATTAATAAGGACCAACCAGCCAAAAGGTGATTTATCTAAGCAATTATAGCATTGGGCAATTATAACTCTATTCATGTTCTTATCTAAGCACGAGGATCAAATTATTTGCTAGTATCAAATCAGTTTCCAAACCAAATCAATGCGCAAGGGGCAATTAATTATCAAAGACGGTTAGGTTATAACAATTGAAAGAGAATTTCCAAACCCATAAGTAGTATGTGCAAGAACAAACTCGCTGAGCGCGAATCCTTCACGCCTGGTCCAAGCATCAGGCCCAACATCGAATCCAAATTCTCAAGTCATGCTCAGGTCCAAAGACAGCAGTATGGGTACCTCAGCCAAG
Organism: Limonium bicolor; assembly: GCA_023374045.1. Taxonomy (NCBI): domain Eukaryota; kingdom Viridiplantae; phylum Streptophyta; class Magnoliopsida; order Caryophyllales; family Plumbaginaceae; genus Limonium; species Limonium bicolor. Next base: position 396,365,198 of record CM041776.1, on the reverse strand, counting down.
CAAGAAACTAAAGGTAAGCATCATACCAAATTGAACCAATAGCGCATATCGAATGTTTGACCACCAGGGCTAATTGACGGGCCCGTAACCAAATTGGGCATCAAGCTAGAAACAAACCACACTGAACAAATAGTCATCGGATGGGTCAAAGCACAGGAAAGACAACATGGGGCCTCGATTCCCAAAGGCCAGAAAAAAGGAGTCCCAAATTCCATGGTTTAATCCCATTTGAAAGCTTGCTAACCGAAGCGTAAAAGAGTCAAATAAACCACACCAAACCTGAATCCGCTGCAAGCAACAAAAAGATAGAAACGAGCCACCAGACATCTCAAACACAACAATGACCAACGAGGTAGGCCACATGGACCATCCCTGTATTATCTCCACAAATCGCCAACATTGCCCAATTTGGCATGTGAAACAAATTTGACAGCAGAAACCACCAGGTATATTGCACAGATCAAATGTTCCGTAAATCAGATCCAGCATTAATTAAGCTTCAATTAAATCGACAGACCATAATGACAGGCGATTCAAGATTAACTCTCCTTAATCAGCTCATCGTAGGATCAAACGAAATCCTCAAGTCTTACAGGTTAGTTAAACCTCAAACATAACAAGCAAATCGGTCACCGTCGAGATGGTTCATAAGGTAAAAAAAAGTTCTCACCGTCAAGATCAGGGCGTGTGTTAAGAAAAATGAATCGCCACCGGAGTTCCCCACCAGGGATTCAAATGGTCTCTAACCAGAAAATCCAAATCGTGTCAGGAAAATGGAACCACAGGAATTAGTACCGTCGTGAAAGGGAATGAACAGCAGATTTGCTCCTTGTCTGCCGTCATGAAAGAATGAGGAGCGGGTTGCTCCTTGTTTGCCAGTCGGTTTGCAAGATTACCGAGATCGAAAGGAATGAAGAAGGGTGAAGCAGTTCCTTGTTTCGCCAGCTAGAATGAATAATTACCGGGAGCAAAGAGAATGAAGGAGGCGGCGGTTCATCGAGGGAGATGAAGAGAATGAGTTTTTTTTTAGAGAGAGTGGAGGAGAGTTCGAACGCAAAATGGCAGGCGTTTGATTGAACTCCAGGCTAGAAGTATAAACCGGTTGAGGTCGACGGTCATCTGAAATCGAGGGAGGACATGGGACTGGAACGCACGCGAAGAATTGAAGGAATTCGGTGGGGGAGCTCTCCTTTCTTCTTTCAGGTCGAATTTGACATTGCCAGCTTCAAAAGAGGAAGGTTCAATGTAACGAGCTCTTTAGGGTTTTCAGATTTTGAGAGGAGACCATATGAAAGAGAGGAAGTAGAGGTTGGCAATGGATTTTGATCGAGAAAATCAGCAGGGAAGGAGGGAGAATGAAGGGTGCGACTGAGAAGAAGTAGAACGAGGTTTTGTGCTACATGTCGGCCGTTGTCCTCCTTTCTGGCTACTGTATAAGTTGTTTTATAGAGGATGATTAGGGTTTAGAAGATGGGTTGGGTTTTAATGTGGGCTTCTTGAAGCCATGTGCTGAAAATAGAGTGGGTTTAAGGAATTGGGCTAGGCCAGATTTCAACCAAGTGTGGATTGGGTTTGAAAGATGAAAATGAGTGTGTATAAATAGAAATGATAATAAAAATACTAATGCTAATAGTAGAATAAAATAAAATATAAGAAAAAGTGGATAGATGAATAAAAATAAAATAAAATAAAATAAATAGAATATAAACAAAACAAAATAAGATAGTAAAATAAGTGAATAAACAAAAGGGGACGACCTTGAAACTGGACTGTCGATGGAAATTCATTTTCGAAGAATTGTTTTTTTTTAAATGTTTTGAAAAAGATTATAAAATGATGGTTTCGTCTTAGCACGCACGTTAATATATTTTGAAAAAAGAAAGGCGGCGACCCCTCTTATTATTTCGGAATTTGCTTTATGGGGTGAGAATTTTTGGTGTCTACAGATGGCTCCCCTTGATTCAATTCTGCAAGCCCTTGCAGAATTGGATCAAGGTTGACGGGACGCCAAAAATTCTCACTGCGGTTTATGATCTGTTCTTATGAATGCGGGTGCACGGGGACTTATGACGGGCCCCAAATTGCGGTGATTGATGGTATGAGGACTAATGACGGGCCTCAACTAGATCTCGGTGTCTAGCTCTAGGACTAATGACGGGCCTAGAATACGATCAAACAACCTATGCATGAGGACTAATGACGGGCCTCAACTAGAACTCGATGTCTAGCTCTAGGACTTATGACGGGCCTAGAATGCATCTTCGAAATGTATGAGGACTAATGACGGGCCTCAACTAGATCTCGGTGTCTAGCTCTAGGACTAATGACGGGCCTAGAATACAATCGGATAAGGTTATGCATGAGGACTAATGACGGGCCTCAACTAGAACTCGGTGTCTAGCTCTAGGACTTATGACGGGCCTAGAATGCATCTTCGAAATGTATGAGGACTAATGACGGGCCTCAACTAGATCTCGGTGTCTAGCTCTAGGACTAATGACGGGCCTAGAATACAATCGGTATATTGGTTATGCATGAGGACTAATGACGGGCCTCAACTAGAACTCGGTGTCTAGCTCTAGGACTTATGACGGGCCTAGAATGCATCTTCGAAATGTATGAGGACTAATGACGGGCCTCAACTAGATCTCGGTGTCTAGCTCTAGGACTAATGACGGGCCTAGAATACAATCGGAATAAGGGTTATGCATGAGGACTAATGACGGGCCTCAACTAGAACTCGGTGTCTAGCTCTAGGACTTATGACGGGCCTAGAATGCATCTTCGAAATGTATGAGGACTAATGACGGGCCTCAACTAGATCTCGGTCTAGCTCTAGGACTAATGACGGGCCTAGAATACAATCGGAATAAGGGTTATGCATGAGGACTAATGACGGGCCTCAACTAGAACTCGGTGTCTAGCTCTAGGACTTATGACGGCCTAGAATGCAATTGAAAGTACGAGGACTTATGACGGGCCTCAACTAGACCTCTTGACATCTAGCTATAGGACTTATGACGGGCCTATAATACTTTGATTGAGTTTGTACGAAACTCGTTGTTCTGAGTGGTTGATTTGAGGATGACTTTGATTGTGGATTGATCCGGGATTGGATGCTTTTTTATTGTTTTCGTGAGGGATATGATAGTCCAATGTTTTTGTTGATGTGGCCCTTGACTTTGTCAATGTGGGACTTGTGTTTTGGTTTTGCTTCGACAGTCTCGCCCTGTGCACTATAGTTCGGGATTTGGTACGACTCTTGGCTCTAGAGTTCGAGATGGCTCCGGTATGGCTCTCGAGTTTTTGGTTTTTATGATTTTGTGATTGGTCTTTGAATGGATGGGTTTTTTTTAATGAGTGGCTTTGGAACCTGATGGATTTGATATGACCGGATGACCTTGGTATGATCAGATGGCTCCGATGTGATTGGATGGCTCCGGTGGCGGTCAGATGGCTCCGGTTTGAATCGAATGGGGATTTTCAGGATCGTTGGTGGGTTTCAATTTGGGTGAAGATTTTCGGGATGGTCGGTGGGTTTCGATTTGTTTTGAATTTTGAGTTGAATGGTGGGTTGATGTGATTGGTGGATTGTGTTGTTGTTTGACGTATTTTGATGTGGTAGATTTTTTGTTGTGGTTGATGACTTCTTGGCCATGGATGGATGGTTTCGGTCCGGTTATGACTTTAGGGTTCTCTCATGATGGCTCTAGGATAGCTCGGGATGGCTCCAGGAAGGGTTACGAGATGGCTCTATTTGGTGATAATGAGGAATAAAGGGGAATTTTTCCTTTGAGGTGGTCGCACCCTGGGCGGGCTGCCTACGTACTCAATTCCATATTGAGATCAGACCTGACGTAGTTCGAAACTCTGTAGGCAAGACCCTGGTGATGAAATGGATTTGAGGTGGCTCCCGTATTGTTCTCGGACTGTTGGGATGACCCCTGTGTAATTCCAAGGATGGTTTCAATGTCGGATGATGGCTCCCGCATGGCTCCAGTTTGGTTCTTGTTATGGTGTTGATGAGGCTCGAGCATGATGCTGGATGGCTCCGGAATTGTCTCCGTACGGCCTCAGATGGCTTTAGGTTGGTTTGATGTAGCTCAAGGATAGCCCAGGATGGCTCCGAGATGGTTCGATGTAGCTTGGTGATGGTCTGGGATGGCTCTAGTTGACATCTTTTGATCAAAAGTTTATGCTTCAACAATGTAACTGATGTCGACTTTCAGCGAGACTAGGTAGAGTTCTTACTAGTCGGATGTTTGAAGATGAAATGGTTATGATGCATACAAATATTAAATGCTAGATACAATGCAAAATGCATATGCAGTTTTTGGAGAGAAGGTATGGCCCTATTCTCTATTAATATGAAGTTTACGAATATAAGACATCTTCGATTCGATCTTGAGTGATTGTTGAACTGGAATGTGTGAATCACTTTCCTCCCACGGAGGATGCGGGTCAATCTCTCGTGAGTTTGGCTGTGTGTGCAAAGTGGTGTGATGATACGTTCGATGCTCAGAGCAGTATTTTCCTTAGAATTCTTTTCGAGGTTATGGACTTTCCGTTCCTTACAAATTCCTCACCTGTAACGGGGTAGGCTGTTTATGTGTGGTGCTTTAATCAATGAGTCACTCGCACTCTAAAGACCTTGTGAGATAAGGTCACACTCATTCGCTCATGTCCCTTTGGAAAGACGGGACATGTTGATAACAGTACGAAGCTTATGATTCATGTTTCATATCCGATACTTTCAGTTAACGCTCATCAACTAACGAGTCAGAGGTCTTTTATTGGGTTATAACGGGGCTGAGGTGTGATGTGCGTCACATGGGATTGAAGGATTTGTTTGGGAGTTGTGGAGTTTGTGCAATAGAGGATATGTTTCGCCTTCGCCATGGGTGGAATGATTAGGTAGACAATCTTTGAGAATCCTTTGTTGGTTTCGGTGGGACATCATTGGTCTTTTTGCTTATTTTCACCTTCTTTGGTGTATGATTTTCTCATTCTTCTCCTTCCTTTTGGTGTATGATTTTCTCATTCTTCTCCTTCCTTTCGGTGTATGATTTTCATTTCTTTACTTCTTTCTTTTGGAATCGTATTGGCTCATTGACTTTCTTAGACATTTCTGCTAACTCTTTTGGCTTTCAATTTTGCTTTCAGCTTTGGAGTTTCATTGACTCGCCGGTCTTCTCAAACATTCTATTTACTGTTTCATGAAAGATGGTAGGGGGAGACTATGGCTCCGGCTCCTTCGAGATCGTCTATTGCAGGGGTAAGTGTGTATATGTGGGGTGGCATGTTGTGGAGTTTTCCCTTCTTTTTTTTTTTACAGAAAGAGTTTTTCATGAAAGGCTCAGCGGGGCTCACTAAGGATTATGTACAGGGCAGTCAAATATTTTTTTGGTTTTGTAGAGGTTTTTATTCCTAAGTGCCTCATCATTCTCATTAGTCAATGATTGTTTTCTACTACTTCTCGAATCTTTGCATGAATCACAGTTCGTGTCTTGTTATCAACATTGATCTCGCTATGAACTGTGCCTCTCCATGTGCTGAAGGAATGCACAAGTCGCTCATGGTTTTACCTCTATGGACTCGCTCTATCTTCCCTCATCGCTCGGTGGATGGTCCAATACCTCATTTAGAATTCAAGGGAAATACCGCTCTTCGCACACTACTCACTTGGTCTGTGGTGCTGATTTTAATTAGACCCTTATGTTCATTGATGGGTCAAGAGTTTAGCGGTTCACGCGCTCTATTCAAACAATCAATCAGATTTTCGCCAAAGACGTCGTTTCGATATGGGAGTATGCAAATGGTGATTATCTACCATGTGATGTATTGTGGTAATATGCAAATGCGATTATCTATCATGAGATGTATTGTGGTAATTATGGAATTACTATATATAGGATGCATGAAATGCTGAAAATGATGGATGGAAATGGTTTATTGAATGTTTTTTTGTTTTTTGCATTTATTTTGTTTTTGGATGCAATGCATGAGTGGTAAGATTATGACTAGTCTCGCCTGAGTCGAATTCAGCTCACAGTTCATGAAGCTTATCCCATTACTGTTGCCCTTGAAGGTGGTCTAGTTGCTGGGCTTGTTGTCGGGAAGTAATTCTCAAGTGAGGTCGGGTTGGTGATTGGCTCCTGGATTTTGAATTTTTAGGGAGTGACAACTCCCGCATGGTGGCCTCACGACTTGGAAACGACTGCACTTCTTTTTTTTTCTCTTTTCTCTTATTCTGGTCACTAGTGCCCATGGTGATTCTGGATTTGGAAAAGGCTCAAACTCTTCGGTGTATTCACTATCCCATTGAAGGTTAATTTGGAGGTTGAGATATTGGGATGAAGGATGGTGTGTGGCAAGTGACGATGAAACATGGGGTGTGTGATGCTCGTGAGTGTGGACGAGATTCATGTAAGACAGATGATTTGAACTGACTGTAAGTGCATGTGACCCTTTTGTCATGAATGCAATGCATGTTTTTTTTTGTGTCCGATTGCATTTGTTGGCGTTGTTTATTTAGGGGATGCCTCCTGTAGACCGTGAATTTTCACCCCATAAAGCAAAGTTGATGAATGATGTATATATGTGAGGGGTCGTCCCTTATTCGTTCTTTTACTATATGTGCATGCCAAAAGAAACCAAGTTTTAGAAAACAACTTTTGAAAACGCGTGTTTTCAAAGTGGTGGATTTTCTCAATATAAACTTTGACGCTCGGTCATTCGCAAATGAAATAGGGAGTGGGGAACCCTATACACATCCATCTAATAAAAATCAAAGGGATGTATAAACCTATACATGTAATCTACTCAGAAATGGACGAGAGAGAAAAGAATCATAAGGGAAGAAGACCTATACATCATCAATCCTAAAAAAGACATTAAAATGGGGAAGTGTTGAGCTGGACTTCTGCTGAACTCTTCCGGTCCGTCTTTGGGATTCTGGAAGACTGCTCGCGCTCGGGCTCCTGGTTGGCTGCTCGCTCGTCTTCGGGTTCTTGACCGGCTGCTCGCTCATCTTCGGCTCTTGACCGGCTGCTTGTTCGTTTTAAGGTTCTTGCAGCGGAGCGGTACTATGATCAAGCAAAACAGGTTGGTGTTCTTCTGATTTTCAACAGTTTGAACTCGAATCAGTGTTGCTGACCTTCATATCGCTTGACTCGGGTTGGTACACCTCTAATTTTGTATTTAAATGGTTGGTGTTAGTCTTCATGTCGCTCGGTTAGCTCCACGGGTTGGTGCGCCTCTGGCCTTCAGCTCGATCCGCGTAGTCGATCTTCATGCTGCTTCACTTGCTCCAACTAGAGGAATGGGGGATGTTTTGAGAAAGGAAAGATGAATGATAGAACACAAAATTTTATGTGAAAATCCACCACTTTTGTGAAAACACGAAATGACTAGTACGCTCCACGGTAATGACCGCTGCTCTTGAAGATGGGCAGAACTTCAAAAATAGCGGGTCATGACATGGGGACTAAATCATTTATTTTGAAATACATTTGTGAAAATCCACTTTGAAAACTGTTTTCGAAAACCATTAAGAAATAATGTTGGTGAAGAATGTTGTTTGAAATTCGTTTGTAGAAAGTAGGTTTTTCGAAATCTATTTCTGAAAATCGTTTTGGAAATAACAAGGCTTTAAAGGATGAAGTGACGGGTTTTAAAACCCCAAATGTTTGGGAGCAAAACTAAGGTGAGACTTTAAATTGAACGAGCTTGTAAAACCTCTTTAAAAGATATGTGAAAGAGAATTCCGAACGTTCTAAAACAGACTGGTTTGAAAAAGTGGTTTGCACACATGTGTAGCATAAAGTAAATCGTGGCTATATTTGATGTGGAGCTGTAAGTGTTAATGTTGGGATAATCACTTTCCAGGTCAATTATGATTCCGTTTCACCGGGGGAACCGTCGTCCCTTCACTGTCATCTCTCGGGGTTTTTTCTCTGCTATGCCCCTTGCGAGGCACGTTATCAAGAAAGTCCGGAGTGCTTAAGTTCGAAAGGTCAGGATACCCAAAGTGATAAGGAAACATACGCCACGGCCAGTGATGATCCGACAACGCCCCACTTTTCGGAAACTCGGGGAAGTACTGCATGGGAACGGGTCTCTCGTCATCTGCACGGTCAGGTGTGTTTAAAGTCCAAATTATTCACTGACTACGTTGTGCCATGTATGGGTATCCGGTAAATACGGGATCCTCTATGGACGTGTAGCGTGACATTGGGCTTTAAAGACACCCGTGGTGCAGAGGAACAATGGAGAACTGAGCCCATGCAATCTTCAGGGTAAGGTAGAAGGGTGGTCAGACAGACGGCATACAAGGGGGTGACTACCCATAAAACCCGTCTTAGACACCGGATTAGGCAGCTGGACACTGAAGGCTCACGGTTCACTATATGCTGGCTTAGACTCGGATAATGGAGGATAATTTTGGATCATGAGTCTTCAGGGCGTAGGTCGGTGACCGTCTCGCCTCGCGGGCTTAACCACTCAGTGAGTGACCCGACTCATGGGAAATCAATCGTGGACCGATTGGGATGCTGTGACTCGTGGAAATAGGGGTGACACAGAGGAATGCATGTCCTAAGCTACCCATGCACTCACAACTTGTAAATGTAAAAGCGGTAATGGTGTAGGTCAATGACCGTCTCACCCCGCAACAAGCAACAATAATATGAATGCGGTAAATAAACCACAGAAGAACAAGCAACCCTATTTACTAATTGTTTTGTCTTGAAGGCGGTAATTCCAATTGGTTGTCATTAACCTGAAGGGAAGTTAGCTTCATTCAATCCTAAGTGTCTCTTTCTAATCGTGAGCTAATGATTAACCCAATTGTTGCAATGTTTGTTGAGGATTTAACAAATCCTAGCTGTCCTCATCAGCTACACACTCTAAGTGTGGAGTAGAATAATCCTAGAGGCTTGGAATGAATCTCTTAAAGGCTTTGAAAGAAGTGGGAAAATCCTGACAATTTTTAATGGAGTTCAGTCTTCCTTGAGTTTGAGAAAAACTTACTCAAGTTTTCCCCAGCAGAGTCGCCATTCTGTGGAGGGTGATTTTTCGGTATGAGGGGGGTCTATCTAAATATGGTCTGACTAAAAAGCCTAGATCCTAGAAACTGCCATTTTGTGGAGGGTGAAAACCCGTTATTCTAGCATCCCTCAAATACCTACTAAATCGTCCGTCTTTCCCAGAAAACATAAGGGGAGTGCAAGTGAACACTACACCCACTCTCAATGGGCCCCACGCGGACTTATGCCCCTAAGGGCGGAAATTGACTAGAGTCGCAACCTAGTTTGACCTAAGCTACTAGGAAGGAAGGGAAGGAGGGTTCTAAGAACCGTTGGTTGACTCTGAATTTGTTGCTTATGGATAGGACTTAGCTGGTTGCGTCAGAGATTCTATTGTGGGTTCGTACTGGGTTACGCCCCTTGGAAGTGGCAACAACCACGACTTCGGATTGGTGCCCGAGGAAACCTCGGTCTCCAATTGTCAGGATTGCCCTCTTTCAAAACCTTTTAGAGAGATTCATTTAAAAGCCAAAGGATAGGATTGAGTGTGGTTTGAGGATTGGATGATTTAGAAGATTTGAAGAATAGGCTGGTCTTGGAGTTAGTTTGGTTGAAGGGTTGAGAGTTTCGAGAGGTATGAAGAACACCTTAGAGAGGGAAAGGGGTTTTTTATTTGGAATGGGGTCGCACCCTAGATGGGCTGCCTACGTACTCAACTCCCTGTTGAGATCAGACCTTACGTAGTTCAGGAGTTTGTTTTTGGAGATTTTGATGTTTGAAGGTTTTTAAAAGAGCTTGATGTGTGGGGTGTTGTAGTCTGTGAGACGCTCGGGTCTATGAGACGTTTGAAATCTTGAGATGTCGAAGTCTGTGAGACATTTGGATCTGTGAGACGCTCGGGTCTGTGAGATGCTCTGGTCTGTGAGATATTCGAATCATTGGGATAACAAAGTCTGTGAGACGCTGGTCTGTGAGACAATACGGGGTTGTTTGTGGAGGTGAGATGGCTGAGTGAAAAATGGCATTTTGATTGATGTGGGTTCGCACCCTGTGTGGGTTGCCTACGTACTCAACTCCCTGTTGAGATCAGACCTTACGTAGTTCAGGGCTTTTGGAGGTTTGGGAGTTTTATGGTTTTGAAGGAATTGAGGTTTTGACCTTCTGGGTCTTTGAGGGGTCAAAGAGGTTTTGTGGTCGTTTTGTGAGATTTGACAAATTGTCGGGTTCGTTTTGAAGTTTGAGGTGCAAAAAAGTCTCTGAGACACTCTGGTCTGTGAGACATTTAAAATCTTGAGATGACGGAGTCTGTGAGACGCTCGGGTCTGTAGGATGATCAAGGCTTGAAAGGGTAACAAGTTTTGAAGGTGTTCGGGTGTGAAAAGCTGAGGGTTCTTGAGGTTTTTGAGTTGGCTGAGTGTATGGAGATATTCGAGTTCGTTGAGCTGCTGAGACAGTCGAGTCTGTTGAGCTGCTGAGACGATTGAGTCTGTTGAGCTGTTGAGACGGTCGAGTCTATTAAGCTGTTGAGACGTTCGAGTCTACTGAGCTGTTGACATGTTCGAGTCTGTTGAGCTGCTGAGACGTTCAAGTCTGTTGAGCTACTGAGACGTTCGAGTCTGTTGAGCTGTTGAGACGTTCGAGTCTGTGGAGCCGTTGAGACGTTTAGAGATTCAAGATGCTTGAGTTCTAAGGAGTTTGGAGTTTCAAGGAGTTTGAGATTTATGATGTTTGGAATTATTTGGGATTGAAATGAAGTTGAATTGAATTGGGGAATGAAAAGAATTTTGGATTGAATTGGATTGAAACTAAGATAGAATCTAATTGAATTGAATTGAATTTGGCTTGAACTGAAATGAATCGGGTTTGGAATTGAATTTGGTTTGAGTCGAATTTGGTTGGGGTTAGAAAACAAGGCGGGTCAAAGTTAGACCAAGTCAAAATGGGATTGAGTCACAGTTGGGTCAAGGTCAACTGGGGCTGGTCAAAGTTTGGATTGGTCAAAGTTTGGGTCTTGGTCAAAGCTTGGGTCATGGTCAAAGTTTAGTCAAAGGTCACAGTTCAAGTCAAGGTTTGGTCAAAGGTCAACATTCGGGTCAAGGTTTGGTCAAAGGTCAACATTCAGGTCAAGGTTTGGTCAAAGTTTGGGTCTTGGTTTGGTCAAAGGTCAACATTCGAGTCAAGGTTTCGTCAAAGTTTGACATTCGGGTCAAGGTTTGATTCTCGTGGACTTGCTTGGTCTTGTGGACTTTGGTCAAAGTCAAAGGTTCGGTCAACTCGAGTTTGGTCAAAGGTTCGGGTCAAGGTCAAATCAGTTTGACTTTTGTGGGCTTGGGCTGGTCTGGGCTTAATGGGCGAATTGGATTTGGACCCAGAATGGGTTTGGGTCAAACTGGGCTTGAATCGGGCTTGATGGGCCAATTGTGTTTTGAAATGGGCTTTGATTTTATTTACAGGGTTGGGCCACACATGGATTGGCCCACATGGATTGGGCCCGATGGGCTTATTGGGCTGAATGGGTCAAGCTAGAAGTGGGTCAGGCAAGAAGTGGGCTAGGTTGAGTGATTTGGGCCTGATTTGTTATTTGGGCTTGTTGGAGAGAAAATTTGATTGGGAATATTGGTCTATATACATATATACATATTTTAGGTGTGTGTTTTAGAGTTTAGGGGTGTCACCACCACGAGATTGGTCAATGACCTATCAGGCCAGGGGGACCCCTCTATCCTAATGGCTTGGACCTAAGGACATAGTAGCTAAGGCTTATGACATTAATAAGCAACAAGCAAAGGGCATAAATCACAAAACAACAAAGCAAATATCTCACATAGGGTACAAACATTGGAGAAGTAAAATGAAGTGTAAACAATATGTACAAAAATTTGGTGATTGAACACTAGCGAAAATCCTACAAGATTTCAAATTAATTTCCAAGCTCTAATCAATATGCAGAAAGGGGTAAGATAAGCGCTAGGACAGCATAATCCAAAACCAGCTAGAGATAACGTTCTAACATTGTTCACATGCAGAGAATGAATTAAATTACAAAAATGAGTAGATCCTAAGACTACAACCAAAAGTAAGAACAATAAACAAATTTAAGATTAATACAAAACATAGATAAAAATCTTAAATAGAGAGCTGCTATGGGGGGTCGCATCGACGCCGCCTCACTTGAGCTGATAGGATCAGCAAGAAGTGCACCAACCGTTACATGTGTTTGAAGTGGAGACCCCGGTAGTGCAAGCCACAATCCCGTTGCTTAGTCTTAGAGTAGTTTCCCGTTTCACGAGCATTATGTACATGTCAAAAACACAACCAAAAGAGGCAAAATGCATTAGTCAAAGAACGGAAGAGGGTTGGGATGTGTGCAATGGGATCATACGGCCCCTCTCAATGGGAGGAAAGGGGGCAATCTAATCATCTCCCACACCCCAACCGAGAACATAGAAAAGAGTTTCAAACTGCCAGCAAATGCTAAGAATTGTAAGATAAATCAAGCATCTGGGTTGTTACTCAAATTAATTTGTCATCTTAGATTATGACTCAAAACAAAGTGTAGTATCGAAGAGGTGAAGCAGTGAGTCATGTGGGATCATACCTAGAAGGGTTTATATCATTTCCCTCCAAGATGAAAGAAATTAATAAGGACCAACCAGCCAAAAGGTGATTTATCTAAGCAATTATAGCATTGGGCAATTATAACTCTATTCATGTTCTTATCTAAGCACGAGGATCAAATTATTTGCTAGTATCAAATCAGTTTCCAAACCAAATCAATGCGCAAGGGGCAATTAATTATCAAAGACGGTTAGGTTATAACAATTGAAAGAGAATTTCCAAACCCATAAGTAGTATGTGCAAGAACAAACTCGCTGAGCGCGAATCCTTCACGCCTGGTCCAAGCATCAGGCCCAACATCGAATCCAAATTCTCAAGTCATGCTCAGGTCCAAAGACAGCAGTATGGGTACCTCAGCCAAGCAAGAAACTAAAGGTAAGCATCATACCAAATTGAACCAATAGCGCATATCGAATGTTTGACCACCAGGGCTAATTGACGGGCCCGTAACCAAATTGGGCATCAAGCTAGAAACAAACCACATGTTATACCCAAAATTTGACCCCCTGGTTAGGGTCTACGAGGTACTGGTGTTGTGAGAGGCATTTTAATCAAGCGGTGAGGGATCCCGGCCCGATCGGCACGTTCCATGGCATGGGGAGCAGCTTCGTCACTTTCAGGGGCGTTTTGGTAATCTTTAAAGGCTCCTAAGACCTCTTGTAAGCTTTCTCTCTCCTCCAAAGGATGCCCAAATCAGCTTGAAACGCTTTGATATTTTAACCCATGATAGAGGATGACATTTTAAGCATAATGGCGTTGGAATTTTGATTTTTCGAATTTCCAATAATTTTCTAGCAATTTCTGACTGAATCTGACGAGAAATTCAATTTTAAAATATTCCAACATTTAAAAAATCCGATTCCACTTCAGAAAATTCATAATTTCCATCCTTGACACGTGGTTAAAATTTCACAGCAAAATTCCTTTGGGAAGTCACTTAACTAAAATATCGAAAAATCTTACTTTTACTAGATTTTCTTTATCTTTAAGAAAGTCTATATAAGGGGATAGGTTTTTGGATAAAATCAGAACCTCATATGCTCAAGAACCCTAGAGAATCAGAAAACACAGCCTCCTCACTCTCTCTCACGTTTTCCAACACCCGGCCACCCAAATCATACCGAAAATCCCCCGAAATCACCATCTAAACACGTTTTCCAATCCCCAAAGCATCAATAGTCATCAAAACCCCACAAAAACACCACCAAAACGTGAAGAACAGCAAGAACAACCAACAACCAGAAGCTTGGTTCGAAATCCTTTCGGGTCTGCCATCAACGAAGCACTCGACGAATCCCGGTGTGAAGAATCACCTTGAATTTAAGGTAAAACAGGTTGCAACTCTACTTTTCTAATTCCCCACGACCTTATTAACTCTCGTCAAATTTTGGGCTCAAACTAACCTTCGTACGCTTCTGTATTGCTGTTTGTTTAAGCTTCTGTCCAATAACTTGTTTACTAAGTTTCGTGCTTAATTCGAACTCAAATTGAAAACTTTAAATCACTAACGTCTTGTACATCTTTCAGGCTACACACCCATAAAATTTGAGTCGAAAACACCTTCGGGAACAGCCTTAACGCCGCCGTCCGAGGGCGGTCCGCACCCACGGACGTCATGTCCGGGGTCCCGGACTCCTTGTCCGTAAGCCCGGACGCCCACGGACGGCGGCGAGATTTTTAAATTTTAAAAATTTAGGTTTTTCTAATAATGTCCGGGCCCACGGACGGCCTGTCCGTGGCCCCGGACTTTACAACTTTCTGTTTTCTGTTTAATTCGACTTTTATTTTCATATAGGTTAACTAGGGTCCGGTCTCGGACATTAGGTCCGTGGCCACGGACGGAAACAAAATTTGACCTAATTCTGCCTCCGAAACCCTAGTTTAGGTAATTTTAATTTCCACTTTAGTTTTCTGTCAAAAAATGCTAAAAAACACAAAAAAACAGAAGCTCGCGCACTTAGGTTAAAACGACTCGTAATAAGCCGTAAATAAACCAAGTAGAGGAAAAACGACCTAGGAAGGGTAATGAAAGTAATTGAACCCTAATTAAGTCGAATATCAAGCCCCCGAACCCGAACTCTCCTTTCCTAATTTGATCTAGGTTAAAATTAGGTGGCGACTCATAATAGGTTCCAGTGAGCTAGCTTAGGTTTTAATAATTATTGTTATATGACATAGTTATTAACCTTAGGTTATAAGTGGACCTAAAACCCGATTGGATCCTAATCAACTTTAATCAACATAGGATAGGGTTTAAAATCGAGGCTCACAGACTGGCGACTCTGCTGGGGACAACTTCTTAATTTTAACTTGTTTAATTTTAAGAAAGAGGGCTTAACTCGAAAATTGTTTATTTATGGCTTTAATACTTTGTTCATTTACTTCTGTGCGCACTTTAATTTCTGCACCTTTGCATCATGTGAGAGCGAGGGTCCACACAAACCAGTTTCATCCCGGGACCCATCTAGGGTCCCCTATCAGGGACTCACACCTTTTAGGTGATGTGAATAAGCGGGGGAAAAGAGGAGGATGTCGTCTAACCACATCCCCTTAATACCTGGGCCTTAGCCCCAAGCGTTTTCCTGGCAGTGTCCGTACCTAGCCCATTGTTTGGTCAGTCAAAGACCCGACCGTAGACGCACACCTTTAGGTGATGTGAAAAAAGTGGGGAAACCCAAAGAGAATAGCGTACAAGCCTTATTCCTTTGTGGTGACCTGGGCCCAAGCCCCAAGCACCTCTCCGGATCGATCCATACCCAAATTGATTTAACCGTCAAGTGAGGACATGTTGAATTTGTGTGGGCCTTGTTTGCTTGTATGATCAGCCCATTACCTAGCCTAGAGATTGATAGGAACTTCTCCTACATTAACCTAGCCCAACCGAATTGGCGGCTCTACTTGTTTGCGGCCCAGAGGCCCTGTTTGGTTTAACATGTGAGTCGTTCGGGCTTCGGCCCAAAAGCTTAGACTTAGGTGATTTCTCTTCTGGCCCAATTTGAATTATCCAATTAGTTCTAGGCCCAAAAAAAAAGGAAATCCACCTGGACTTGAAATAACCCACAAGTTCTGAAAAATATCTTTTTCTGCTTAACAACCATCTTCTCTGGCCCAAGGAAAGTTAGGCCCATTTGTGGTTTAGGGACCATTCCAGCCCATGTGCTTTACTCCAGGCCCAAACACATTCCGGCCCAAGGGCTCATTCTAGACTAGGTAAACTTCTTATTTGGGCCCTAGCCCCAAACCCTAGATCTAGGTTCACCTCTCAGGCCCAATCAAAGCCATCTGTCTAGATTTCAGCCCAAGTTCCAGTTCATAAGATACTCCAGCCCAAACACCTCATTCTCTGGGTATCCTGGCCCACTTGCTTTCAGCCTAAGTCTGTTTCGATCTATCTTGTGAAGCATCATGTTTCAGCCCACTTCCTTTTGTTAGCTAATAATGGACACCTTGGACACAGGTAGACTCAAGTCCTAAGTACGGTCCAATCGACATGGAAGCCCAGCTTGCAATTTTGGAACAAAGGCACATGGCCACCATTGAAGCCATGGAGCAGAGGCATAGTGCTGCCATGGACGCCGTGGAATCTAACTACGTTGCTGTTATCGAAGAGTTGAAAGCAAAGGCTCTTTCCCTCGAGTCCGAACGCCAAGCTCGGGATGAGTTAGTGGACAGGCTTCTCAACACCCTTTATGAATTCATTGAAGTTGGCTCCATTAGGGTCCGAGAATCGGAGGGGAATGTCAAAGAAATTGCTACAGAACTCAGGAAAGTGATCAGACAACCAGGAGCAGCAACTTGCATCCAAAGCTGCACCCGTAAGAGAACCAGTCAACATGAGGAAGACAGTGATCGACAGTCAAGAGGACCTGGTTGGAGCGTTGGGACAGTAGAACCATCCCGACGGAGTTCTCGACAGAGAGAGTTTACAGACATCGGCCGAACACCAAGACAAGCACTTGAAGAGCTTCGAGGAAGATATCCGATGCAACCGCTCGCCCTGAGGCCAGGAACTACTCATTTGGGGAAGGATCTTAATCAATTTTGTCACTTTCATCAGCTGCCCGGTCACGACACTGACCACTGCAGAGCCCTACAACACAGAATCCAGGATCTGATTGACCAAGGGCTCCAATTCTAAGAACATGGTGGGGAGAGCAGAGCACGCGTGCCCAGGCATCATCAGAAATGTTGTTTTTTAGTGTTTTTCTCATTAAATGCATTTCTTTTCTTGATTAGTTGTCTTTCAACTTTTGTAGTAGTTAGTTCCCTTGAATCATTTTCGGTAGTTTTCCTGAGTTTGTAATTTCCAACATTATTCTTTTTGTTGAATAAAATATAATTCCTTTTTCATTTATTCGAAAAGACTTTAAAAAAAAGAGTACTCACGTCTTTCAAGGATCACGAAGTAATCATTTTCTGACTATGCAATGGAACGACTTGTCTCTTGTTTCTAAAAATTTCAACATGCCTAACCAAACACCACAACTCACCCCATAATATCCAAACAACCCACAATGAGGTTCAAGGCCCACATCTATCAAACTGTTGTTACAAACCCCAAATCAATACTGGAGGCAATCTGAGTTTAGGATCATTGTCTTCGAATCTTTCGTTTAAATATGCGAACAAGTCTTAGAGTGAGAATTCACGAGAGTGTCTTGAGCGGAAAAACCATGAGTGAACGAGCGTGTCATTTTTACACGACTCCGGTGAGTCCACATTCAAAGGTGAGGTAAACGGTATAACTCTGACCGAAGGAGATAATTTGTAAATTTACGCTTAGACCTGTGAAAAGTAACAAAGAACGGTATACGACTATCAGGAATGACGAAGCACCTAGGTACAGCACCACATAGCCAAAAGCTTGTAAACCCTGTCATTAAACCCTAGGCACCCCCGCTGAGCCTTTCATATATCCCTTTTCGATATTATGAACTCCACAAAATAACCCAGCCAATGATGAATGTCCGACCCAGTGACCAAAGGAGGCGAAGAGCCCGACTCTCAGATAACATTCTCATCAGTCCGAAGAAGCAATGCCGCTATCAGCATGACAAAGTGATCCGCAAATGGTCCTAGAGTGACACAGGATCAAAAGAGCTCACATCAAAACAGCACTCGAAGCCCAAAACCGGGAAACACAAGAACCCCGAAGGCAAAACCAAGAAAGGATAAAACAAAAGGCAAACCCGAAGTGCCTCGAAGAAATCCAAATGACGAAAAGAGAAATAGTGTAAAGGACAACTTCAAAAGTCCAGGTCCAGAAGCTCAAAAACAACGTCAACATGAAGCAGCCAGACGACTTCAAGACAAGGAAGATGAATCCGAGAGAAGACGCAAGTTGCAGCTTTGGTCACCCATTTAAGCTCCACATACCTCAAATATCCCTCCATGATCCCGTCGCCTTTCATCACACCCTATGGCCACGTTATAAGCCTCGAAGACTTCCGACTTGGTAGTTGTGTATCCAATCACGTGAAAGTAACAGATCGAATGCGTAAATTCATCAAATATCAAATTCAATGGTCTAGAAGTTGTGACCGTAAGTGAGAAACGAGTGTAAACACCAAACACGTCGAGTGTAGGTTAGGAAGCACCAAATCAGAACATAAGCCTTGACCCTGTGAGGACGAGACTCGTTCGCACGTTTGATCAAAGAAAATACTGGGGACAATCGATCAGAGTGATCGATTGCCATGAACTTAGCTCAGATTGTCTTAAAGGAAAAATACTGGGGGCAATTGTTGGTTCCAACAATTGCTATGACAACACCAATTGGAACCCAAGCTCAAACATCACCACCATCATCCCACCACAGGCACACATAAGCCCTTACCACCACATCAAGCACCTCAGGCACACATAAGCCCTTACCACCACATCAAGCACCTCAGGCCCACACAAGCCCTTACCTTCACTTCATACACCACACTGGCCCACACAAGCCCTTACCTTCACTTCATACACCACACTGGCCCACATAAGCCCTTACCTCCACACCTCCACTACACAGGCCCCACAAGCCCTTACCTGCACATCAAACACCACAGGCCCACATAAGCCCTTACCTTCACATCATACACCATACCCCACCGGCGGCATGTTCATCTCGTAGGAGATAAATTACAAGTCCGAAGTCTATAGTTAGGAAATGATGATTCACGTTCCTTTTCACTAAACAGAATTTTCTTCAAACAACAATTTCTTGTCTTGAACAACTTTCCTTTAAACACTTCGGTTTCATAAACCTCATCATGGCCGCATTTGGCACACTTTCTAGCAATGTCTTGCTTTGGACAATTTTTGATCCTTAACATTGCCATGTTTGGCACATTTTCCAATGATTTCTTGTTTTGGACAAGTTTCCTACATACACTTTGATTGTATTTTGACATGCACATCATCTTTGCCATGTTTGGCACTTTCATAATCAACTTTCATTATGATCATTTGCATAAAGATAACCTTGCATCCGTCCGTACGAAACTCCTCATCATAGACCAGAGATACAGATTCTCACCCCGAAGATACAGATTCTTCAGAGATACAGATTCTCACCCCGAAGATACAGATTCTTCAGAGATACAGATTCTCACCCCGAAGATACAGATTCTTCAGAGATACAGATTCTTGCCCCGAAGATACAGATTCTTTAGAGATACAGATTCTCACCCGATCAGAGATACAGATTCTCAGCCGAAGATACAGACTCTTCAGAGATACAGATTCTTGCCCCGAAGATACAGATTCTTTAGAGATACAGATTCTCACCCGATCAGAGATACAGATTCTCAGCCGAAGATACAGACTCTTCAGAGATGCAGATTCTCAGCCAAAGATTCAGATTCACCAGAGTAGATGAACTCAACCTCAGGCTCATCACGAACCTGATTTCCTACCATTCCACTTAGGCACCCATAGGTCCTACTTTACATTCGTCAATTTACGCACACATCACATCAATCTCATTACATCTCCTTTCATTTTTAGGTTCCCGACACCTTATAATGCTCGGCGTATCCTATTCAACTCCAGGTTCCCGACACCTTACAATCGGCGTATTCCAATCAAACTCCAGGTTCCCGACACCTTATAATGCTCGGCGTAATCCATTCAACTTCAGGTTCCCGACACCTTATAATGCTCGGCGTATTCCATTCAAATTTCAGGTTCCCGACACCTTATAATGCTCGGCGTATTCCATTCAAATTTCAGGTTCCCGACACCTTATAATGCTCGGCGTATTCCATTCAAATTTCAGGTTCCCGACACCTTATAATGCTCGGCGTAATCCATTCAACTTCAGGTTCCCGACACCTTATAATGCTCGGCGTAATCCATTCAAATTTCAGGTTCCCGACACCTTATAATGCTCGGCGTAATCTATTCAGCTTCAGTTCCCGACGCCTAATAATGCTCGGCGTATTTCATTCAGCTTCAGGTTCCCGACACCTTATAATGCTCGGCGTATTCCATTTAATTTTAGGTTCCCGGCACCTTAGATGCTCGGTCTTGATTATTCACTCTTAGTTCAGTGCACTTTTCACATTTTAGGTAGTCAACGCCTTAGAATCGCTTGACATGTACTTCACTCCTTTAAAGGTAGTCAACGCCTTAGAATAGCTTGACATCATTTCATTCATTGTAGGTAGTCAGCGCCTTAGAATAGCTCGACACAACTTATCAGTTTTCTGATAACATGCAGGGTCTTGGAAACATTTGAAATTTTGGGGTATCACTCAGGCATCAACTAGCCTTCTCACTTTCATTACAAAGTCTAGTTGACGGGGGGCAATCTGTTATACCCAAAATTTTGACCCCCTGGTTAGGGTCTACGAGGTACTGGTGTTGTGAGAGGCATTTTAATCAAGCGGTGAGGGATCCCGGCCCGATCGGCACGTTCCATGGCATGGGGAGCAGCTTCGTCACTTTCAGGGGCGTTTTGGTAATCTTTAAAGGCTCCTAAGACCTCTTGTAAGCTTTCTCTCTCCTCCAAAGGATGCCCAAATCAGCTTGAAACGCTTTGATATTTTAACCCATGATAGAGGATGACATTTTAAGCATAATGGCGTTGGAATTTTGATTTTTCGAATTTCCAATAATTTTCTAGCAATTTCTGACTGAATCTGACGAGAAATTCAATTTTAAAATATTCCAACATTTAAAAAATCCGATTCCACTTCAGAAAATTCATAATTTTCATCCTTGACACGTGGTTAAAATTTCACAGCAAAATTCCTTTGGGAAGTCACTTAACTAAAATATCGAAAAATCTTACTTTTACTAGATTTTCTTTATCTTTAAGAAAGTCTATATAAGGGGATAGGTTTTTGGATAAAATCAGAACCTCATATGCTCAAGAACCCTAGAGAATCAGAAAACACAGCCTCCTCACTCTCTCTCACGTTTTCCAACACCCGGCCACCCAAATCATACCAAAAATCCCCCGAAATCACCATCTAAACACGCTTTCCAATCCCCAAAGCATCAATAGTCATCAAAACCCCACAAAAACACCACCAAAACGTGAAGAACAGCAAGAACAACCAACAACCAGAAGCTTGGTTCGAAATCCTTTCGGGTCTGCCATCAACGAAGCACTCGACGAATCCCGGTGTGAAGAATCACCTTGAATTCGAAGGTAAAACAGGTTGCAACTCCACTTTTCTAATTCCCCACGACCTTATTAACTCTCTGTCAAATTTTGGGCTCAAACTAACCTTCGTACGCTTCTGTATTGCTGTTTGTTTAAGCTTCTGTCCAATAACTTGTTTACTAAGTTTCGTGCTTAATTCGAACTCAAATTGAAAACTTTAAATCACTAACGTCTTGTACATCTTTCAGGCTACACACCCATAAAATTTGAGTCGAAAACACCTTCGGGAACAGCCTTAACGCCGCCGTCCGAGGGCGGTCCGCACCCACGGACGTCATGTCCGGGGTCCCGGACTCCTTGTCCGTAAGCCCGGACGCCCACGGACGGCGGCGAGATTTTTAAATTTTAAAAATTTAGGTTTTTCTAATAATGTCCGGGCCCACGGACGGCCTGTCCGTGGCCCCGGACTTTACAACTTTTTTTCTGTTTAATTCGACTTTTATTTTCATATAGGTTAACTAGGGTCCGTGGTCTCGGACATTAGGTCCGTGGCCACGGACGGAAACAAAATTTGACCTAATTCTGCCTCCGAAACCCTAGTTTAGGTAATTTTAATTTCCACTTTAGTTTTCTGTCAAAAAATGCTAAAAAACACAAAAAAACAGAAGCTCGCGCACTTAGGTTAAAACGACTCGTAATAAGCCGTAAATAAACCAAGTAGAGGAAAAACGACCTAGGAAGGTAATGAAAGTAATTGAACCCTAATTAAGTCGAATATCAAGCCCCCGAACCCGAACTCTCCTTTCCTAATTTGATCTAGGTTAAAATTAGGTGGCGACTCATAATAGGTTCAGTGAGCTAGCTTAGGTTTTAATAATTATTGTTATATGACATAGTTATTAACCTTAGGTTATAAGTGGACCTAAAACCCGATTGGATCCTAATCAACTTTAATCAACATAGGATAGGGTTTAAAATCGAGGCTCACACCACACTGAACAAATAGTCATCGGATGGGTCAGTAAGCACAGGAAAGACAACATGGGGCCTCGATTCCCAAAGGCCAGAAAAAAGGAGTCCCAAATTCCATGGTTTAATCCCATTTGAAAGCTTGCTAACCAAAGCGTAAAAGAGTCAAATAAACCACACCAAACCTGAATCCGCTGCAAGCCAACAAAAAGATAGAAACGAGCCACCAGACATCTCAAACACAACAATGACCAATGAGGTAGGCCACATGGACCATCCCTGTATTATCTCTACAAATCGCCAACATTGCCCAATTTGGCATGTGAAACAAATTTGACAGCAGAAACCACCAGGTATATTGCACAGATCAAATGTTCCGTAAATCAGATCCAGCATTAATTAAGCTTCAATTAAATCGACAGACCATAATGACAGGCGATTCAAGATTAACTCTCCTTAATCAGCTCATCGTAGGATCAAATGAAATCCTCAAGTCTTACAGGTTAGTTAAACCTCAAACATAACAAGCAAATCGGTCACCGTCGAGATGGTTCATAAGGTAAAAAAAAGTTCTCACCGTCAAGATCAGGGCGAGTGTTAAGAAAAATGAATCGCCACCGGAGTTCCCCACCAGGAATTCAAATGGTCTCTAACCAGAAAATCCAAATCGTGTCAGGAAAATGGAACCACAGGAATTAGTACCGTCGTGAAAGGGAATGAACAGCAGATTTGCTCCTTGTCTGCCGTCATGAAAGAATGAGGAGCGGGTTGCTCCTTGTTTGCCAGTCGGTTTGCAAGATTACCGAGATCGAAAGGAATAAAGAAGGGTAAAGCAGTTCCTTGTTTCGCCAGCTAGAATGAATAATTACCGGGAGCAAAGAGAATGAAGGAGGCGGCGGTTCATCGAGGGAGATGAAGAGAATGAGTTTTTTTTTAGAGAGTGGAGGAGAGTTCGAACGCAAAATGGTAGGCGTTTGATTGAACTCCAGGCTAGAAGTATAAACCGGTTGAGGTCGACGGTCATCTGAAATCGAGGGAGGACATGGGACTGGAACGCACGCGAAGAATTGAAGGAATTCAGTGGGGGAGCTCTCCTTTCTTCTTTCAGGTTGAATTTGAAATTGCCAGCTTCAAAAGAGGAAGGTTCAATGTAACGAGCTCTTTTGGGTTTTCAGATTTGTAGAGGATACCGTATGAAAGAGAGGAAGTAGAGGTTGGCAATGGATTTTGATCGAGAAAATCAGCAGGAAGGAGGAGGGAGAATGAAGGGTGCGACTGAGAAGAAGTAGAACGAGGTTTTTGTGCTACATGTCGGCCGTTGTCCTCCTTTCTGGCTACTGTATAAGTTGTTTTATAGAGGATGATTAGGGTTTAGAAGATGGGTTGGGTTTTAATGTGGGCTTCTTGAAGCCATGTGCTAAAATAGAGTGGGTTTAAGGAATTGGGCTAGGCCAGATTTCAACCAAGTGTGGATTGGGTTTGAAAGATGAAAATGAGTGTGTATAAATAGAAATGATAATAAAAATACTAATGCTTAGTAGAATAAAATAAAATATAAGAAAAAGTGGATAGATGAATAAAAAAAATAAATAAAATAAAATAAATAGAATATAAACAAAACAAAATAAGATAGTAAAATAAGTGAATAAACAAAAGGGACGACCTTGAAACTGGACTGTCGATGGAAATTCATTTTCGAAGAATTGTTTTTTCTGAAATGTTTTGAAAAAGATTATAAAATGATGGTTTCGTCTTAGCACGCACGTTAATATATTTTGAAAAAAGAAAGGCGGCGACCCCTCTTATTATTTCGGAATTTGCTTTATGGGGTGAGAATTTTTGGTGTCTACAGGGGGTAAATCAGGGGTGGTCCGGAACTTCATACCAAACTTAAGTCCTGGACCAGGGTGCTGGACGAAGTCTCGGCTCTAATTTAGGCATGGTCCGGGACTTACCCTAGACCTAGGTCCCGGACCAGCTGCAGGTTTTAACCTTTTGCATTTTTCTAAGTGTGATTGCCCTTGTTCTCTTCACCCATGCTTTACCCAAAGTCCATATAAGATCTTAGAAATATTCTAACCCCAAAATAATATCTTAAACTTGCCTAATTCCTCATCTAAACTTGCTACCCAATTTCTCACAAAATCTCTTATTACTTGTAATATTTTCCTTAAGTTTTCTAAGTAGTATATCATGCCTACAACTCAACTAACCCAAAATGCTATCTTCACAACCATCTTAACTACTCCTCAAGCATCATCATGCACAACCCATTTGCTTTATTCACACTTCTCAGAGCTATATATAATCTAGCACATGCTTACATCCTTACAAGTCATTATACCTTATTTTCCTTCAAAGTTTGTACAAGTTTCCTAGATTCCTTCACTATGGTTTTGGTGCTTTAAATTAACCACTGGACCCCTTAGTCCCTCTTAGACATCTACATCTCTTTTACTCAACTTACACACCATTCTCATAATCATACACTCTTATACATTCCTAGTCTTTTCCTTGACAATTTATAACATTCTCTTACACTTTTCTCTTCCATCTCCAAGTCCACTCATTGTCATCTAACTAAAACCTTATTAGTCCACTATTAGTATCTTCACCACTAACACAAACTACCAAGACTTCTCATTGCTATATTCTCTAGTTCACACCTAAATTATCTCAAAGTATTGTACACCATTTTCTCCAGATCTTTGCTCAAGTCTTATCATTCCTCATAACATGATTTTGGTGTGTTTAAAACACCCACCAATCCTCTAATTCCTCCTAGACATCTCTAGGTCATTTCTAAACCTCGAGAACTACTTAGTTAACTCATATCCACTCAAATTCCTCTTAATGATCCCTAGTAAACCCTAGGGCATATTAAATCATAACCATCACTTAAACCCTTTGTTTTCTACTCAAATTTCGCCATAGCTTCCCTAGTATTTATCATGCCCAAATGTATTGTTTTCCTCATTCAACCAACTCACACACATCAAGTCCTTTCTCATCTTGTTTTCTCACCCAAATCAACTCATTCACAACAACTCAATATAGTGCAATAATCTTAAATTGCATAGCACTAAGGCTCTTAAATGGCATGGCTCTTAGGCCCTTAAATAACTTAAACTTAAACACTGAATTTCCCACATATAAAAGCTTCCAACCTACAAATACACACAACAATGCTCCCATAGCAATATAAGGGTTCTCTTAATTCACCTTATACTTATCTTACTAACTTATTTCCATTGGCTCCTTAGTCACAAGTTCACAAGCTAGTTTAAATTCTTTTTCCTAGGTTATATAACCCATTACCTAATGTAAGCCCTAGGCTACATTGGTACTCATCTAAAACCCATTCCTTAAACCTTCAACCACCATTAGGTAAGCAATTTACCTTGTTTTCTCAAGCTTATCTTAACTTCCTCCTTAGACCTTTTTCCCTTGGGAATCTCGGCCACCATCTTAACTTCCCTTGCCAATGTTCTAATCAATACACAATGACTCTCATGAGTGCTAAATAATACACTAACCTTAAGGAGTAAACCCTAGGTTGAAAATGTGGTTTAAGGTATTAAATGGAATGCTTTACCTTGGATTCTCAAAACTAGCTTGGATATGAATCAAGTAGGACCTCCTCTAGCCCTTGGAGAATAGAATCAAGCTAGAACAATGGATAAAACAAGGATCCATGAGAAGGTAATTTTCGGTCATGAAGAAGAAGTGATGGAAACATGGTTTTTCTTACATTTTCCTTACCTTAAGAGAATGAAGAACCAAATGGGCTCTTCAAACTTGATTTTCCTCCATCAATGGAGATTTCCCATGGCTCCAAAATGAAGCTTTTCCAATTTTGTAAAGATAGAAAGCTAGAGCTTGAGCTAACTAAGAATAATCTATGCTCACTTTTTGATTTGGAGCTAAAATGAGTAACTTATGGACATTTGAAGATGAAACAAGTATGGAGCTGGTTGGGAACGGTTTGGAACAGAGAGCACAAGAAGAAAACCATGGAAGAAGAAGGGGAAATGAAGAAGAGAGGAGAGAGGTAGGCTAATAAGGATATTTGCTTTATAAAAGCAAATAGTAACTTTCTTTACTTATCTCTTCTTTTTCCCTTTTTGATGAAGTCTATGGTGACTCATCCTTATAAAACCGGCCCCCTCTTTATAACCAAGATATTTATGGTCTTGGTTGACCAACTAATTGACTTATGTTGACTAAAACTTAAACTAGTCACTATTTGGCACTATTCATAAATTAGTGCACATATTTCTGAAATTTTTGATTTCCCACTGATTTAGGCTTCCTAATGTGATACTAATTAGTACACAGGTTGATTAAGGTGTAATCATGGGCATTTAGCCACTCAAAACTCATTTACAAGACAATTTTTCAAAAAGGTGCTTTAAGGAGTCTTAAGGCACATTTTGTGTTTAAGCTTGTTTTTGAGCTTGGTTATCTTTGGTGAAATGGTATAAATCCCTAGATTCTCACACAGTCCTCTCGCGTAATTCACTAGCTGGAATTCTAATCTATCACCGAGTTCTACCGAGTTACCTTGTTACCGAATAAGGAGAGCACAAAGGGAGAAAGAGATTCGTAAAATCAACGCAACAGTGGAAATTCTCAGGTATTGTTCGCGTGCCTTTTATTGAGGGGTGAACCCCTATTATAGTTTTTCTCACAGGCCTTCTGGCTTATCACATTGTGCCAGCCTGGCATAAAAATATCTTGGTAGACCTTCAAAATATCTGATAAATATCTTATCCTAACTTCCCTACCTTTGGTCGCTACCTGTATTCGCTTTATTCCCCTATCGACCGGTCACAGACGACCGGTCGCTATTCGTGCTATACTTGGTGACCGGTCACAGGCGATCGGTCACTTCTCGTACTACATTTTACATTCCTGGCGATCGGCCGTAATCGACCAGTCGTAGCGATGCTTTTGGTGGCCGGTCACTGGCGATCGGTCACTTTCTACGCTATGTTCTAGGACTCTTGGCGACCGGTCGAAAACGACCGGTCACTGCTTGTGGCTTGTTTGGGCTTAGACAGGGACGCCCGGTCGTCGTCCTGGCCTTACTAGGCTATTGCTCTTTCTTTGAGGCTTCTGGACATATTTTCCCCTCTTCATCAGTCCCACAAGTTCTACTTTTGGTTTTTTGCGAAGAAAGTAGAACTTAGAACTTGACTTTCTGGTCCGGCTTGGGGATGAAAAAAAAAAATCTTTTGCATTGGGCCTTACCTTCTTATTTCCTATCTCCCAGGCCCACAAGTTCCACCTTTTTCCTCGGACAAAGGATGGGACTTCTCATGGTCCGTGCGATGTGCGTTCCATGCTCGTGTCACACACGCTTCTGTGCCCGTACGGAGTGACCGTTGCAGAATTTCTATCGTTTCACGCACGCCAGCCGTCACTGCAGAATATGCAGAGTCTCTGTAATTTTCCTGCAAAAAGCGCTTTTTTGTTTGTTTTTTACGTTTTAAATATTTCTGAAATTATTTTACCGCCTTTAAAAGGTTTTCAGGAGGGCGATGTTTTCTCTTTCCTCCGATTTTTGCACTTCACAGGTTTTCGAGCTCCCTCTTTCACTTTGCTATTTCCGCTTTCTCTCTCTCTCCGCTTTGCCTCTTCTTCCCTGCTTTTCTTCGCTGCTTCAATGGCATCTTCCAGTTCCAAATCATCTCGTGTTTCCGCTATAAGCGCCATCGTGGGCTCCAAATCGGGGGGGAAGTTCTGCCCGACGCTCTTGAAACCTAAGTCCGCCTATTTCAGTAATCGGGAGCCGTTACCTAGCATTCTAGATGTTAAGGCTCTCGATTCTCTTCTCGCGATGGTGGAGGTTCCCACGGGGACCCAGATTTTTCTTCCCTCCGAAGATTCGCATCCCCTGAACGACTTCGGCCGTGGGTACGCCGTGTATTCTGATCTTTTCCTGCGTGGGATGACGGTTCCTCCCCACCCGTTTGTAATGGGGTTTCTGATCCGCCGCTGCTGCACGCTCGCCCAGCTTCACCCAAGGCGGTGTGCCAGCTCCACGCGTATATTGCTCTGTGCGCCGAGGAAGGGGTTGCGCTTTCTGCTACAGAGTTTGTCCAATTCTTTACTAGCAGGGTCGATTCTGGCAACCTGACCATATCCGGGCGGTCTGGGTATTCGCTTTTCGAGTACAAGAAGCTTGCCCAACACTGGAGTGCGCGGTGGTTCGTCATCGTCCCGCCTACCGGGCGGTATCTCGGGTTGCCTACTGCCCTTCGATTATCAAGGGCTCCTTACACTGCCCAACGACGCCCAAATCGAGCTCTGCATGTCCAAGATCCTGAAGGCGGTGAGTGATCTTCATCTGAGCGTGGAGGACTTTTTCACCGGTCCGCGCCTGGCTTCGCTTGCGCATTCTGAGGGTAAGAGCTTTCCCCTCCTTTTTCTGTTTTCTTTTTCGCTTTTGCCTTGACTCGGCTCCTACTTACCTTTCTCCCCTTCGTCGCAGATTTTCCCAGCTTGGGGCAAAGGTGGGTCCCTTTCATAGCTGGCAACTGGTGTGCTTCAAGACCAGGGAAGGAAAGGTGGATTACTACGCCACCCTGGAAGATGTGGAGGAGTCGGCTCTTTGTGAGGAAGAGGCGGTTGTTGCTGGTCGAAAGAGGTCCGGGGGCGAAGCTGAACATCCGGCAAAGAAGCAGAGACCGGCGAAGGTCGGAGAAGAGGGGTCTCCTCGGACACCAGAGGCCCGGTCGTTCGACACTTCAAACCAACCAGGTACTTGGTACACTAGTCCAGGTTCCGGCCGTCGGGTATTTCTTCCTCTTACGCCCGGGTCAGATCTCAATCTTAGTCCGTGGGACGAGAGAGGGCGTGCAAGTGTGGTCTCGTTCTCCGTGCTTTATTTGTTCCGGATTTCGTCGTCTTTTCCTTCGCCTTGGCTGCTACCTGCTCTTTTTCTTTTTGAGGTTACTCATTTGTGCATATTCTTCTGTTTTGCAGCTCCCGAGGCCGGCGGGGCCGGGGAGAGAATAGGATTATCCGGCGCGGGCGAGACGCCCGGTCAGCCACCTCTTACTCAGTAATGCCATAAGACCCTTACCTCGAAGGGTAGGGTGAAACATATGGCCAAAAGGATGAGGGCCTCTGATATAGTGCACCTTGATGAGTCAGGTGCTTCAGATGCAGCTCCACAATGGGAGCTTTTGGAGGAGGCTACCCCCTCTGGGCCCGGGGCTTCACTACCGGGGGGAGGTGTCTGTGGGGCGGGCGCTACGCCGGGTGCGGCTGAGGGAGTGCCTACGGGCCCAGAGGCGACGAAGGATGCTGATACCGTCACATCGTCCTCACCTCCTCCGCCCATCCATGGTTTTTTAGTGGGCCGTCTGGAAAGGATGGGTGGTTCTATCACCGCGGGCAGCCCCTCCATCTTCTGCCCGTGACCGAATCGTCCTCCTATTGTAACACCCCAACCGTTAGCTCGTCATTACCTCTTAAACTGTCACTAAATGCTCTTACTCACGCAGCGGAACTCTAATTACAATGAGGGGTGAAACAACGCCGTTAGCCACTCACATGGCTAACCAGGCCTTTCTTACATACTGTAACGATCTGATGAACTGGAACAACCGAGTACACAATACATATACAATACTCAAATCATTTCTTTATGATACCGAGTCTACAATATATGGATGCCGACAACATATTCGGTCTTACACCTCTTTCAATACATAATCAATTAAATCTAACTACCCATGCAAACCACCGACCCCGTCCTACTTACGAACGGTAACATCTTCGGTGTACCTGAAAAATAAAAACGTTGCCCCTAGGGGCCAGCTTAACGCTGCATATGAAATTCGCATACCCCGAGCGCTAACCGGGGTACGCCGACTACTTTTGTCGAGAGCATGGAGTTCATTTTAATTCAACCAACATGCATATAGTAATACAATATATATGTACACTGCACAAGGATTCGACAATCAATCATGGGATACAATCCCTAACTAACATAACAAGGTTGTTAGTTGTATCGATTTACTCTTAGGCCATGAGGGTTATACCTCACTATGCCTTGGTTACTCATTTAATAGCTCACCCGCTCTCTCGGGTTACTTATTCTTATTTCCGCCCATTCTCTTGGGCTACTCGTACTATACTCACCCATTCTCTCGGGTTACTTGCACTCATTATCTCACCCACACTCTTGGGTTATTATACTCATTATCTCACCCACACTCTTGGGTTATTATACTCATTATCTCACCCACACTCTTGGGTTAATTATACTCAAGCTCTTGTAGATTCTCGAGACACTACAGGTCTCCTACGTCATGCTTGTTACTCTTAATACATACCTAGGCCAAAACTCATGGCTCTCAAGCATAGTCTTACTTCCCCAGTTTCAACCCTACTCTGGGTCTAGCATGGTGGGAAGGTTCAACTAGCTCACGGAACTCTCTCTTAGTTCCTATCTCTTTTACTTAGGTCCGACTACTCTCGGACTACTCACATTCTCATACACTCCTCTCTCGGAGTTATAATAATATTATGTATATTAGTCTAGAAGCATCACTCTCGATGTTTCTAATGACTTTGGGAACATTACTTAAGTTCGGTTAATCTTAGGTTTTAAGAGTTACCCATGCATTTCACTTACTCATACTTTCGGTTATTTTCTTATATCGGGTAAAATCCTCATAAAGGAGGTCGACCATGTCTCAAGGGAGTTACTAATCCCTTAGGTCTCTTTTACCTTCTTTACTAGTTCACATCTTCGAACTATCTTTAATCCTCTTGAAGGAGGTTCACTTATCTTTCCACTCTCATTTGTTTCGTGGATTGTGTCATTATGGTTTACTAACCGTTATTGGGTAATTACTCAACCCGCACATCTCCTCACATTCTAGGGAGTTCATATGTTTGCGTTATGATTATACTTTAACGGATAGTTTGTGTGTTTGCACGTTTGCGTTATCATAAGCATCGACCCGATCTATGGGTCTCTAGCCAAACGTTACTCACTCTGTGTCGGTCTTTACACTATGTTAGACCACACCGGCATACAAGTATGTTAGCTCATTCAACATACAACTAGACATACATAATCAAACAAGGGATTATTTTCATACTTTAGTCTTGCTTAAGCCGGCACACAAACACACAAATCAGCGTAACTCGGTTAGCACGCGGAGTATGAGAAAATCATACCTTTCACCGGGGTTTTTACTTTTACCATGTCATCTCACCATGCTCGGCTTACACACGATCCTCTGATAACGTTCCAAACATTATTATTAATACTAAGCTCATACGGTACATAATTAAATGCTACTCCCGTACTTACCCCGTTATCCCGGTATACTTTGTTTTACTTATGTGTTCTTTAACTCACATCTTCCTCATTCACTCCTAGCACTTGTTTACACTTCTTAGGACCTTTACTAGTCACCAAACAAGGCCTAAACATCATCTAAAACCATTACCACTCACTTCCCCATCATTAGGACACCTTAAAACACATTCTGGTACATTTTACACTGGTCCGGGTTTGTGTCCTGGTTTACAAACCCGGACCAGACACGGTTTAAGGTTTCTGGACAGTTTTACATGTGGTCCTGGTTTGTGTCCTGGTTTACAAACCCGGACCACCCCCTGGGATGGCTTTCTGGTGCGTTTTTGATGTGGTCCGGGTTTGTGTACTTGTTTACAAACCCGGACCATGTCTGTAGGTGTTTAAATTGTCTGTTTTTGAGCAGTTTTCAACCCCTAAATCACCTCTAATCATTCCCTAACCATTCCACATGTTTCCCACTTGTTTAATCATCTTAAAACACGCTCTAACCCACTTCTAGACATAGGTTTAAATCCCTACTCAAATTCTTGCTCAAATCCTCAAACTTCCATTCCCTCTGTTGCATTTTGCACACTTGTGCTACAGATTTGTTTCTGCTAGAGCTTTACCATTATGCCTCTTGCATTATGCTCATCCTAGATTCTACTCCACCATACAACCCTCTCAACTCTTGTTTCCAGGGCAATTAGATACTCATGATAAATCCAAAACACACCTTGTTCTTCTCTTCTCATTAAACACTCAAGTCTATACATACCTAGACTAATTTTGACAGCACTTGTCTACTTTCAAAGCATTTTCACCACACTAAGTATGTTCACAATCAGTTCTTCACCCCTGTTTGGTTTGGACATCAACAACTATAACACTTACTATAACAACACAATGATTTCCACATTGTTAACACATATTTACTAGCTTAGTTTCTAGGTTTATTTCACACACCCAAACAACATTAAAGCTCCCTCGTTCAACAAACTATATTGTAGTATCATGACTACACCAATTCAAGGTTATTAATTCAACACTAACATCTGTTTTGCAAGCCAAATGAAACCAACTCAAGGTGAGCTTATTACCTTGTTTGTTTTCGGTTTTCTTTCTCTTCTTCCTCTTTCTCTTGCTCCCTCTTTCTCTTCTTGTTCCCACACCACACAGAGGATTATGGATTGCTAGCTACAACCATATCCCATCACACACATAACAACAATTCAATTCAATTTTTCCCACACAACCTAATATTTTTAAGGAGCTAGTTTTCAAAGCTTAACTTAGATATTACCTTAGATTAACCAAATGGATAGCTTGGCAATCAATTGGAGGAGTTTCCAACAATCCACAAGAGCATGGAGAACCGGCTGAAATGGGAGAAAATTTTCAACGTGGGGAAAATTTTCCAAACTTGCAAAAACTAGCTAGGAATGAGCAAGACTCTTGCTTAATATTACCTTAAGGCATCAAGGAGGTGAAGGAGAGTTAAAATCGGCCCTTCAAGCTTCAAAAGGCCCAACATCCATGGAAGTGAAGATGGAAGAATCAAGATTCTGTTGGGTGGAAAACGAAGCTCTCACCGAGAGGAATCTAGCGGTATAATTTTTGTGTGATTTGGTGGAGAAATGAGCAAGCTAATGGAAGGAGATGGAGGTTGTGTGCTGCTTTGGAGTCGGCTAGCTTACAGAGGAGGAAGAAGTAGATAACAGAGAGCTGGGCAAAAATGAAATAAGGAAAGAAAGGTGAGAGAGAGTACTTAAACTACTTTTTACTATTTCACTTTTTGCTTTACTTATTTACTTGTCATCTTATTACTAATTAGCTAGCAAGCTTATTAATGTGTGTGTGTACACACTAATTAAAACCGGCCCATATATTACAAGCTGGGAGCGTTTTTCGTCTTTTACAGAAAACGCTTGTTATTTTACCCGGTTTGGCACTATTCACTAACCGGGCCCGTTTTTGGATTTTTCTCGTTTCTTTATTTTTAATGGTTATTAAGCTTCCATTAATGCTTAATTATAGTTTTATAGTCAACCATAATTTTTACGGGTTCGTTTGACCACTTAAATTCACGTTTTCGGGTTTTCTCGAAAAAACGTGCTTTAAAACTCCGTTAGCGTTTTAATCCATTATTTGGATTCGTTATCTTCGGGAATCACTCCCGTATACTAATTAGGCCTAACTAAGCCTTAGGGATCCATCTCGGACCCTAACGAGATCATATATCTCTTATACTCATTTAATGCGCGTTTTAGCGTTTTTCGCGTTTTACGCATTTTCTCTTTTCTTTTGGTTTTATTCTCTTTACCAATACTCTCTAGGCACTACTAGGCCTTTAATAATCGTATTAGAATAATTTAATCACCATTTTTAGATCCGGGGTATTAAAATCTACCCCCCTTAGGAACTTTGTCCTCAAAGTTGGTGAATCTTATATCGTTACTCTCATGGGCACGCTATGCCAAGGTTATAATACATGTATAACCTTACAGACTCCACAAGTCAGTCTCATTTCACACTACACATACCACACACATATCACAGCATGTATAGCAATCAAAAATACTCTTTATACTCTCTCCATGGAATCGGTCCGAAGACAAGAAGGCACTACAGTCCTCGAATCCATATTGAGTAATACACTACTGATCCCTCAGGTACCGGTCATGTTGGACACTTACGCTCTCTGGTCCACGGCCGTTTCATGACAAATGGGCACTTACTCTCTCTGGCCCACGGTCCCTTCGGTTCTGATCAAAACGTTACAAATACATATCCTCAGGCACTCTGGTTGACTCACTCAACACAGGATCGTCTCAGGGTACTCTCCCCGTCCCGCTGCCTTTGGAAAAATCCCACACTGTCACCGCCCCAACCGGTCACTTAGGACCGCCGCACGTACGGTGCAATGGTTTCAAAACTAATACACGCCCACCGTTCTACCGGTCATCAAGACTTAAGGCCACAGCCATCGGCGGGTGATAGCGGTTTCGAAACCAATTTTCATTTCCACCTTCATACTTGAAGAAAATTCTTTTGTAAATTCCATTTGAAAATTCTTTTTAAAACATCACACAACTCCAAGTCCAATTTATGGTAGCTGCCTCTTTTCTTAGCGTGATTACTTGTGACCACTTATAGGGAGCTTCAAGAATCATCCAACCCTGATGTGATCAGCATCAGTGTTGAACTATCTTTCTACTCCAATTTGTCTTCGGTTTCCCTTGATCGCTAGCAAATCAAGTTCCACCTCCCACGTCAGTTTCAAACAAGCAGATAGTCAAACATTTTCGTTTTCTATCTTTTACTCTTTCTAGTCATATTCATAAAACAATCCATTTTAACTTATCTCAAATTCCTAGAACTTAGGTCATCCGTCATTATCAATTTTCTTTGCTTACTTTACCTAAGCAACTCCTGACCTCCTTTCCTCAAATTGTTGCTCAATTAAAAACATACAAACATACAACTCCAAAGGATGGAACTCACTCCATCAATCATTCTCAAATAAACTTACCTAGGGAAACTCACTTCCTACTAGGTTACACACCGGTTTCCTACCGATTCATACTCGTAATATCTCATGTCTAATCTCACTAGACATATACTATAGGGATTCTCATTCCCCAGGAGTCTCTCTACTCCTCTTTTCATAAATATTATATGCTCGTTACTTGCATCTCTCATGCACAATAATCATAATTACACAATGAATGGGTACATATGTTTATGTAACATAAGTTCCAATCATCAAAGCAATTTCTATTGTGCTATGCACATATTAGTTTACGCACCTACACGTAAAACATATTCTAAGCGGTTTCTCGCCCTACCCCCCTTAAAAGGGGTTACGCCCGCGTAATCGACCATATGTTATCACTGAACATTGGTTCACTAATAAGGGCATCATGAAGTACTTTAACTTCGATGCGGTTATTTAATTCATACCTGGGTTCGGTTCTAGCCTCTAAGGCTTCAAGGCGTTTAAGATTAGCCAATTACTCACAATTGCTAGGTATACTTAACCTTTGAATTACGGTCCACAAGCTTCTGCTGCGTGACCTGATAACTAGAGCTTAACTCGCCCTTTGGTATTACCAATGTATTATTTACTCCCTTCTATCCCTTTGTGTGATGGGAATAAAGGTTTCTTTATCGTCGCTTGGTATCTCTAACCGTATGCGAATTCGATGAGTTAAAAATTTTCTCTTCAATTCTCTGGAAATCTATTTTGTATAGCACCGTATACCTCGTGATTATTCACTTACTTTTCTCGACTTGTTGTCGGCTGAGGTCAAGTTACTACTAAGCATGTAGTGCTTCCTCATTTAATAATGACTCGTGAATCATATTTGTTTACTTGTTTCTATACAAGAATTCTTCATCCATACACTTGCATTTACCATCCATCGGTCCTGGGACCTGTGGGTTACAGCCCACATTCTTTGTGCATCTTTGGCCAACAGCCGCACGGTTATTTCTCTAGATTCTCGCTCAACAGGCTTCGTTGACATCTCTCAATTCCTAGCTCTCCCACTCGATCATTACCGCACAAGTGCAATACCAAAACACTCAGTCATACAGAGTGCAGAAGCGTAAACCCTTGGCAGTAAATCTCTTGTGTGATAGGAATGAATATGTCTCCTTTTACTATCCTTTTCTGATCAACATCACATGGAGGTCTGGCTAATACTCTTACAATGGTCGCTTGCTGCGTACCATGTTCTTATTCGTTCCTATGGCATCCGCTACTACTTTAGCTTCCGCTCATGTGCTCCCGCCATTTATATTATGGCTCGCCATTCACTTGGCTCAATAGAATACACTGTTATCTTAACCTTCTCTACGCTTCTTGCGTATTGTTTACTCTGTAATTCATATTGCACACTTACAGTGTTTGCTACTCATCCGATTAGTCTCTCGGTTTCCTTCCACTGCTATCAAAGCCTTTCTATATACTGTCTCTGCTTTATGTACTCCTTGGCAATAAACACATGCTCAAGTTTCACTACACCGCTGTAGCGGTTTCACATTACATTCTTGGGTGGTAGCCTTTCTCTGGAGGATTCACGCAATTGCCGCTCCCTAGGCTCCACAATAACTAGTGGTGTCCCCATTCTAAGGTAGTGGTTCGTTCTCCACAATTCCTTTTTATGCCTTTATGCATAGGTTTTGTACGTTTAAATTTACGAACGGTAATTGGTTTTTCCGGCTTACAAGCCACTTTGCCTCGAGCCATGTTCTGTGCGGCTGTTTATACAAGTTTCTACTTCTCCGTACACCATTCTATGGTTTGGAGGTATTACTGGGCTCTTTGACATGGTTTTCTCATCATGCATCCGTACCTGGATGGCCCTTTAAGTATCTTGATATTAATTCATGCCCTCTGGCTGTTTAGGGTATCCCGTGTTACGTGGGATCCCTTCGGGTTCTACCCGAGTGTTCGCTTAAACACTTGTGTTCTCAACATGATGTTTCGTTCAACTATTGTTGATTCTGGTACCCTTCACGGATTGCTCCTGGGTGTTACTGAGTCATGCCATTACATCTGGCTTGAACTCATGGGTATGTTTAGTTCCTTACCCGCATTGCGGTTATATATAGTTCGAACTATCCCGTTTAGGGTTGTAATGTCTCCCATTATTGGGTAGATCCTAGGTACTTTCCCTTTACCTTCTTGGTCAAGTCTTCAATCTCTTCAGTGAAGTATACTATGGGAATTCTATCCCGTTTATCGAACATTAATATGTTCATTTTAGGCATTCGCCGTATTGTTTTGCGCTGGGTATTCATCCCAGTCACCTTATATATTTCCTTCATAATTTCTGAGACATATCCAATGTCTATATTTAATACTCGGTGCTTCTTGCACTTTCGACTCTTAGTCATCCATTTGATATGGGTTCTTGACTCCTTTCGCATTTTAAGCTTCTCTGTGTTCTTCGGTCATTCGAGGTGTCCAACTGTCTTGGTTTGAATTGGCTCTTTCATCCGTAGTATGGAGTGGCTACTTCGTGTGTTCCGTACTCTACTTGTATACTTACATGGAGTATCTTATTGATACGTTACCACTTACCCGACTAACTCATAATTGGTCTGTCAGGCCTGCAAGCTCCTTCGGAGTGCGGTTGTTCCACGTCTCGTTTAGTACACTGTAGTGTCGGTCACACGCCTAGGCGAAGTATTCTGTTGCCAACTCCTCTTATATCGTCTTATGATAACCTTCCGTGGTTTTCTGGTTTGGTTTAAAATTTGGGGTTTTTGGAAAATTTTATGTTTTGAAAGAAAAATTTGAGTTTTGAAAGTAAATTCTCCATGGCATTTCAATGCCGGTTGCTTCTTACCAAGTCTAGCTTCCCGCAGACTGGTATGTTCTTTATACAGTGGTCAGGCCGTTAGGCCTTTCCAAGGTTTCGTTTCAGAATTCTTAGGGTTTGTGGTGCTATATTGGCTTCTCTTGCCGTCTTGGTACTTGCTAAGTACTTGTCACTTGTCAAAGTTCCTCTTAACAGTCCTGTTACTACTGCACTTGCCGTGGCAAGTGCGCGGTACAGGCGGTTTTTAGGTTAACTCATACCGGTCACGGTATTGTTCCCATTGTATTTGGTAGCCTTGTTGGCACTTCCTTTGATCCTTTGGTTGGATCACTACTCCTCGGAGCTATTTCTCATTCATCTGGACATGACTATCATCCATTTAGGTGCTTCTCCACTGTCGGAGTTCCTTAATTACTTAGTTCTATGTTCTACCTCGTTGCTCGTTTCCACGTCTTTACTGTGGTTACCGAGGTTTAAGTCATTTAGGCACTACTTATGTCATCCTATTCGGGCATATCCCGTAGTTGTGCTCGTAGCTGTCTAAGCTATGCCCGTTAGGTATTGCGACCTCTTCGGGTGTGGCAGGGTGGGTGTACTACTCTTGACTAGATTCTTAGTTAGTTAGTATACCATCAGTGGTATTACTTAGCTATGGCGGTCCGTGGACACATGTCTCGGTTTTTGTTATTTCATCTATTCCGCCTTGTTGCACGGTTGGTGCTTTCATTCTTGCTGCTGCTTGGCCAGCCGGGTTCTCGCGACTGCTAGGCACGTCGCCCCATGCTGCCACAGATTCCGGTCTCTTGGATTAGGATTTCTCGATCTCCCGCCATTAAGTGCGGTTATTGTCGTTCCAGCGGGGTCCGTCTCCGGGATTTCCGGTTCCCGAGATCTGCCGCATGACAGGTTCTGGTTCATAATGAAATATTTAACAACTGCCAATCGGGTTTTCCCGTCTCTCTGCGTTCCTTCCCGGCCTTTTAATACGGGGGTTGTGGAGGGCGGGTTTGGTATTGTAGGTATCTAGGTCATACTGGAAGTTCCTAACTGGCGCATCTCTCACGCTACCACTCAACCCTTAGCCCTAAGTCTCTAATTCCTAACTCGGTATCTCCTAAGCTCGGTATTTCCAGTCATCAGAGCGATACTTCGCTCTGATACCATTTTTGTAACACCCCAACCGTTAAGCTCGTCATTACCTCTTAAACTGTCACTAAATGCTCTTACTCATGCAGCGGAACTCTAATTACAACGAGGGGTGAAACAACGCCGTTAGCCACCCATATGGCTAACCAGGCCTTTCTTACTGATAAGTCAGGAATTTGTCTAAGTTTACTAGACTAATTCATGCTTAATTTTCTACATTATGACATTAACTTTCCTCTTTTATGCTTTAATTACTCTTCATTGTTATATTTGTCTCCAATGATTGATTTCATATGTTTTCAGGATAAATTACTCAACAAAGTGCTTAAATGAAGATTTTAGAGGTTAGAGCAGCATGGGAAGTCAAACCAGAGTCAAATACAGATTTTCATTCACCACTGTTGTACTTTATAGAGGGTCCGGGTTTACAGCTGGGTTTATAAACCCAGACCACCCCGTCGCAGAACATTCTGCCTAATTTCAGACTTGGTCCGGGTTTGCAGCTGGGTTTGAAACCCGGACCATCCCAAGCGAGAAACTTTCTGCCTTAATTCAGACTTGGTCCGGGTTTGAGGAGGAGTTTGAAACCCGGACCATTACAAGCGATGCGCGGAGTTTTGTTCCGTTGTGTGACGGAAGTAATGTATATCTTTAACTTATTTTGTGTCGTCGTTTTAATTAGGTTAGATTAGAGATAGATTGAAGATAAAATTCTGTTTGTTATAAAAGAAAAGGCCAGCCAACGTGAGTAGTAGACATCTTGAGCACACAAAATAGTCACGATACAGAGAGAATTAGTTTGAGAGCCTGGAGTCTGGTTTGGAGTTTGGAGCAGAGCACAAAAAGGAGTTCACCACGGAGACTTCACCAGAAGTCTCAGAACAGAGTTTCTTCTTGTTCTCTATTATTACTAAGCTTATTGTAAACATGTCAATGGCTGAGTAGTTCCCTTAGATTTCGGTTTGCTATGTATCCCTAAATTGACTATTCCTGTTCCTTTGTGATTTAATGCAATTTAATTGAGTAAAGTTATTTTCCTTGCTTAATTTCTTTAATCGTTATAATTTGGCCAATTATAAGGATTAGTATTTTGTTAGCTTATATGTGACGACTGCGGCTTTCAATTGAATTCAGGAAAATAACCGGTTAGTTTAGAGACGGTAATTCCTCTAAATAGCTAATTGACTAATAAACTAGATTGTTCTTAAGGCGGTTAGTAAACAGTGGGTTCGTAACGAGAGTTAGAATTCGGTCTTTATTAACTAGTATTTGCTAAGCGGGAGACCGGAGGTAAATTATCTTAGTTCTAGGGTTTTACTCAAATTATCTTTTAAATCACTTAGGGATAGGAATCACGGATTTAGGGTGCAGTAGTAAACCGGGATCTTCTTCTCCAAATCAGTTTCACAACATTTATTTTTCCTGCTTGTTATTGTTTCGCATGCCGTTTACAGTCTTTAATTGTCATCAAATCAAACCCCAATTTCCTGTTTTATAATTTTTCATTAATAAAGATTTAAACTAGACACATCGCCTCCTCTGGTTCGATACTTAGGGATTACTCTCTATTAAAACTTGCTAGAATTGACCGGTACACTTGCCGTTAGGTTATACCCCAACACTTACATACCGTAACGGTCTGATGAACTGGAACAACCGAGTACACAATACATATACAATACTCAAATCATTTCTTTACGATACCGAGTCTACAATATATGGATGCCGACAACATATTCGGTCTTACACCTCTTTCAATACATAAGTAATTAAATCTAACTACCCATGCAAACCACCAACCCCGTCCTACTCTCGAACGGTAACACTTCGGTGTACCTGAAAAATAAAAACGTTGCGCCTAGGGGCTCAGCTTAACGCTGCATATGAAATTCGCATACCCCGAGTGCTAACCGGGGTACGCCGACTACTTTTGTCGAGAGCATGGAGTTCATTTTAATTCAACCAACATGCATATAGTAATACATTATATATGTACACTGCACAAGGATTCGACAATCAATCATGGGATACAATCCCTAACTAATATAACAAGGTTGTTAGTTGTATCGATTTACTCTTAGGCCATGAAGGTTATACCTCATTATGCCTTGGTTACTCATTTAATAGCTCACCCGCTCTCTCGGGTTACTTATTCTTATTTCCGCCCATTCTCTTGGGCTACTCGTACTATACTCACCTATTCTCTCGGGTTACTTGCACTCATTATCTCACCCACACTCTTGGGTTATTTATACTCATTATCTCACCCACACTCTTGGGTTAATTATACTCATTATCTCACCCACACTCTTGGGTTAATTATACTCAAGCTCTTGTAGATTCTCGAGACACTACAGGTCTCCTACGTCATGCTTGTTACTCTTAATACATACCTAGGCCAAAACTCATGGCTCTCAAGCATAGTCTTACTTCCCCGGTTTCGACCCTACTCTGGGTCTAGCATGGTGGGAAGGTTCAACTAGCTCACGGAACTCTCTCTTAGTTCCTATCTCTTTTACTTAGGTCCGACTACTCTCGGACTACTCACATTCTCATACACTCCTCTCTCGGAGTTAATAATATTATGTATATTAGTCTAGAAGCATCACTCTCGATGTTTCTAATGACTTTGGGAACATTACTTAAGTTTGGTTAATCTTAGGTTTTAAGAGTTACCCATGCATTTCACTTACTCATACTTTCGGTTATTTTCTTATATTGGGTAAAATCCTCATAAAGGAGGTCAACCATGTCTCAAGGGAGTTACTAATCCCTTAGGTCTCTTTTACCTTCTTTACTAGTTCACATCTTCGAACTATCTTTAATCCTTTTGAAGGAGGTTCACTTATCTTTCCACTCTCATTTGTTTCGTGGATTGTGTCATTATGGTTTATTAACCGTTATCGGGTAATTACTCAACCCGCACATCTCCTCACATTCTAGGGAGTTCATATGTTTACGTTATCGTTATACTTTAACGATAGTTTGTGTGTTTGCACGTTTTCGTTATCATAAGCATCGACCCGATCTATGGGTCTCTAGCCAAACGTTACTCACTCTGTGTCGGTCTTTACACTATGTTAGACCACACCGGCATACAAGTATGTTAGCTCATTCAACATACAACTAGACATACATAATCAAACAAGGGATTATTTTCATGCTTTAGTCTTGCTTAAGCCGGCACACAAACACACAAATCAACGTAACTCGGTTAGCACGCGGAGTATGAGAAAATCATACCTTTCACCGGGGTTTTTACTTTTACCATGTCATCTCACCATGCTTGGCTTACACACGATCCTCTGATAACGTTCCAAACATTATTATTAATACTAAGCTCATACGGTATATAATTAAATGCTACTCCCGTACTTACCCCGTTATCCCGGTATATGTTGATAGTTTTAAGGGGGTGTTATTGAAAGCACAGAAAAAGGGCAAGTGAACCCTAGTCGGATGTAGTAGTAAATGTCGTTCCACTAGGAAATTGGTATATCGATCTCCCTAGCTTCGGTAATCGGTTATAAAACAGTAAATAAAGGGGGTTTAGCCGAAGGCAAGTGTATTGGTTTGGTTCAAAGAGGAATTGCAAAGTAAAAGCAGTAGATAAAATGTGATGTAATGAATTGGAATGGAATGCACTTTTAGGATGGTTGTAATCCCCTAAATTTACCCCAACTATATTAGTAAACCCACTTCACTCAGATTGTTTATCTGCACTAATGTAAAGGTCCTTCAAATCATGAATAAACCAACTCTTACCTAGCTTGCTTCCAACTGTCTAATCAAGTAGAGTTCAAATCACTAGATAGCATTAACAACAAGTCCATATTAATAGCCTTAAATTTTACCAACTAATCAAGCTAGCCATAATCTAAGGTTCCTCTCTCTTTTCGGTCACAACTCCCAACTCAAAATCATATGTTGTTGGAAATCACCACAAATGCTATAATTGATCAGGTTATAACATTAATCAAATAAAAGAGAGAAAACAACCGCAATAAATAAAGTGTAGGTTTTACAACATAGATGGGGGATTTAAGTTCATATCCCCATCCCAAAGTACTAATAGAATTACTCAAGCATAATGATAAGTAAAACTAAGAGAGGGATAGAAGAAGCCATGTTTATGAAGGAGGTTGAGCTTTGGAGGAGGTGAGCAATTCTTCCTTCTCTTCTCCTGCTTGGTCTTCTATCTTCTGGTGGAAATGGGATGATAAATGGAGGTGTGCGTGGATGAGTATTGTGTGGTCAGGTGGAGGAGTGAATGGG
This sequence comes from Limonium bicolor, assembly GCA_023374045.1. Taxonomy (NCBI): domain Eukaryota; kingdom Viridiplantae; phylum Streptophyta; class Magnoliopsida; order Caryophyllales; family Plumbaginaceae; genus Limonium; species Limonium bicolor. The sequence goes on along the minus strand of CM041776.1, from coordinate 396,321,908 downwards.
TGTTTTTGTAGTAGTGTAAACACTATGTACTGTAGGTGGTGGTATGGATGTAATGGGATGAAGATGATTAGTAGTAGTAGTAATACTACGTACTGGGTGGAATGGAAATGTGGAGGATTTATGGAGGGAGAGATTGATGTCTCGAAGACTGTGTGATGAATGAGAGGGATTTGAGTTCTATTTATAGAATTCTTGGGTGAGTACGTAGCATAGCAGATGGTGGTGGGAAATGATGCTGGAGTTCGTGAGTGGAAGGGTGAGTGTTTATCGTGGGTGATGAGCTGAAAAGAAGGGATTAATCAGTGGGAAAGATGGATTATTGAGGTATGGGGCGGTGGTTAATCTGGAAAGGAAGTACAGACATTGGAGTTATGGGGCGGCGCAGTATAATAAGAGAGAATCTCTTCTTTTCAATCGCGCGCTATAGACGTCTGATGAAACCTTTTGGTCCGGGACTTAGGATGTGGTTGAAGTCCCGGACCATTCGTTTTGGGATATATTCTATTTCACCGTCAGTGTGGTCCGGGACTTAGGCCATGTATCAAGTCCCGGACCATGCTTAAAATCTGGTCGAGAGAATTGCTTCATTGTGGTCCGGGTCTTCACTCCTGCTTCAAGTCCCGGACCATAAACGATTTTTATAAGAGAGAAAACAGTCACATTGTGGTCCGGGTCTTCACTCTTCCACCAAGTACCGGACCATACATAATTTCAATGCGAGATTTGAGTCACGTTGTTGTCCGGGACTTGGCTCCATAGCTAGGTCCCGGACCAAGCTTGAATTTAAGTCGATGATGAATATCTTGACTCTATTTAGCTTGTTTGATTTGTCTTGTGTTCCAACAATGATAGGAATGTGTTTCTATTGAGATTAAATACCTGAACAAGCACACAAAAACCATAAAAGCAGACAATTGCAATAAAAACATAAAATTCCCCACACTTAACCTTTGCTTGTCCTCAAGCAATTACTGCAAGCAAGATGTACCAGATTTTCAAAAGCGGGGATTTATCAGGTCAGGAAAATGTTCAAGGAAATCTAATGCTAAAAGACAGTCAAAAGAAACAGCGATTAGTACTGCAAGTTTTCTTAAACAGTGAAGCTGGGGTATTTGACAAATGCATGAGATTATCGTCATAACTGTTTAATCCAAACTGTACTCGGGGCTTTTCTTTCCTTTTTCTTTCCACAATTCATTGGACGACAAGGGGCAAGAAGTAATGTCATATTCCACATTACCTTTCATTGCCACATACTCATAATCAAGGAAGAATTTGCAACAAACTGTTTAGCATGAAAGAACTTTCCTTCCAAGTTTTCTGAGTAAGCATTATTCATTTCATCCCCTCAGACTTTTTTTCCCCATCCTTGTAGCGGTGTTGGGCCTTCTATCCCAGATCAGATGATCTTAGGTAGATAAGTGATGAGACACTCCAAGAGCTTAATTACCGAATGGGAGAGGCCTTCCGGTTCAGAGTAGATTAGAGGAGTACCTTGTCTTTGTCCTTTCCTTCCATTCATTCCAAAACTTTCCCAAAGCCCCAAGTTAGTTCAAACAAAATAGTCACACAATGGTCTCACCTTTTATTTGAAGGAAATAGATGCAAGTTTTGACCAAAACCGACAATCCAAGCAGTATAATCAAAGTTCTTATGACCGAAATTTCAGATTGAATCTCAAAAAAAAATTTCGCTACTCGTACGTTATTCCCAACTGATGCATCTGGCCACAAGTGAAAACCAAGTATGTCGAATTAAAAATTTTTGTGGGGGTTATCAAAGGTTAGTGAAGGGGGAATAAGTATTGTCAGGAGCCACTGAAAACAAACAATTTAGATGTGCAACCCCCATACTACTAAACGTCCCCACACTTAGAAAATAGCAATGTCCTCATTGCTACTAGAATATGAGTATAGTGCAAAAGAAAGAATAGGACTTCCCTGAATAAGCGGTGAAGATGACGTCCCCACACTTAGGACAAGGAACGGGAGACTTAAGGTGGGTTGGAAAAGTTTCGGCAGAGTCTCCTTTGTATTCTTTCGATATCGCACACAGAAGATGACAGTCCTGTTTGAATATCTAGAAGCAACAGACATCGCATAGCAACAACATAGGAGATGCACAACAAAGTAGTTCGAAGTAGCAGAAATACCGAAGTAACAACAGCAATCCAAAGCGAAAATAAAAGGTACCATAAGTAGCAACCTACGAATCTAAAAGACATCAAAATAGCACAAATGTCATAGTCAGGTGAAAAATCCATAAGAGAAATAAAAGATAGGTAGATGGATGTAGGTTTGGAGCATAGACCGACTGTGGTCGTATATTTTTTTTTTCTTAAGCTCTGTTGGTCCGGGACTTAGGTTTGGTATGAAGTCCCGGACCGCTATGTCAAAATAGGTCGAGAGTTGCTGTGATATTGGGTCCGGGACTTAAGATATGGACGAAGTCCCGGACCACCCCCTATTTTCTGTTCGAGAGTCGCCTATTCCTCTGGTCCGGGACTTAAGATGTGGTTGAAGTCCCGGACCACTCTGTTTGGTCTACCGAAGGATTGTCTTCGAATACTCTGTTTCTCTGCCTACACTTTGACAACAAATAAGCACAGAAAAATAACTAACACACTTAAAAACACGAATTAAAATGAAAATCAAGATGAGACAAGAAAGGAGATTGGGTTGCCTCCCAATGAGCTGCCCGTCTTTTCGGTCTTTGGCTAGACCTTGTGAGGTTAGATCAAACCTGAGTTTCTTGTAAGTAAAGAGGACGTTCATCAACCTTCCCGATGTTGCCCCCGAGGTAATGCTTCAACCTGGACCCATTGACCATGAATGTTTCTCCCTTGATGTTTTTGAGCTCGATTGCACCATATGGAGTCACTTTGGTGATGGTGAATGGTCCAGACCAATGTGATTTTAGTTTTCCCGGAAAGAGTTTTAATCTTGAGTTGTAAAGCAACACTCGATCGCCCTCATGGAACTCCCGCTTTAGGATCATCTTGTCATGCCATCTCTTAGTCTTTTCCTTGTAGATGCGGTTGTTCTCATAGGCATCTTCCCGGAATTCTTCTAGTTCGCTGAGTTGAAACTTTCTTTTGTCAGCGGCACTCTTTAGGTCAAAGTTCAGGGCTTTCACAGCCCAAAAGGATTTGTGTTCTAACTCGACGGGTAAGTGGCAAGCCTTTCCAAAGACTAGACGGTATGGAGACATCCCTATGGGAGTCTTGTATGCTGTTCGGTAAGCCCATAGTGCATCGTCGAGTTTTAAAGACCAATCTTTCCTAGATGAGTTCACGGTCTTTTGCAGTATCCATTTCAATTCTCTGTTGGTTACCTCGGCTTGTCCATTGGTTTGAGGGTGGTAAGGAAGGGATACCTTATGTCTCACTCCATATTTTTCCATTAATGCATCGAATTGTTTATTGCAGAAGTGAGATCCCCCATCACTGAGAATTGCTCGAGGCACCCCAAATCTTGTGAAGATGTTTTTCCTTAAGAACTTAGTTACCACCTTGGCATCATTGGTGGGGGATGCAATGGCTTCAACCCATTTTGTGACATAGTCAACTGCCACCAAGATGAAGAGATTTGAGTGAGAGGAGGGGAAAGGACCCATGAAATCGATGCCCCATAGATCAAAGGGTTCAACCTCAATCATCACATTTAATGGCATCTCATGCTTTCGGGATATGTTCCCTAGCATTTGGCAACGGTCACAAGCGGCTACAAAGGCATGGCAGTCTTTATGAAGCGTTTTCTAGAAGAATCCGGACTGTAATACCTTGGCTGCTGTCCTCGCTGGTCCGTGGTGTCCTCCTACTTCGAGAGAGTGGCAATGGTTGAGGATGTTTTGAACTTCATTTTGTGATACACACCTTCTGATCATCCCATCGGCACAGACTCGGAAAAGGTAAGGGTCATCCCAAAAGTAGTGTTTGACGTCAGCGAAGAATTTCTTCCTCTGCTGGTATGTAAGCTCAAATGGTATTACTCCTCTTACCAAGTAGTTTGCAATGTCGGCAAACCATGGATCTCCGGTCTATCCAATGGTGAATACTGTTTCATCTGGAAAAAGTTCATTTATAGGAGTATTTTCTTCCGGTGTCTCCAAACAAGACAAGTGATCAGCAACAACATTTTGAGTGCCTGGTTTATCTCTAACTTCGAGTTCAAATTCTTGCAACAACAGAATCCATAGCAAGAGCCTCGGTTTGGCGTCCTCTTTGGTGAAGAGATATTTGAGAGCTGAATGGTCGGTATGTACAATTACCTTGCTACCCAAGAGATAAGAGCGGAACTTATCTAGTGCAAAGACGATCGCCAGAAGTTCCTTTTCGGTTGTAGAGTAGTTCTTCTGGGTGTCGTTCAAGGTCTTGCTAGCATAATAAATGGTTCTCAACACCTTGTCTCTCTTCTGACACAGAGCGCCCCAACTGCGTAGTCACTGGCATCGCACATGATTTCGAAAGGAAGATTCCAATCCGGTGACACCACAATAGGGGCTAAGATGAGGCATTCCTTCAAGGTATTAAAGGCTTCAAGGCATTCCTGGGTGAAGTCAAATTTGGTATCCTTGACTAGGAGGTCACAAAGTGGTTTAGAGATTTTTGAGAAATCCTTTATAAACCTCCTGTAGAATCCGGCATGCCCGAGGAAGCTTCTAATGTCTTTGACTGAGTTTGGTGGCGGGAGCTTCTCGATAACTTCTACCTTGGCCTTGTCAACTTCTATGCCTTTGGAGGAGATTTTATGTCCAAGGACAATCCCTTCCCTGACCATGAAGTGGCACTTCTCCCAGTTGAGCACCAAATTTGTCTCTTCACATCGTGTCAGTATGGCATCCAAATTTGCTAAACATGTTTCAAATGTGAGCCCGAAAACTGAGAAATCATCCATGAACACTTCGATGCTTTTCTCCAAGAACTCTGAGAATATGGCCATCATGCACCTTTGGAATGTGGCAGGTGCATTGCATAGACCAAATGGCATCCTTCGGTAGGAAAAAGTTCCATACGGGCAGGTGAAGGTTGTCTTCTCTTGATCTTCAGGGGCTATGGGGATTTGAAAGTATCCCGAATAACCATCAAGGAAACAGTAGTAATCTTGACCTGCCAGCCTCTCGAGCATCTGATCAATGAATGGCAAGGGGAAATGATCTTTTCTTGTGGCTGCATTCAGTTTTCTATAGTCTATGCAGACTCTCCACCCTGTAGTAGTTCGTTGGGGGACTAACTCACCCCTTTCATTAGGCACTACCGTAGTTCCTCCCTTCTTTGGCACCACTTGCACCGGACTCACCCACTTGCTATCAGAAATGGGGTAGATGATGTCGGAGTCCAGTAGTTTAAGCACCTCCTTTTTGACAACTTCTTTCATGTTCGGATTCAGCTTCCTTTGTGGTTGAACTAGCGGTTTGAAGCTATCCTCCATGAAGATTCGATGAGTGCAGAAGTTAGGATTGATACCCTTTATATCAGAAATGGACCACCCGATGGCTCTCTTGTGGCTTCGAAGCACTTTCAACAAACTGTCCTCCTGTGTACCTGTGAGAGAAGAAGAGATAATGACAGGAAGATCACAGGGGTTAGGTAGGTAGACATATTTTAGATGAGAGGGAAGAGGCTTCAATTCTATGGTAGGTGGCTTCTCAATCGAGGTGAGGAGCTTTTGTGCAGTCCGTTCCAAGGGCTCCGGTGGTGGGTAGTATGATCGATAAGGCATAGACCTCCTGTCTAATTCAGCCACCATCTCTTTTACTTCTGGTTCATCCTCCCGGTCTCCACAAGGATCAGTCAGAGTAGTAGTCAAAGTATCACACTCAAAACAATTAGAGTAATTATCTGTAAAAGAGATTCAACAATATCTATAGTGAAAGCAGCTTCCGCATGTGTGATAAGTGTCCAAATGAGCATGTTTTATAGGTGTATTTCATATATAATATTAGCACTTTTCTTGCTCATTTCTCCACTTCGGTTAGTTTTCCTCTAGTTTATGTTTTATTGTTTATCTCACAAATTTATTGGTTTAAACATGAGGAAAACCAAGCTGGGAGTAAAGTAGACAAAGAGACGAACGCATAGACGCAAACGGCTCAGAAAACGGAGTCCAAACGAAGAATCTAGAGCCAGTCAAAGTTTGAAGGAAATAAGTCAAAATATGCAACCGCATGGACATGGAGGCGGAGAGGGAGGCGGTTCCCACTTACGTCCGCGTAGCGGACAGGAGGCGGAACAGAGACGTCCGCTCCATTCTCAGGCGGACGGTCATGCGGACAAAAGAAGAGGCCGGGCGAACAGGGAAAAAGACAGAGACGTCCGCACGCGGACGTGACGCGGACGGTCATGCGGACGCGACTAAAATCGCACGCATAACAGATTTTCTTCATCGACTTCGCTCGTCGACTTCGCCCGTCGACCTGCAAGTTATCTATCTACTCTTCGCGTTCTGTCCCCTATCAATCAATGCCCTTCCACCTCTGTCTGCAATCGTTCTTCTTCTTCCTCTCCTCTATAAAATACCACTGCTACTTCAAACAAAAACAACACGTTCCACCCCAAACTTATGCCATTTTCTTCCATAAAAATACCATAAAACTCTCCATAAAATCACTCATTTCATCCACATAAATTCCATACTACATCTCATCCCATAAATCATTCCACTTCATACCGTTATCCTGTCCAACCTCTGTCAAAAATATTAGCAGATAAGATAGCGGAGCGGAAATAAACATCTTCTCAGATGTATTCCTCTACTTCTTATTCTGTCTTCAATATGTCAGGCTAAGGAGGATTTGCTCCGGGCAAAGGTTTTAATTATGGTTTGTTTAATTTGTAATCAATATTTCTACCGGTTAAAATAAATACAGTTTGTTACGCTTAAAGGTTTTCTCTCACCATTTTAATAAATTACATGAATTTATTAAAATGTTTCCTAAGTCTATTTTGATCAGACCAGGTGATAAATAGACAGGTTAATTAAGCCGTAAATCTGGAGAAAGCTTATTATGATTTAATAGGTTAGTATTTTCAGATGCAATATAATTCCTCGAATTAACGTCCGTTTACATAGTATTGCTCGAACCTTGATTAGACCGAGCATTTTCTGGTAAACGAGTTCTTAAGGGTCTATGACTTAGTCCTTAGGATAATAACAGGAATTTTGCCAAACTAATATATTAAACCGGTAGAGATAGCATAATTAATCAGATTATATAAAACCTGAACCCGGAGTTCCATTTAATTCATCTGCACTCAGTTTTCTAATCTGCTTATATTTTCTCTAAAACAAGTCAATTAACTTCCCCCCTTTTGTGACAAGCTTAGGAACTATTTTATCTCGCTATAAGTCCCACGGTTTGACCCCGGCCGCTTCTGTCTTCTATACTACTGCGACCGGGTTTTATTTGCAGCCCGACGGATATTTTGAGTATTAATTTCTTTCTTTTATCAATTTCACCAGCACTAATCACTCACGATAAATCCATCTGCAAAATGGCGCCGTTGCCGGGGACTTGATTTAATCTAGTCCCTAAGCCCCGGTTAATTCACCTGTTATATTATAATAATCTGTTAATTTAGTAAAAAAAAAAATAATCTAATTTCGGACATCGGACTCTGATCTGACTTGGACATCTAACTTTGGACTTCTGACATCTTAATATTATTGTCATTTCGTTCCATTGTCATTTCTTTCCATTGTCCTTTAATATTCCATTGTCTCTAACTACTAACTTAAAATTTCCTAGTCATTTCGTTCCATTGTCATTTCGTTCCATTGTCATTTCGTTCCATTGTCATTTCTTTCCATTGTCCCTAACTACTAACTTTAAATTTCTGTCTACTAATTCCTAACATTTTTTTATTCTAACGTATAACCAGTTCTTTTCTCTGTTTTGAGTGGTGAATGCCTTTTACCAGGTCAAACAGTCTCCCAGAAAATATTAATAATCACACGGTTGGTTACATCCCAGAAATCGAGAGAACCTTTCTGCGCAATCTCAGGCAGAGACGAACTCAACGAAATACCACCACAGTGATAGATTCTGACCCGGAAGCTAACATGGCAGCTACACCAGCAACGGTTCGAAATATCAACAGGCCGTCTAACCAAGGACAGCAGCCTGCTATCATCCTTCCTCACCTTAGCCCATCCGAATACGATGAGTGGCAGAAGCTGAAGCCATATCATCAAATCATGTGTGAAGGAGTTGGGCATGTTTGATGGCACCAGTCCAGACGAAGCCCTGTTACATGTTACAAAATTCTTGCAACATGCCAACAGTCTTACTGCAACCGACGCAGTACTTCAATATGCAAGATTGTCTTATTCCCACACAGCCTGACGGGAAACGCGAGCAAGTGGTATCATAGCCTAACACCGAGTACCATTGGTACATGGGACGACATGGCCACCAAGTTCTACACGAAAATTCCTACCCCCGAGCCGAACATTGGAGATGATTGCTGAAATTTATAATTTCAAGCAACCTGGGTCGGAGAATATTTGTGAAACTTGGGATCGCTTCAAAGGACTACTACTCACTTGTCCTCACCACGGTCTGACGAAAGAACAAGTATCACAATTGTTCTACAAGGCTTGATCGGTCCGTGCAGAACAATGGTGCTATCTTCGTTAGGGGCTGACATTCTGAAAAAGCCAGGAGCACAATTTCTGAACAGCATGGAATCTCTCTGTGAGGAAATCAGAGACTGGGCCTCCGGTGGATCAAGGAGCGGTACTCCAGGATTATATCATGTTGGGGAAAGTGATAACAAGTTCGACCAATTGATGAAAAGTCATGAGCAACTCATGGAGAGCAATGCTCAGCAGGCAACAAAAGTCAGTACTCTACAAAAAGTGGTTGAGCAGATGGCTATGAATTCCTTCCCCCAGCAAGCTAAGTCGATGATTTCCCGACCACCTACTACCCCTCCAGGCTATGCTCCTCAATCCCAACCATCTCCAACTAATTCTTGTACGCAATGTGGCGGGCCTCATGACTATGAACAATGCCCCCAACTACAAGAATTAAAAGCAGCGGAGGAGGCAAACTACATCACCAACAATCAAGGGTACAGACAACCTTGGCAACGTAACATGCAATCCAACCTTCGTTACTCAAACACAGAAAATATCCAAAACCCACATACCCTACAAACATCCCAAAACTACAGACCTCAATCCAATTTCCAAGGAGGCCAAAGGCAATATCAACAACAGCCTTATGGCAATGAAGCTTCATCGAGTCGACCAACTCAACCTCCTTCGAATCCTGAGTCTGATATGTCTCAGATGCAGGAGATGTTTAAGGCGATGATGGGTAAATCCCGAGATACGCAAGAAGAGGTCGCAGCTCTGCGCAAAGACCAAAAAGCCTTGCAATCTCAGATCCAACAGTTACTTACTCAACAAAGACCACCTGGTCAATTCCCTTCACAGACTAATCCCAATCCAAAGGAACAAGCAAATTCAGTCCTTATAGACGATGGCACATTACAATCAACAAACTTGTGTGCAGTCTCTTTAAGGAGTGGAAGGGAACTTGCCACCAGCAAAGGAAAAGAAAAAGAAAATCTTGAAGATTCCTATATCAATGTTGATGAAACCACCAAACCAACTTCACCTCCCTCAGAAATCCAAGTTCCTACTCCTGTTACTCCACCTCCATCTCGAGTCACCAATCGACATCCCAACTTCCACTCATAAAAACAGTGACTCCCATTTCCAAACAGAATGAAAAAGAAACACTCGACGAGCAGTTCTCTAAATTCTTGAGCATTTTCAAGAAACTGACTCTCGACATACCTATACTTGATGCTTTGCAAGAGATGCCTAATACGCCAAATTTCTAAAGGATCTCTTGACAAAGAAAAAGAAGAAACCTGGAAAGAAACAGTGCACCTCACGGAGGAATGCTCTGCGGCCCTTCTTCGAGCACTTCCCCCCAAACAAACAGATCCGGGAAATCCCGTGATCCCGTGTCTTATAGGAGGAGTGGACTGTGGAAGTGGTCTATGCGACCTAGGAGCCAGCATTAATATCATGCCATACGCCACCTTCTTGAAAGTAAAAGGAGAAATGCAACCGGTTCCTTTCAAACTCCAACTAGCAGACAGATCAGAGATCAAGCCCATGGGCATAGTCCGGGATCTGGTAGTTGGAGTGTCTCGCTTCATCTTTCCAGCTGATTTCGTCATTCTAGAAATGGATGACGATGTTGAGGTTCCCCTGATTCTAGGTCGACCGTTTCTGAGTACCGCCAAAGCCATCATTGACGTCCATGATGGGAAAATCACTCTTCGGTACGAGGATGAAACGATTGAATTCGACATGCAAAAAATGATGAAGAAAAGCTCAAACTTTTCTCCTCATGCTAAGACAGTGGGATTCACAGATGATGAGGAGGAGGAAGGCGATTTTGCTACAGATGAGGACATGTATTCTCCATCTTCCATCCAGGAAGCTGAACTGAACCGCTAGAGCGAGTATTATTTACTTCTCTAGAAGAAAAGGTGGAGGATCCAGAAGTTAACGCCATGCTGGCGTACGTAGAGAAAGGAAGGGCTGGTTATCAAGCGTACCGGCCACCAATCGAAGAACTCGACAGAAAACCTCAAAAATCAATTCCATCAGTGGAACAACCACCTAACTCGAGCTTAAAGAAATACCCTCTAACCTCAAGTATGCTTCCTAGCTGAAAATGACCATTTGCCTGTCATTATTTCCTCTTCTCTGAATTCCGGGGAGGAAACAAGGTTACTTGAGGTACTAAAGAAGCACAAGACAGCAATCGGGTGGACTATTGCTGATATCAAAGGAATTGATCCCTCCTATTGCACGCACCATATTTACATGGAGGAAAACTTCAAACCTATCAGGCAACCTCAACGCCGGCTAAACCCTAACCTCAAGGAGGTAGTTCGAAAGGAGGTTCTGAAACTCCTTGACGCAACATCATTTATCCAATTTCTGACAGTCCATGGGTCAGTCCTGTTCAAGTTGTCCCTAAGAAGGGGGGCATCGAAGCTGTTATTAATGAAAAGGGAGAGACTATCCCTCAAAGAAAGATCACAGGATGGCGCATGTGTATTGACTATCGGCGTTTGAACTTGGCAACCAGGAAGGATCATTTCCCTCTCCCCTTTATCGACCAGATGTTGGAACGACTAGCAGGGCAAGAGTACTACTGTTTTCTAGATGGGTTCTCGGGTTATTTTCAAATACCAATCGCACCTGAGGACCAGGACAAGACAACCTTCACTTGTCCTTACGGTACCTTTGCATACCGACGAATGCCTTTCGGTCTATGCAACGCCCCTGCTACCTTCCAGAGATGTATGCAAGCAATATTTGCTGACTTCATCGAGCAGAGCATAGAAGTCTTTATGGACGACTTCTCAGTCTATGGCTCTAGTTTCGACAAATGCTTGGCACAACTGATTTGATCCTAAGACGGTGTGAGGATACGAATCTCGTTTTAAACTGGGAGAATGTCATTTTATGGTCAAGGACGGGATCGTCCTTGGACATAAAATATCAGCAAAAGGAATAGAGGTGGATAAAGCCAAGGTAGAGGTTATCGAGAAGTTACCAGCACCAACTACAGTTCGAGATATACGAGCATTTCTAGGGCATGCAGGATTTTATCGGCGGTTTATTCAGGACTTCTCCAAAATCAGCAAACCATTGACCGACCTGCTACAGAAAGATGCCCCGTTTCATTTTGATGAAAGGTGTTCAGCTGCTTTCCAAACTATAACACAAAAATTGGTGTCAGCACCTGTGGTCATACCACCTGATTGGTCTCTTCCGTTTGAGATCATGTGTGACGCAAGTGACTACGCCGTGGGGGCAGCTCTATGCCAGAAAAAAGAGAAAATCTTAGAGTGATCGCTTATGCCAGCAGAACACTAAATGACGCCCAGAAAAACTATACGACCACCGAAAAAGAACTTCTGGCTATAGTTTTCTCCCTCGATAAGTTCAGATCTTACTTATGGGGAAGCAAAGTCATCGTGCATACAGACCACTCCGCTCTCAAATACTTATTTACAAAACAAGAAGCCAAGCCTCGCTTTTGCGCTGGATTCTTCTACTTCAAGAGTTTGACATCGAAGTCAAAGATAAGAGCGGGAAATTGAATGTCGTCGCTGACCATCTCTCTAGATTGGTGACTCCTACGGATAGTGTGCCTATCAACGAATTCTTCCCCGATGAGACTGTCTTCTCCATCACCAAAGTACAGGAGCCATGGTACGCGGACCTGGCCAATTATTTAGTCTCTGGAACAGTACCCTACGATTTTTCCTACTCCCAGAAGAAGAAATTTCTTTCTGACTCAAGGCATTATTTCTGGGAGGATCCGTATTTGTTCCGAGTTAGTGCTGATGGGTTGATTCGACGATGTCTCCCGGAAGAAGAGGTTTCGCGTCATACATTTTGTCACTCACGGGAAGCCGGAGGTCACCATGGACCCACAAGGACCGCTGCTAAGATCCTGGCCTCAGGTTTTTATTGGCCGACCCTTCATAAAGATGTGTACCAATTCTGCAAACAATGTGATAATTGCCAGAAAATGGGTAACACATCCAGGAGACATGAGATGCCACAACAGGGGATACTAGAAGTGGAGCTCTTTGATTGTTGGGGCATTGATTTTATGGGACCGTTCCCTTCCTCGCAGGGCCACCAATATGTTCTAGTGGCAGTTGATTACGTGTCGAAGTGGGTAGAAGCTATACCTTGTCATCATGCCGATGCAAAGACAGTAACCAGGTTCCTCAAAAAGCACATCTTTACCCGTTTCGTGCCCAGAATTATTATCAGTGATGGTGGATCTCACTTCTGCAACCGTTTATTCGAAGCGCTTATGGTTAAGTACGGGGTACGTCACAAGGTAGCTTTACCTTATCACCCCCAGACAAACGGCCAAGCAGAAGTTTCCAACCGTGAGTTAAAATGGATCCTCCAGAAGACGGTTAACTCATCACGAAAGGATTGGGCACTTAAGCTGGATGATGCGCTTTGGGCTTACCGCACTGCATTCAAGACTCCCATCGGGATGTCTCCTTTTAAGCTGGTCTATGGGAAAGCATGCCACTTCCTGTAGAGATGGAACATAAGGCATATTGGGCAATCAAGGCCCTAAACTTTGACATGACTTCTGCAGGAGAGAAAGGAAATTCCAACTTTCCGAATTAGAAGAGCTACGAGATCAGGCTTACCAGAATGCAAAGATCTATAAAGAGCGCACCAAAAGTTCCACGACAGGATGATCAGAAAAGGACTTCGAAATTGGTGATTGGGTTCTCTGTATAACTCTAGATTAAGGATCTTCCCTGGGAAACTCAAGTCTCATTGGGCCGGCCCTTTCCAGATTGTTAGTGTGACTCCGTACGGTGCCTTTGAACTCCAGAACAAACAAGGCGAAACTTTCAAGGTCAACGGGGCACGTCTTAAAAGGTATAATTCTCATTCTAATATTTCAACTGACTTCCTGCAACTTATTTTGTCCAAGAACAGCGGGACAACTCGCCCTCGAACTCTTCTCCAAACTAAAGCTTGGTCAAATACGTCTAGCTAGAGACGTTAAACCCGGGCAGCTTGGTGGGAGGCAACCCACTATCTATCTTTTATCTTTCCTTTAATTTATGTGTTTTCTTTTTGTACTATATTTCCCTTTTTATGTTATAATAAAATGCAGGTTTCACTTGAGTTCTTCTGGCTGTGTAGAATATTCTTTACAGGTTCATTTCATGACATTCCACAGCTGCACTCAAGTGTGGGGGAGCTCTACACACTCTACGAAATCTGGGGAGTACACTCTTTCCTTTATTAATTGCATGCCCTATTATTTTATTCATCTACGCAATGAGGGCATTGCTTAAGCTTAAGTGTGGGGGAAGAGCCTTTTAGGGCATTTTGTGCTTTAATTGTTTAAATCTCTCTGCTTATCTTGCATTTGTCTATCTTGCATTCAAAAATAAAATTATGTACCCTGCTAATGTAGGTTGTTCTCTTTAAAAACAAATACTGTTATGAATTGTGGGATAAATGGTACAAATTTAAAATTTTGATTACTTTTGAGGAGCATTTTATATGCGGTGTGACCAAATAATCTGCAATGGTTGGATTTTATTGCTCAGGGTTTCTTTCTGTCTTCTCTCTTAGGGATTGCTAAGGGGTGCTTTCTGTTAAAAAAAAAATAATAAGGGACTTGCGAGACACCATTGGTAACCAACAAGAGAGTTGAGTGTTCTTAAATACAAAGGCGTTGCCTACATTTCTCATCTCTTATGCAAAAGTGAAACAAACATAAATCTATTTCCTTTTGTTTTCTCCTCAATGCCCATTCTTGAGAGAAGTTGGCCATGGTAAATGATAAGTGCGAGATATATAGACTTTTAAGGGTTTAACTACCTTATAATTTGCAGTATTTTAAGGACAGCTCTTAATTAATTCATTAAACTTCTTACAATCAGAAAAAGTCTAAAATCAAGTTTGATAAGTGCGAAATTATAGACTTTTAAGGGTTTAATTATCTTATAATTTGCAGTATTTTAAGTAATATCTCTCACTTATCTTACGATTTTCCTAGATTTATGCTTTTGATCTGAACTGATACATATTATGTGTCAAATGCAGAAAATATATTGGATTCACACTCTTTGTCTCATAATCATATATTATATATATACACGCTCAACATAAGCATGTACATGGAAAAAGGCTTACGAGATGTTGTACATCATTTTTTTTATCACGTGGCATATATAACAAATGAGTACAACAAATTCACTACACTCACGAACCATCATTACTGCTACTTTATTATTGATGATTAATTAATCATCATCACGTACTGCAGCACAAGATTGAATTCAATCACACACGGACAAAGAAGCTACGTCCGCATGAAGAACCGCTTGAACTTGCGAGGTACGAGGGCGGACAACAGGAGGGAGTCCGCTTGATTTTGGAGCGGACAAGGTAGAGACAACCGCCTCGCGGACATCACAGAGGAGTCCGCCTGGTTTGGTCGCGGAGATCACAGGCGCAACCGCCTGGTTAAACTCGCGGACATGTGTGTGGAGTCCGCCTGATAAGTAGCGGACATCACAGGCGCAACCGCCTGTTAAACTCGCGGACGGGACCAGAGGTGTCCGCCTCATTTGCTCGCGGACGTGAAGGCGGACAAGGAGGGACGTGCTAATTCATGCGCGCGCGACTAGTTTTCTTCTCCGATTTTCCATTCTTCCTTCGCGGCGCCGCACTTCATTAATTGCAGACGGTGACTACCGCAATTCTCTAATTCACGCGTGACGCCGACCCTGTCTGCAATCAATCACTGTTGCCCGCGATCTGCTCACCAACTCCACCGCCATTCAATCACACCGACTGCACCGTCCACGACCACTCTGTTGTTGCTTCTTTATTTCCTTAGCCTATAAATAACCAACGCTCCCTTCGTTATTAATCATCCCTTCTTTTAATCCAAAGCCCATCACTCGTTCACCACCTCACTCACTCGACCACCACACTCGTTCTCCTACGACCACATCATCAATTTCTATTCTCTCCGTTTTCTCCATTTTTATTTGTTTTTCCAACACACCACATTTCTGCCATTTATTATTATTATTATTATTACGGACGACGTGGATACAGAGGCGGAGCTAGGATTCAGAGTCAACTTGCTAGCTGGAGTTTTCTCTACCCTCTCTCTTATTTTGTTTAAACGTTGTTTATATATAGTTATGTTTAATTAAATAAACTTAAGCCTTCCCAGGTTTGGGATGCGAGCCTATTTTATATAATTATGTTATGTTGAGCTTTCCACTATGATTTATCTAAAGTAGTAGTTTAATTCCAATTCTTCATCTACTTTAATTCTCTGATCAATTATTAAAGCAACATTTGTAGTTTTCTAATCAACACGCGAGAGCTGAGATAGTAAACAAGACATAGGAATTAAACCTGATTAACAGCTAGAAGCCTGATCCGGCCTATAGGTTAATTAGTCTCAAATAGAAGCTGTTCTTTATGCGATTGGTTGTGTCCGGATTAGAGCATAGTCTGCTGCTAGTTCTAGCAACTGGTTAGGTTCGTTAGATTTAGTCGTCAACGAATTATTTATAGTTTCTGAGTTTATTACTTAAGTGGTAAAGTTTATATTAATATAATTGATAAAATAGGTGAGCAGAACAACCCGGGATGCTTTCTCAAAAACAAAAAGATTTATAATTCCTATTTTTATTATCTTGTTCTATTTTAATTGTTTTTATTATTATTTTGTTTAAGTTAAGTTTGTAATTATTCTTCTCCTAAAAATTTGATAAAATCTATTTACTAGAAGTCTCAGTAAATTTAATTCATTGTCAGTTATCCACAGCGAGGTCCCCAAGAGTACGACAACCCCACGAATCCACTATCCCGCAAAACGATTAGGTACACTGCCTAAGTGGTAGAAGTAGTCACATATTTCTCCTACAAGTTTTTGGCGCCGTTGCCGGGGACCTCTGGCACGGTTAATTGACATTTTTGTTTATTTAATTGAGATTTTATTTAGATATTTTTCTTCTTTACTCTCGTATTATTTTTGTTCGATTGCATTACATCTTTTCTGTTACGTATTGATTTATATTTCTCTTTATTACTTATTTTTTTCGTTTTAGATTTTTATTTCTTTGTCGTTATGTTAGTTAGATTCTCATCAATTTAGGATACGTAACTTTTATTTTTTTTTTTATTTATTTATTTATTTTTATTTTATTTTTTTGTCTTTGTTGAATTTGTTCACAGTAATTAGTTGCTGCTCTCCTGTTTATTTTAGTAATACTTTTCTTTTTCTTTCTTTTCGTTTTTTTTAATTGTTTTTAGTTAGGCTAGTTTCTTGCGGATTTGTTTAAGTTTATCTGTTTATATTTCTTTTCTGGTCATTTTGCTTGCTAAGTACGTTTTAGTTTTTTTTTTTTTTTTTTAAAAAAAAAAAAATTAGGATTTATTTGTTTAGAAGTTGGTAGATCGTTTCGGATTTCAATTGCTGGTTAATGAACGTGGTTATTAGTTTTATGATCATATTCGTTTCAATTTTTGTGTCGTTACCACTACAATAATTTTGCTGATTCTATTTTACTTTATTCTTCTTCACTTTGATTGTCGTTTAGTTTAGGATTTTCTTCTAATTTTCCTTCCGTAGTATTTGTTTTAAGAATTCATTTAGTTTTATTTTAGTTCTTTTATTTGTTTAATATTTTGTTTTTCTTTAGTGTATCTTATTTCGTTTTTATTTTATTTATATTTGTTTTCTGTTTTCATTTTATTTGTTGTTTTATTCTTTTGTTATTTATTTCAGCAATTCTCTTTTTACTTATATTTTGTTTCTCTTGTTATTTTGTTTAGTTTAATTTTGATTTTGTGTTTCTTTTCTATTTTATTTTCTATTCTACTTGGTATTTTTGTTTTTGTTTTTGTAGGTTAATTACAGATAATGGAGAGCGGATACGATGAGGTGAGAAGATTGTTGATCAATTTGGAATGGACACAAATGCAAGAGGAGATATCCTCATATCAAAGATTGGTCAAGGATTATCAACCACCTCAACAATCAAATCGAGAGCCGTATTGGTGGGAAGTCGACCAGGCTATGCACAGTACAACGAAACTCAGTTGGGGTATTACTACTTCCAATCAGACGAGCAGCAATCTACACGGAGGCTAGACGAATTTCTCCTGAGTCAGGCCGAGCCACCAGAAGAGATTCCAGTGGTGACTCCAAGGAGTGAAAACCAATTCGAGCCAGATATTATTGAAGCTACAAGTTCTGATGAGGAGATAAAGAAACTTCTCAGTACATTTTTCTCCGACGCCGAGTTAGAACAAATGTCTGAGAGTTACATTTCTCCTCCATCCCCATCCCCAACACAAGAGCAATTAAAATATGAAGATAAGTTGTCTGAGCCGGTTGCGAGAGCTTGAGAAAGGTGATCCTATTGAGCCTCACCTACCGGAAGAGGAAATTTACATCCTCGAATCTGAGGAAGGAACACCACTACCGCCGGTCTCTCATCAACTCCCATCCTGCCTCCATAAGCCTCAACAGCAAGAGGAGGATATTTACATCCTCCAATTTGAGGAAGAAAAGCCAATCACACCTGGTCTCTGTTAAAACTACGTTACCGGCAGGTACCTCCTCAAACACCAGGGTTTGTGGAGTATTCATTTTCCTATTTTATTTGCCGAAGTAACGTTTTGTTTTGATCCAGGTGGTTTGCTTTTTATTTACTAACTTCGTTTTCCTGGCGAAGGTATTGTCTACTTTATTTTTGATCCAGGATAACGAAGCAGGAGTCTAGCCAAAGACTAAAACTACGGGCAGCTCTACTGGGAGGCAACCCAGTGGTTAACATTCATGTTTTTGTTTTTGTTTTTGTTTTCTGGTTATTTTTTGTTTTTCTTTGGTTAGAAGTGGCAATGGTGCCCGTGTTTTAATGCAGCGCTTTTAGCGTTTTTGTGGTAGTTGTGAGTGTGTGCAGGTGAAATTCGTATCATGGTACCTGAAGAACTCCAAGGCTGGACACTTGCTTGAACGCAAGTGTGAGGAACGCTACTACCCCCATTGTTAGCACTTAAGTGTGAGGAAGGACACCTTCCTCAATCTACAATATCAGGGGAGTCTCAGTTTCTTTATTTTAAATGTTTGTGCCCAGTCTATCACGCTTAATGATTATTATTATATCAGTCCATGATTGTCCTGTATGAAATTCTTCATGAGTCGGGCATATTTTGAAAGGTCTTTTCTTGATTATTTTATGAACAATGAGGACATTGACTCTTAAGTGTGAGGAAGTTTAGACCTTTCCCTGAAAATATGCCAGTTGCACTTAATGCCACACATGTTTTTAATGTCTTCTTGCATTGAGGGAATCACTGCTTGAGGCTTATAAATGTTGAATTCTTGGGTGAAAATTTTTGCATAAATTTTGAAGTAAAGCCAGGGGGCCACCTCAGAATCTTTCTGCTCTAGGCTGTTTGATTGTTTAGTTTTTATTAAAATGAATCTGTTTTCACTGAAATTGGTGGATTAAGTTGATTAGTGAAAACTGATTAGTTTATCTTGGGATTTTGGAAATGATGTGAAAGTTTGGTATGAAAAGGATAAGGCAAGGTACTCCTCTGATCATAAAATTTTCTGAACCAAATCAGGCCTCTTCATTCGGTTATTAAGTCCTTGGGGTGCCTCATCACCCATCTACCTAAGGTCTTGTGATCTGGGATAGAAGGCCCAAAGCCGCTACATGGGTGAAGAGAAAAGTCTGGGGGATGAAACAAATTGTGCGAAAAAAAATGAACATGCAAAACTCTTAATGCTGGATGATTGTCGCAATTTTTCATATTTTGATCATGAGTATGTGGTGTTGAAAGGTATCACGGAATAAGGTGTTACTTCACACCCCTTGTCATCCAAAGGTTAAAGGAAAGAAATGGTGGAAGATCCCAAGCTAATCTACATTCAGATTTTGTGGTCTAACTTATCCATGCTTTTAAAAAAAAAAATTTCTTTTTCACTGTTTGCGAAAACCTACAACCAGGAGCAGAACTATTCTTTTGATTGTCACTTTGCTTGCTCTGTTTTGCATCTGTTTAATCCTGAGGTTTGATACTACGGCCATAGAGATATATTTATTCTCTATTTGCTTGAGGACAAGCAAAAGATAAGTGTGAGGAAGTTTGATAAGTGCGAGATATATAGACTTTTAAGGGTTTAACTACCTTATAATTTGCAGTATTTTAAGGACAGCTCTTAATTAATTCATTAAACTTCTTACAATCAGAAAAAGTCTAAAATCAAGTTTGATAAGTGCGAAATTTATAGACTTTTAAGGGTTTAATTATCTTATAATTTGCAGTATTTTAAGTAATATCTCTCACTTATCTTACGATTTTCCTAGATTTATGCTTTTGATGTGAACTGATACATATTATGTGTCAAATGCAGAAAATATATTGGATTCACACTCTTTGTCTCATAATCATATATTATATATATACACGCTCAACATAAGCATGTACATGGAAAAAGGCTTACGAGATGTTGTACATCATTTTTTTTATCACGTGGCATATATAACAAATGAGTACAAAAAATTCACTACACTCACGAACCATCATTACTGCTACTTTATTATTGATGATTAATTAATCATCATCACGTACTGCAGCACAAGATTGAATTCAATCACACACGGACAAAGAAGCTACGTCCGCATGAAGAACCGCTTGAACTTGCGAGGTACGAGGGCGGACAACAGGAGGGAGTCCGCTTGATTTTGGAGCGGACAAGGTAGAGACAACCGCCTCGCGGACATCACAGAGGAGTCCGCCTGGTTTGGTCGCGGAGATCACAGGCGCAACCGCCTGTTAAACTCGCGGACATGTGTGTGGAGTCCGCCTGATAAGTAGCGGACATCACAGGCGCAACCGCCTGTTAAACTCGCGGACGGGACCAGAGGTGTCCGCCTCATTTGCTCGCGGACGTGAAGGCGGACAAGGAGGCGGACGTGCTAATTCATGCGCGCGCGACTAGTTTTCTTCTCCGATTTTCCATTCTTCCTTCGCGGCGCCGCACTTCATTAATTGCAGACGGTGACTACCGCAATTCTCTAATTCACGCGTGACGCCGACCCTGTCTGCAATCAATCACTGTTGCCCGCGATCTGCTCACCAACTCCACCGCCATTCAATCACACCGACTGCACCGTCCACGACCACTCTGTTGTTTGCTTCTTTATTTCCTTAGCCTATAAATAACCAACGCTCCCTTCGTTATTAATCATCCCTTCTTTTAATCCAAAGCCCATCACTCGTTCACCACCTCACTCACTCGACCACCACACTCGTTCTCCATACGACCACATCAATTTCTATTCTCTCCGTTTTCTCCATTTTTATTTGTTTTTCCAACACACCACATTTCTGCCATTTATTATTATTATTATTATTACGGACGACGTGGATACAGAGGCGGAGCTAGGATTCAGAGTCAACTTGCTAGCTGGAGTTTTCTCTACCCTCTCTCTTATTTTGTTTAAACGTTGTTTATATATAGTTATGTTTAATTAAATAAACTTAAGCCTTCCCAGGTTTGGGATGCGAGCCTATTTTATATAATTATGTTATGTTGAGCTTTCCACTATGATTTTATCTAAAGTAGTAGTTTAATTCCAATTCTTCATCTACTTTAATTCTCTGATCAATTATTAAAGCAACATTTGTAGTTTTCTAATCAACACGCGAGAGCTGAGATAGTAAACAAGACATAGGAATTAAACCTGATTAACAGCTAGAAGCCTGATCCGGCCTATAGGTTAATTAGTCTCAAATAGAAGCTGTTCTTTATGCGATCGGTTGTGTCCGGATTAGAGCATTAGTCTGCTGCTAGTTCTAGCAACTGGTTAGGGTTCGTTAGATTTAGTCGTCAACGAATTATTTATAGTTTCTGAGTTTATTACTTAAGTGGTAAAGTTTATATTAATATAATTGATAAAATAGGTGAGCAGAACAACCCGGGATGCTTTCTCAAAAACAAAAAGATTTATAATTCCTATTTTTATTATCTTGTTCTATTTTAATTGTTTTTATTATTATTTTGTTTAAGTTAAGTTTGTAATTATTTCTTCTCCTAAAAATTTGATAAAATCTATTTACTAGAAGTCTCAGTAAATTTAATTCATTGTCAGTTATCCACAGCGAGGTCCCCAAGAGTACGACAACCCCACGAATCCACTATCCCGCAAAACGATTAGGTACACTGCCTAAGTGGTAGAAGTAGTCACATATTTCTCCTACAGTAAAAGTTCTCAGTCACCTAAAAGAAACATTGAAGTACCTTGGATCATACCCCGAAACTCTATATTTTATTTTTACCTTGAGCACACCTATGCCACCAGCAGTTGATTTTTCACACTCCTCAATAAGTTTAAAGATCATGTTTATCCTACCCTTCATAATAATATTTGTTAGTATTGAGCATTCCCTACTTACTTGGGTACGTGGTTTTGCTTGAGGACAAGCAAAAAAGATAAGTGTGGGGGTGTGATAAGTGTCCAAATGAGCATGTTTTATAGGTGTATTTCATATATAATATTAGCACTTTTCTTGCTCATTTCTCCACTTCGGTTAGTTTTCCTCTAGTTTATGTTTTATTGTTTATCTCACAAATTTATTGGTTTAAACATGAGGAAAACCAAGCTGGGAGTAAAGTAGACAAAGAGACGAACACATAGACGCAAACGGCTCAGAAAACGGAGTTCAAACGAAGAATCTAGAGCCAGTCAAAGTTTGAAGGAAATAAGTCAAAATATGCAACCGCATGGACATGGAGGCGGACAGGGAGGCGGTTCCCACTTACGTCCGCGTAGCGGACAGGGAGGCGGAACAGAGACGTCCGCTCCATTCTCAGGCGGACGGTCATGCGGACAAAAGAAGAGGCCGGGCGAACAGGGAAAAAGACAGAGACGTCCGCACGCGGACGTGACGCGGACGGTCATGCGGACGCGACTAAAATCGCACGCATAACAGATTTTCTTCATCGACTTCGCTCGTCGACTTCGCCCGTCGACCTGCAAGTTATCTATCTACTCTTCGCGTTCTGTCCCCTATCAATCAATGCCCTTCCACCTCTGTCTGCAATCGTTCTTCTTCTTCCTCTCCTCTATAAAATACCACTGCTACTTCAAACAAAAACACACACGTTCCACCCCAAACTTATGCCATTTTCTTCCATAAAAATACCATAAAACTCTCCATAAAATCACTCATTTCATCCACATAAATTCCATACTACATCTCATCCCATAAATCATTCCACTTCATACCGTTATCCTGTCCAACCTCTGTCAAAAATATTAGCAGATAAGATAGCGGAGCGGAAATAAACATCTTCTCAGATGTATTCCTCTACTTCTTATTCTGTCTTCAATATGTCAGGCTAAGGAGAATTTGCTCCGGGCAAAGGTTTTAATTATGGTTTTTTAATTTTGTAATCAATATATCTACCGGTTAAAATAAATAAAGTTTGTTACGCTTAAAGGTTTTCTCTCACCGTTTTAATAAATTACATGAATTTAATAAAATGTTTTCCTAAGTCTATTTTGATCAGACCAGGTGATAAATAGACAGGTTAATTAAGCCGTAAATCTGGAGAAAGCTTATTATGATTTAATGGTTAGTATTTTCAGATGCAATAATAATTCCTCGAATTAAACGTCCGTTTACATAGTATTGCTCGAACCTTGATTAGACCGAGCATTTTCTGGTAAACGAGTTCTTAAGGGTCTATGACTTAGTCCTTAGGATAATAACAGGAATTTTGCCAAACTAATATATTAAACCGGTAGAGATAGCATAATTAATCAGATTATATAAAACCTGAACCCGGAGTTCCATTTAATTCATCTGCACTCTGTTTTCTAATCTGCTTATTATTTTCTCTAAAACAAGTCAATTAACTTCCCCCCTTTTTGTGACAAGCTTAGGAACTATTTTATCTCGCTATAAGTCCCACGGTTTGACCCCGGCCGCTTCTGTCTTCTATACTACTGCGACCGGGTTTTATTTGCAGCCCGACGGATATTTTGAGTATTAATTTCTTCCTTTTATCAATTTCACCAGCACTAATCACTCACGATAAAATCCATTCTGCAATGTGCGGGTTTCTTTACTACCTTGGACATGTCAAATTCAAGTTTCTCATCATGGAATCTTAAGATAATTTTTCCACTTTCCACATCTATCAGAGTCCTAGCAGTCCTTAAGAAAGGACGTCCTAAAATTAGCGAAACTCTAGCATCCTCCTCCATATCGATGACAATAAAATCTGCCGGAAAAACAAATGTCCCTACGGTCACTACCAAATCCTCGACTTTCCCTTTTGGGAAGACTAGAGACCTATCAGCTAGTTGCAATTGCATGGCAGTGGGTGCACATTCACCAATCCCAAGTTTATTGAAAATTGAAAGTGGCATGAGGTTTATGCTTGCACCTAAATCACATAATCCACTACCACAATTTATATTACCGATAGAGCAAGGGATTATAGGCAAACCAGGATCTCCAAGTTTTGGAGGAGGGTTCCGTAGTAGGACTGCCGAGATCTCTTCAGTGAGTTGCACCGTCTCCGTTCCAAGCGTTGCTCTTTTATTAGCTAGGATGTCCTTCATGAACTTGGCGTAGATCGGCATTTGTTTCAGAGCATCTGCAAAAGGAAGATTGATTGTCAGTTTGTTAAAGATGCTTAAAAACTTCCCAAATTGTTCATCTAAGTTTCTCTTTTTAAGTCTATTTGGGAATGGAAGAGGAAGTGGAGGTCTAGCAAGAGTAGAAGGAGAAGATGATTCAGGAGCCTCTTTCTCCTTGGGAGTGTCTTTCGGTTGAGGAGGAACTTCCTCAACAATCTCTTGTTCTTCTTCTTGATGATCTTGACTTTCATTTTGGATCTCTTGGTTGTCTGGTGGGTAGGAGGGTTGAAGATCCCGGCCGCTTCTCAAGGTTATTGCTTTAGCTTCTTCCCTGGATTGGGATTTGGTTTACTTGGAAGGGTGCCGGTGGTCTTCGGGAGATTTGCTGAGATATCTGACTAAGCTGGGTTTCAATGTTTGTTGAAAGCCTCTTGTTCTGAAAACTTGGTCTTTGTAGCGATGATAAAGTCAGCCATTAGGTTCTCTAACCTTGAAGTCCCGCTGGGGGCAGAAGATTGTGGCTCTTGTTGTTTTTGATTTTGGAAACCCGGAGGGGCTCCTTGTGGTCTATACCCTTGTTGAAGGTTTGAAGGTTGATTGGGTTGTTGGGGTCTGTACCCTTGGGAGTTGTTGTAAGTTTGTCTCTGTCCTCCTTGGCCTTGGTCGGTTCTCCACGAAAAGTTTGGATGGTTTCTCCATGGCGCGTTGTTGTTGTTGTATGCTTGGTTGCCGATGAAGTTTACATCCTCCTGTTGGTTTATCTCTCCCTCACAGCATCTAGTGTCGTGAGGACCCGCACAAATGGCACATCCCTCTGAGGTTTGGCTGGAAGATGAAGAAGCTATTGTCTTGACAATTTCGGTTTGTGCGGTAGCTAGCTTCTATACCATCTTCGTGAGAGATGAGATCTGTGCTGAGAGATGATCGGTGGGTTGTACATGAAGAAGGCCGGCTGCTCTTGGTGCTCTCCCCTTTGCTCTGGACCATTGTCTTGTGTCACTCGTCATTGTCTCTAAAAGCTCCATTCCTTCTTCATGAGACTTTGTCATGAAACTTCCTCCTGCAGAGGAGTTTACAAGAAGGCGGTTGGAGTCGTCTAGCCCGTTGAAAAATGACAAGCATAGTGATTGGTCGTCTAGGCCATGGGTGTGAGCAGTTCAATAGCATTTCTTTGAACCGGTCCTAAGCATCGTATAAAGTCTCACCTGGTTCTTGGCAGAAGGTGTTTATTTCGCCGATTAGTTGCCTCGTCCTGCTTGTGGGATAGTACTTGGCAAGAAACTTACTAGCCATTTGCTCCCATGTTTGGATGGATCTTGACGGGAGGCTTCGATACCATCTTAGAGCTGAGTCGGACAATGAATGTGGAAAGAGTTGTAGCCGGATCCTCTCGTTCAGATTGCCTGTTTTGCCGAATGAGTTGCAGAAGTCCAAGAAGAGGCTCAAGTGATTTGGAGCATCATCCGGATTCGCCCCACTGAATTTTCCTTGATCCCGAATTGCAGTGATAAAATGGGTTTTGAAGGCCCATTGAGAAGCTTCGTTTGGTGTCAAGGTTGGAAGAACTATCGCTGATGCTCTTCCTTCGGTGTTCGGCCGGTGGTAGTCCTCGAGAGGTCGGTGTTGGATCGGTGGTGTCTCTGACTCGTGGTGATCATCGACCATGGTGTGATTGAATAAATTCCTTCTGATCCTCCAAAATGATCTTTCAGGCTCGGACGAGAGGAGAGTTGCTAGTTCGAGTGCTTGGCATGCACAGAAGAAAAGAAAAATAAGAGTTAAAGGAAACTTAAAATAAATGAAACCGAATTACCGAAACTGGGGAAAGTGATAGGGACTATCAATTTCCCCGGCGGCGGCGCCAAAAACTTGTTGATAGTTTTAAGGGGGTGTTATTGAAAGCACAGAAAAAGGGCAAGTGAACCCTAGTGGGATGTAGTAGAAAAGATGTCGTTCTACTAGGAAATTGGTATATCGATCTCCCTAGCTTCGGTAATCGGTTATAAAACAGTAAATAAAGGGGGTTTAGCCGAAGGCAAGTGTATTGGTTTGGTTCAAAGAGGAATTGCAAAGTAAAAGCAGTAGATAAAATGTGATGTAATGAATTGGAATGGAAAGCACTTTTAGGATGGTTGTAATCCCCTAAATTTACCCCAACTATATTAGTAAACCCACTTCACTCAGACTGTCTATCTGGACTAATGTAAAGGTCCTTCAAATCATGAATAAACCAACTCTTACCTAGCTTGCTTCCAACTCTCTAATCAAGTAGAGTTCAAATCACTAGATAGCATTAACAACAAGTCCATATTAATAGCCTTAAATTTCACCAACTAATCAAGCTAGCCATAATCTAAGGTTCCTCTCTCTTTTCGGTCACAACTCCCAACTCAAAATCATATGTTGTTGGAAATCACCACAAATGCTATAATTGATCAGGTTATAACATTAATGAAATAAAGAGAGAAAACAACCGCAATAAATAAAGTGTAGGTTTACAACATAGATGAGGGATTTAAGTTCATATCCCCATCCCAAAGTGCTAATAGAATTACTCAAGCATAATGATAAGTAAAACTAAGAGAGGGATAGAAGAAGCCATGTTTATGAAGGAGGTTGAGCTTTGGAGGAGGTGAGCAATTCTTCCTTCTCTTCTCCTGCTTGGTCTTCTATCTTCTGGTGGAAATGGGATGATAAATGGAGGTGTGCGTGGATGAGTATTGTGTGGTCAGATGGAGGAGTGAATGGGTGTTTAGTAGTAGTGTAAACACTATGTACTGTAGGTGGTGGTATGGATGTAATGGGATGAAGATGATTAGTAGTAGTAGTAATACTACGTACTGGGTGGAATGGAAATGTGGAGGATTTATGGAGGGAGAGATTGATGTCTCGAAGACTGTGTGATGAATGAGAGGGATTTGAGTTCTATTTATAGAATTCGTGGGTGAGTACGTAGCATAGCAGATGGTGGTGGGAAATGATGCTGGAGTTCGTGAGTGGAAGGGTGAGTGTTTATCGTGGGTGATGAGCTGAAAAGAAGGGATTAATCAGTGGGAAAGATGGATTATTAAGGTATGGGGCGGTGGTTAATCTGGAAAGGAAGTACAGACATTGGAGTTATGGGGCGGCGCAGTATAATAAGAAGAGAATCTCTTCTTTTCAATGCGCGCTATAGACGTCTGATGAAACCTTTTGGTCCGGGACTTAGGATGTGGTTGAAGTCCCGGACCATTCGTTTTGGGATATATTCTATTTCACCGTCAGTGTGGTCCGGGACTTAGGCCATGTATCAAGTCCCGGACCATGCTTAAAATCTGGTCGAGAGAATTGCTTCATTGTGGTCCGGGTCTTCACTCCTGCTTCAAGTCCCGGACCATAAACGATTTTTATAAGAGAGAAAACAGTCACATTGTGGTCCGGGTCTTCACTCTTCCACCAAGTACCGGACCATACATAATTTCAATGCGAGATTTGAGTCACGTTGTGGTCCGGGACTTGGCTCCATAGCTAGGTCCCGAACCAAGCTTAAATTTAAGTCGATGATGAATATCTTGACTCTATTTAGCTTGTTTGATTTGTCTTGTGTTCCAACAATGATAGGAATGTGTTTCTATTGAGATTAAATACCTGAAAAAGCACACAAAAACCATAAAAGCAGACAATTGCAATAAAAACATAAAATTACTTATAAGACAGGAATTTAGCAGTAAATGATAACAAATTGGGTCTCAAAAGACCCTTTAGAAATAGGTAAATTCCTGACTTATCAGTATACTTTGTTTTACTTATGTGTTCTTTAACTCACATCTTCCTCATTCACTCCTAGCACTTGTTTACACTTCTTAGGACCTTTACTAGTCACCAAACAAGGCCTAAACATCATCTAAAACCATTACCACTCACTTCCCCATCATTAGGACACCTTAAAACACATTCTGGTACATTTTACAATGGTCCGGGTTTGTGTCCTGGTTTACAAACCCGGACCAGACACGGTTTAAGGTTTCTGGACAGTTTTACATGTGGTCCTGGTTTGTGTCCTAGTTTACAAACCCGGACCACCCCCTTGGATGGCTTTCTGGTGCGTTTTTGATGTGGTCCGGTTTGTGTACTTGTTTACAAACCCGGACCATGTCTGTAGGTGTTTAAATTGTCTGTTTTTGAGCAGTTTTCAACCCCTAAATCACCTCTAATCATTCCCTAACCATTCCACGTGTTTCCCACTTGTTTAATCATCTTAAAACACACTCTAACCCACTTCTAGACGTAGGTTTAAATCCCTACTCAAATTCTTGCTCAAATCCTCAAACTTCCATTCCCTCTGTTGCATTTTGCACACTTATGCTACAGATTTGTTTCTGCTAGAGCTTTATCATTATGCCTCTTGCATTATGCTCATCCTAGATTCTACTCCACCATACAACCCTCTCAACTCTTGTTTCCAGGGCAATTAGATACTCATGATAAATCCAAAACACACACTGTTCTTCTCTTCTCATTAAACACTCAAGTCTATACATACCTAGACTAATTTTGACAGCACTTGTCTACTTTCAAAGCATTTTCACCACACTAAGTATGTTCACAATCAGTTCTTCACCCCTGTTTGGTTTGGACATCAACAACTATAACACTTACTATAACAACACAATGATTTCCACATTGTTAACACATATTTACTAGCTTAGTTTCTAGGTTTATTTCACACACCCAAACAACATTAAAGCTCCCTCGTTCAACAAACTATATTGTAGTATCATGACTACACCAATTCAAGGTTATTAATTCAACACTAACATCTGTTTTGCAAGCCAAATGAAACCAACTCAAGGTGAGCTTATTACCTTGTTTGTTTTCGGTTTTCTTTCTCTTCTTCCTCTTTCTCTTGCTCCCTCTTTCTCTTCTTGTTCCCACACCACATAGAGGATTATGGATTGCTAGCTACAACCATTTCCCATCACACACATAACAACAATTCAATTCAATTTTTCCCACACAACCTAATATTTTTAAGGAGCTAGTTTTCAAAGCTTAACTTAGATATTACCTTAGATTAACCAAATGGATAGCTTGGCAATCAATTGGAGGAGTTTCCAACAATCCACAAGAGCATGGAGAACTGGTTGAAACGGGAGAAAATTTTCAACGTGGGGGAAATTTTCCAAACTTGCAAAAACTAGCTAGGAATGAGCAAGACTCTTGCTTAATATTACCTTAAGACATCAAGGAGGTGAAGGAGAGTTAAAATGGGCCCTTCAAGCTTCAAAAGGCCCAACATCCATGGAAGTGAAGATGGAAGAATCAAGATTCTGTTGGGTGGAAAACGAAGCTCTCACCGAGAGGAATCTAGCGGTATAATTTTGTGTGATTTGGTGGAGAAATGAGCAAGTTAATGGAAGGAGAAGATGGAGGTTGTGTGCTGCTTTGGAGTCGGCTAGCTTACAGAGGAGGAAGAAGTAGATAACAGAGAGCTGGGCAAAAACGTGAAATAAGGAAAGAAAGGTGAGAGAGTGTACTTAAACTACTTTTTACTATTTCACTTTTTGCTTTACTTATTTACTTGTCATCTTATTACTAATTAGCTAGCAAGCTTATTAATGTGTGTGTGTACACACTAATTAAAACCGGCCCATATATATTACAAGCTGGGAGCGTTTTTCGTCTTTTACAGAAAATGCTTGTTATTTTACCCGGTTTGGCACTATTCACTAACCGGGCCCATTTTTCGGATTTTTCTCGTTTCTTTATTTTTAATGGTTATTAAGCTTCCATTAATGCTTAATTATAGTTTTATAGTCAACCATAATTTTTACGGGTTCGTTTGACCACTTAAATTCACGTTTTCGGGTTTTCTCGAAAAAACGTGCTTTAAAACTCCGTTAGCATTTTAATCCATTATTTGGATTCGTTATCTTCGGGAATCACTCCCGTATACTAATTAGGCCTAACTAAGCCTTAGGGATCCATCTCGGACCCTAACGAGATCATATATCTCTTATACTCATTTAATGCGCGTTTTAGCGTTTTTCGCGTTTTACGCATTTTCTCTTTTCTTTTGGTTTTATTCTCTTTACCAATACTCTCTAGGCACTACTAGGCCTTAAATAATCGTATTAGAATAATTTAATCACCATTTTTAGATCCGGGGTATTAAACCTATTCTGACCTGTGGAAGGAGGCAATTCGCCGGTCTGACTCTCCTGACGGTCTCTTTGCCCCGATGAAGACTATTACTGCGGCTAAGGAGAGGTTGAGGATTGGAGGGGGCAGAGCGGATGCCATCATGCGCCACTCTTTCCCTCTGGACGACTCGCTCAATTATTTATGGCAGGGTATCTACCGGGTGAGTGATTTGCCTTAACGCCGGTGTTGTATGCCTCTTCTGGATTTTCTTATGCTCACTGTTTCATTTTGTATAGACGGTGGCTTTTGCCCAAAGTGTGGACGTGCACACCCGGGCTCTCTGCTCGAAGCTCTACCTCGAGGAATGCCGGGCCCGCAATGCCCAAGAGGAGTTAAGGATAGAGCGGTCCTCCAACAGCATCTTTGTGGACACCGTTCAAGAGGAGATTTCCCAGCGGGTGCATGAGCAGACCGCAACTATGAAGAAGGAGTTGGGCGATGCTCGCCGGGCGTGCATCAGGCAGAGCGATGAGTACGAGGAGAAGTTGAAGAGGCTGCGTGAGGAGAATTTTTCCCTCAAGGGTCAGGTCCGGTCGCTGGAGACGGAAGCCGCGTCTCTTAAAAAGGTACGAAGTGAGTTTGTTGACGCCCGGTTGCTTGCCTTTTCTTACTTGGAGTCCTTGGTGGGGCAGGCCCGAGCTTCCCACGATCAAGAGACCGAGAAACTTCGTGCTGAGAAGGCCACCTTAGCGCAGGAGAAGGCGTTACTTGCCGAGGATATAGGCCAAACTTTCCTGAGAGCTTCACTCTGCTTCCGAGGCGAATGCTCTCTTGAAAGGGGAGTTGTCGTCCTCCGAGGCGAAGACGGCGGAGATGGTCAAAATCATTAATTAGCTTTAAGCAAGAATTCTTTTATAACAGCGATGGATTTTATCTGCTAATCAAGGAGAATAATATCTAACGTTTATCTCTCTTTGTGGTCTATTCTCAGATTTACAAAATCATTGAAATAAGAGAAACCGTAAATGCATAAAAATGATCAGTTATTAACATTTAATAATTTAGAGAGACTAAACAAATATTTATAAGCAAACTTGGTATTAATAATAAGTCTGAATTATTTAGGGTCAAACCCCACCCTAGGATATGAGTAAAATCACTCAGACATTAACAGTAATAAAAATGAAACAGAAATAGCCATTAATTTGGAGACTGCCGGCGGAGACTGGACTGCGATTCGCTTCTGCTCCAGCTCCTTTTTCTGTTCTTCTTATCGTGTTTCTGCTTCGTGGTGGAATGAAGAATAAAACTAAAATGGAGAAGTGGGAGATAAGAGGATGGAATGGATCGTGGGAGTGAGCGATGGTTTATTTACTGGATGGGATGATACGTCTACTGCTATGGATTGTGAGGAAGGGAATGATTTTATTGAGCAGAGGGCGTGGGTTATATAGAGGTTTGGATCCGTACGAATTTTGATTGCAGATGAAGAAGAGCAGCTTCATTGATTGCGCAGGGGACAAAGCTCACGCGTGAGGAAATTAAGGTAGGCGGTGCGTAGTAGATAGATATGGCAGTGGACGAGTTGTGCGAGTTGCAGACGACGACGGCGCGATACTGGTCGCGACTGATAATTAATCACGGTTATTGGTGTCCGCCTGCTGGTACCGCCCAATAAGTGGCGGTAACCTCTGTGTTGTCCGCGAGATTAAGAGGCGGTAGCCTCTATGCTGTCCGCCAGGCGGTTGCCTGTGTGGTGACCGCGAGTTAAGAGGTGGTAGCCTCTATATTGACCGCGAGGCGGTTGCCGCTCTCACGTCCGCCTCCTTAACCGCCCGTTAAGAGGCGGTTGCCTCAGCCCTGTCCGCCTGGTGGTTGTCCGTGTGACGTCCGCCACTTAGGGGGCGGTTGCAGCAGTCCACCGCGTGACTCTCGCGTGACTCTGTTTGACCGGCTCTACATTCTTCGTTTCGGCTCCGTTTTCTAAGCCGTCTGCGCCTATACGTTCGTCTCTTAATCTACTTCACTCCCAGCTTGGTTTTCCTCATGTTAAACCAATAAATTTGTGAGATAAACAATAAAACATAAACTAGAGGAAACTAACCGAAGTGGAGAAATGAGCAAGAAAAGTGCTAATATATATATATGAAATACACCTATAAATCATGCTCATTTGGACACTTATCACACCCCCACACTTATCTTTTTGCTTGTCCTCAAGCAAAACTACGTACCTAAGTAGGGAATGCTCAATATTAACAAATAATATTATGAAGGGTAGGATAAAGAAGTCAATAGTACATGATCTTAACCATTTAGAGGAGTGTGATTCATCACCTACTGGTGGCATAGGTGTACTCAGGGCAAAAATAAAAATTAGAGTTTCGGGGTATGATCCGGAGTACTTCAATGCTTCTTGATTTAAGGTGACTTTGAGAACTTTTACCATGGCCAACTTCTCTCAAGAATGGGCATTGAGGAGAAAACAAAAGGAAAAATAAATTATGCATTTGTTTCACTTTTGCATAAGAGATGAGAAGATAATATGTAGGCATCAAGCCTTCGTTTTTAAGAACTCAAACTCTCTTGTTGGTTACCAATGGTGTCTCACAAGTCCCTTATTTATTTTATTTTTTCCTTTTTGACAGAGAAGCACCCCTTAGCAATCCCTAAGAAAGAAGACAGAAAGAACCCCTGAGTAATAAAATTCCAACCATTTCAGATCATTTGGTCACACCGCATAAAAATGCTCCTCAAAAGTAATCAAAATTTTAAAATTTTGTACATTTTTGTACCATTTATCCCACAATTCATAACAATATTTATTCCTAAAGAGAACAACCCACATAAAAGGGTCCGTGATATTGAATTTGAACAAACGCAAGATAAGCAGAGAGATTAAGCATTTAAGCATAAAATGTCACCGAAAAGGGCACACTCCCCCACACTTAAATTGAAAAATGTCCTCATTGTTCACTAGAAAAACAAGGGAAAGATTCAGAAGGCCTTTTCGGTAAGTAGATAAAATAGAGAGAACACGAAGCTCACGAATATTCATTTAAGCATATAAACTCTCCTCTGCAGATTTTATTTAAATAAAAGCAAGTTTAAAGAAACTGGTACTCCCCTGATTTTATTTTGTGCTAGCGTGTTTTGGACTTCCCCCACACTTGAGCTTCAGCCTCAAGTAGCGTAGCTTGGTTGCGGTGTAGACATGAAATTGCACCTGCATAAGACACTAGAAGCAACCATACTATAAACGGGGTTAAAAGTTAGCAAAAATAAATTTTAAAGGGAACCTGATTATTAAAATAGCATAAAAGCATATAAAAGATAAGTTCGTCCGGGTTGCCTCCCGGAAAGCTGCCCTTCTTTAACGTCTTTGGCTAGACGCCTGCTTCGTTATCCTGGATCAAAAATATAAGTAGACAATAGCTCTGCCAGGAAAACGAGGTTGGCAGTAATTAAAAAAAAACCACCTGGATCAAAACAAAACGTTACTTCGGCAAATATAATAGGAAAATGAATACTCCACAAAACCTGGTGTTTGAGGAGGTACTGCCGGTAGCGTAGTTCTAACAGGAGACCAGGTGTGATTGGCTTTGCTTCCTCAAATTGGAAGATGTAAAAATCCTCCTCTTGTTGTTGAGGCTTATGGTAATCAACGTCAGAGGGAAGTGGCTCCTTGAAATTGATTATAGCACTCTCTTCTAACGGCTCGGAGAGAGGCGGTATCTCCTCCTTCTCAAGGTTGAGGATGTGTCCACCCTCATCTTCTGGGTAGAGCACGGAGAAGGAGGGGAAATAGTAGTTTACTTCAGAGGGAGGAAACTCCATGAAGTCCAAGGAGAAACTCTCTTCTGAGGGGTTGTCTCCATAATCAAGCTGATGGTTGTTTGGTGATGGATTCTCTAATTCGAATAGTGGAGGAGGTGGAGAGTAGCTTATGTCCTTAGCAGGTTGTTCCTCCTCATGAACCACTTCATTCAGTTGTTGAAACGGTTGTTCCATGCGTTCGATCTGATCTAGCGTTCTTTGCTGGATCCTTTCAAACCCTGAGGTAAAATCTGCCATCATCTCCCTTAAAATGGCGTTGTCTCTCTCTGTTGCAACCATAGGACATTGGGAACTTTCATGGTCTCCTCCACACTCTTGGCACACAAAGATGGGGATATGCTTGAGAGATGACTTGTAATCCTCCAAGAGAGCTCTCAATTCAGCATTTGGGTCTGAACATTGGGGGCTTTCATGGTACTCTCCGCACCTTTGACAAACACTCCATTGAATGTAGTCCGCTGCGTCATAGGGTAACCATACCAATTTCCTGCTTGATCGTAGTGACTATCCATCAGAATTAAGTACCTTTAAAAACAAAAAAAAAAAATTATACACAAAAGGGCAAATAACGAAAATAAAAGAAAAACTAAACAGACAATAAACCAGATAGTTGGACCGAAGTCCCCGGCAACGGCGCCAAAAACTTGTTGGGCAAAATAGTAGTTAAACTATCTTGCTAATTATGGGCAGTGAACCCAATCTTTGTAGTACAACAAGGTCGTATCCACAGAGACTTCACAATTATCTAATTAATTATCCAGTTTAGCAAATGTACAAAAAGGCAAATAAAAATGCATGAAATGTAAATTGGGGTTTAGCCGGAGGCAAGCTTGATTTTCAGAATTAGTACAGAAATAATAAATACAGTAAAATAAAGTAAATGGATGGAAAAGGTATCCTAGGATAGCGGGGGAATTTCCTAAATTACTTAAACAATTTTATAATCCTGTCTCAAATATTTATTGCCTATTAGAGTTAATAATTGTCAGTTACGAACTCCTATTAATAGCCTTAGTATTTTCCTGCTCAATCGGGAGTGTAAATACCAAGATTAATTCCTTTGTGGTACTTTAACTATCTCAAAATCATATATTGATAGCTACCAAATAAATGCAGTATTTTGTCAGAATAAGCATTTAACAATATTTGCTGAAAGGAATTAAAACAAGTTTAATAAGTGAAACAGGTGATAAATATTTATTTAAGTACAGACAATAATTATAATCCTAATTTGCTCTTATTTGTCTGTTTAAGAATTAATCTTGTGGCCTTCCTAAATCATAGATAAGGACAACTCTTAATTAAATCAATAGACTCTTGCAATCAGAAGAAGTCTAAAATCATTAATTAGCTTTAAGCAAGAATTCTTTTTATAACAGCGATGGATTTTATCTGCTAATCAAGGAGAATAATATCTAACGTTTATCTCTCTTTGTGGTCTATTCTCAGATTTACAAAATCATTGAAATAAGAGAAACCGTAAATGCATAAAAATGATCAGTTATTAAGCATTTAATAATTTAGAGAGACAAAACCTTTTAATAATTTCTTTGAGAGACAAAAAAAAATATTTATAAGCAAACCTTGTATTAAATAATAAGTCTGAATTATTTAGGGTCAAACCCACCCTAGGATATGAGTAAAATCACTCAGACATTAACAGTAATAAAAAGGAAACAGAAATAGCCATTAATTTGGAGACTGCCGGCGGAGACTGGACTGCGATTCGCTTCTGCTCCAGCTCCCTTTTCTTCTGTTCTTCTTATCGTGTTTCTGCTTCGTGGTGGAATGAAGAATAAAACTAAAATGGAGAAGTGGGAGATAAGAGGATGGAATGGATCGTGGGAGTGAGCGATGGTTTATTTACTGGATGGGATGATACGTCTACTGCTTTGGATTGTGAGGAAGGGAATGATTTTATTGAGCAGAGGGCGTGGGTTTTATATAGAGGTTTGGATCCGTACGAATTTTATTGCAGATGAAGAAGAGCAGCTTCATTGATTGCGCAGGGGACAAAGCTCACGCGTGAGGAAATTAAGGTAGGCGGTGCGTAGTAGATAGATATGGCAGTGGACGAGTTGTGCGAGTTGCAGACGACGACGGCGCGATACTGGTCGCGACTGATAATTAATCACGGTTATTGGTGTCCGCCTGCTGGTACCGCCCAATAAGTGGCGGTAACCTCTGTGTTGTCCGCGAGATTAAGAGGCG
The DNA here is from genome assembly GCA_023374045.1 of Limonium bicolor. Taxonomy (NCBI): domain Eukaryota; kingdom Viridiplantae; phylum Streptophyta; class Magnoliopsida; order Caryophyllales; family Plumbaginaceae; genus Limonium; species Limonium bicolor. Next base: position 396,285,499 of record CM041776.1, on the reverse strand, counting down.
GTAGCCTCTATGCTGTCCGCCAGGCGGTTGCCTGTGTGGTGACCGCGAGTTAAGAGGCGGTAGCCTCTATATTGACCGCGAGGCGGTTGCCGCTCTCACGTCCGCCTCCTTAACCGCCCGTTAAGAGGCGGTTGCCTCAGCCTGTCCGCCTGGGTGTGTCCGTGTGACGTCCGCCACTTAGGGGGCGGTTGCAGCAGTCCACCGCGTGACTCTCGCGTGACTCTGTTTGACCGGCTCTACATTCTTCGTTTCGGCTCCGTTTTCTAAGCCGTCTGCGCCTATACGTTCGTCTCTTAATCTACTTCACTCCCAGCATGGTTTTCCTCATGTTAAACCAATAATTTGTGAGATAAACAATAAAACATAAACTAGAGGAAAACTAACCGAAGTGGAGAAATGAGCAAGAAAAGTGCTAATATTATATATGAAATACACCTATAAATCATGCTCATTTGGACACTTATCACCAGGCGGGCGAGGTCCTGGCCTCCGAGAAGGAGAAGTTATCTGCCGAGCTCCACAAGTTGTCTGGTGAGCTTGCGGCTTCCATGGAACAACGACTTTCTCCGAAGAGAAGGTAAGGATGTTGGAGGAGGAATCTGCTAGGCTACGGCTAGAAAACTTTGAGCTGGCCACGAGAGGTAATTCTTCACTTTCCCAATCATCCTATGTCGCTTCTTCCGCCTCTTTAATAAAGTTTTTTTTTCTTCTCCCTTTCCCTTTGCTTAGGCCCGAGGACTGGGAATCCCGTCGAGGGGCTAGAGAGATTGAACTGCGGATTGACGACCTTGAAGAAGAGCTAATTGCCGCAAATGCCAACCGCGATCGGTACGGGCTTATGCTCACACCCTGGAGCAGCAGGTGGCCGGTCTCGAGGCTTATTCTCGGAAGGTGCGAGGACCTGCAGCAGCAGAGCACGAAGTTTGCTCACCTGAAGGAATCCTTCACCTCTCAATGCGGGATGATGGTCAAGTTGTGCCGCCAAATTGTCTCAAGGTTTTTTACGGGCAAGGGGGAAGTAATGGACGACGGCCTTTACGGGAGCTGTCTTTTAAGGAGGTTGCACGGAAGACCTCCTTTCACGAGGTGCTTGAGAAGTTCGGGCGCCTTCCTGGGGAGAACATGCTTTGTTCCTGGCCAGGCGTCTTTTCTTCCTCCCGGGAGCACCGCGCATCAGGGTGGCGTAGGTCTCCGGTCCTCCGCCGGGAGGTCTGGGTCTTCGGAGAGTGTTCAAGGGGTTGCTGCCACGAATCTCGATACTGTAAAGGAGACTTAGATAGGCCAGCGAAAACTTAGATTAGCTTTAGTTTTTTTCTTTTGGTCTTGATGTACACGTACCTCTAATAGTTAATGGAATGTTTGTTAGTGCTTTTCCAATTAGTGCCATTTTGTTTCGTGATTGGTCGTTCTCTTAGACCGGTCGCTTTTGTTTTGCACGTGTCATCGATTTCCTTCCCTTAGTCAATTGTCTTTATTTGCGGGTGCGACCGGCCGCACTCACTCGACCGGTCGTTCCGTTTGTATTTAAGGATGCGACTTGGTCGTGTTTGACGACCGGTCGTTCCTGCTCTTGCCCGGTCGCAATCAGTGACCGGGCATTTCTCGTTTGTTCTTTCCCTTCCTTGCTTTTGGAAGCCAAGCGATGGTACTCGCGGTCATTCCCTTTCCCTTTCCTTTTCCTCGTGTAATGGAGGAAGAGTTGTGGGGGGGATCCGACCAGGGTACGGTGTGGCGTCCCACACCTAATGATTCACCCACTACAGGCGACCAGAGCTCCCGGGGTTTTCGGAGATGGGTTTTTCATTTTTGTTCTTGCTTGAGTGCGACGACTCACAACAAGGTTTTCAGGGCATTGCATCCTGTTGGGCATGGCCCGGGTGTTTCTTTTTCAGGGCATTACATCCTGTTGGCCTTGGCTCGGGTGTTTCTTTTTCAGGGCATTACATCCTGTTGGCCTTGGCCCGGGTGTTTCTTTTTCAGGGCATTACATCCTGTTGGCCTTGGCCGGGTGTTTCTCGACCTGCCCGTGGCCTGGGGGTGCGCTACCGATGCGAATCTTATCTCTATCTTCCACTGCTCGCAAAACTCCCGGAAACTATCGCAATTGAACTGTGTCCCATTGTTGGTTATTATGATCTTTGGCAACCCGAATCTGCACACAATGTGCTTCCATACGAATTCTTGCGATCTCTTGCTGTGATGGACACGGTAGGCATTGCTTCAACCCATTTTGTGAAGTAATCAATGGCCACGTACATGAATTTGAACCTTCCGGGAGATGCTTCCGGGAAGGGGCCGGTGATATCCAGCCCCCACATCGCGAACGGTACCGGGGATAGTATGGCTTTTTGCATGGCCGGGGGGTTGTGTATCTTGCTGCCGTGCTCCTGGCATCTGGCGCACCTCCGAATGTATTCCTTGCAGTGGTCCTGCATTCTTGGCCAGTAGTAACCGAGCCTCATGATTTTGTGGGCCGTGGCTCTCTCTCCTTGGTGGTTTCCGCATACCCCCTCGTGCACCTCCTTTATGAGTTCACTTCCCTCTTCGTTCGTGACGCATCTGAGGGCGGGTCTTGCGAATGATTTTGTAGAGGCGTCCCCCTTCGAGGAAAAATGACGCTGCCCGCCGCTTTACATTCCTAGCCTCTTTGTCCTCCGGTGGCAACTTTCTTCAAGGATGTACTCCATGATCGGAGTCATCCAAGATTCCTCGGATGCGAGGGGCTCAGTCGCTAGGACTTGGGCTTCGTCTATGCTGGGACTGGTCTTGGTTTCCAACCACACCCTACCTGGTATCCTTTCGGCCATACTTGCTAACTTTGCTAGCGCGTCTGCTTCGGTGTTTTTTGCCCGGGAAGGTGCTTCAGCTCGCATCTCGAGAAGCTTGTTTTTAGCTCTTGGACCCTGAGTAAATACTTCCAGAGTTTTTCCTCCTTTACCTCATATATGTTGTCATGCTGCCGGTGACCAGGAGTAAGGAGTCTGAGTATATTTCCAGGTCCGTTGCGCCTAGGGCAATGGTAACCTCCAGGCCTTGAATGAGAGCCTCGTATTCAGCCTCGTTGTTGGTTACTTCAAACTCCAACCGGAAGGCGTAGTTGATGTCTCGTCCATCGGGAGTTTGGACTACAATCCTTGCTCCCGCCCCTATCTTGCACCGAGCGTCGTCTACCTGGATGATGAAGGGGTGGGTGGCTTTCTCTCTTTTTGGTCGAAGCTGGTCTCCGTTATGAAGTCCGCTAGGGCCTGAGCTTTGATCGTCGTTCGTGGTAGGAAGTGGATTTCATATTGGGTGAGTTCGACTGCCCAGCTTACCATGCGTCTCGACGCATTCGGATTATTCGTTATTTGCTTCAGCGACCAGTTAGTCCTTACAAGGATTCGGTGCGATTGGAAGTATGGTCGTAGCTTCTGGGATGCCACCACTAGAGCAAGGAAGACCTTTTCAATATTGGTGTAGCGTCTTTCTACAGGGGTCAGGATCTTCCCTGTGTAGTAGACGGGAATCTCCTTCTTTTCGTGCTCCATGATTAGGACCGCTGCCACCGCCCATGCTGATGCGGACAAGTAGAGGTAGAGGTCCTGACCGGGCGTTGGGACTCCCAGCTTGGGTAACTCTCGAAGCATTTCTTTGATCCTCTCGAAGGCTTCTTTGCATTCCTGGCCCCACTGGAACTTGTTGTTCTTCCTAATATGTTGAAGAATGGAACTGCCTTTTCCTGCAACTTTGAACAGAACCTGCTTAGGGCCGTGAGCCTTCCGTTGAGAGCTTGGACATCTTTGATGCTTCGGGGAGAGCTGAGGTCAAGAATCGCCTGGGTCTTTTCTGGATCCACCTCTATCCCTCGCTGCCCAACGATGAAACCAAGGAATTTTCCTTTGGTGACCCCGAATACGCATTTTTCCGGGTTTAGCTTGATCTGGAACTTGTCGAGCGTGGTGAATGTCTCTTCCAAGTCTTTCATGTGCTGTTCTTTGGACGGACTTCTCACGACTATGTCATCCATATAGGCTTCCACATTTCTCGAGAGTTGCTCCCGGAACACTTTGTCTATCATTCGTTGGAAAGTCGCGCCGGCATTTTTTAATCCGAATGGCATCACATTGTAGCAGAAGATTCCCGCTGAGGTGACGAAAGAAGTTTTCTCAGAGTCCTTCTCATTCATCTTTATCTGGTTATACCCGGAGAATGTGTCCAGGAAGCTCAGGATGGAGCTTTGGGCCGACGAGACAACCAGTCTGTCTATCGATGGCAACGGGTAAAAATCTTTGGGGCATGCTTTGTTCAGGTCGGTGAAATCCACACACATTCTCCACTTCCCATTAGACTTTTTACCATAACCACGTTCGCCAGCCACTTGGGGTAAGACACCTCTCTGATAAAACCCGCCTGCAGGAGTTTTTGGACTTCTTCTCGAGCAGCCTGGTCCCTCTCTGCTCCGACCACCCTTCTTCTTTGGCGGATTGCCAGGTGCGCTGGGTCTACGTTGAGGTTATGCTGGATAACGTCTGGGCTTATTCCGGGCATCTCCTCTGTGCTCCAGGTGAATGTGGCCCTTCTCTTTTGGGAGATCAGCGGGAGCCTCATACCGCTCCGTTGTTTCGTCAGCGAGGGGGGGCTTTCCCTTGAATTCCTTCTCGGACCCCACGGTTTTGACGGTCTCGTTTCCTGGTAAACTTTCCATGATCCGCACCTCACATACCCGCGTGACTTTCTAGCTCCCTCTCACCGTCACGAGCTTCCCTGACCGGGTCAGATACTTCATTTTCAGATGGTGGGTGCTACAAATGGCTCTGAAGGCGTTTATTCCTGGTCGCCCGAGGTACATATTGTACCCAGAGAGCCCGGGAAGGATGAAGGCCGTCAGCTCTTCCGTGCGCCTCTCATCCCCTTGCCCTAGGGTGATGGTGAAGTCGATGCTCCCTGTAGACTTAGCCGAGATCCCTCCTACGAAACCGCCCAGTACAGCTGAATAGGGCTTGATCCTATCTTCCGGTATCTCGAGTTTCTTTACTGCCTCAACAGAAATGACATTAGCACCCGCCCCGCTGTCGACCAGGATTCCTCCCATCATGCGGTTGTTCACCTGAGCCCTTATGACCAGCGGGTCGTTATGCGGGTACAGGACTCCGTCTTCGTCATCCTCAATGAAGTAGATGGGAGGAGCTTTTGGTGTGTTTCGCGTCCTTCTTGTCCGGGAGTTCCCGGTGAACCTCGTGGATGTGTCTTTTCCTTTCGTTGGGGGTCAGGGGCCCTACTTCTGAGAATAGTCCTGTGAACATTCTCAAGGAAAGTTTTATTAGTTTCTGTATCTTTGTTTTGTTAGCATTGTTTATTTGTAAGTTTCGAGATACATGAAGCTTTATCGGGCTACACGCGCTTATATAGTAAAAAAAAGCTTTAATAAAGTAGTAGCAAGCCACGGCCTCCCGCGGGATACAGAGATGATTCTTTCTTTCTAAAGGGGGACTTCGCCCCCTTTCCTTGAGGATTACCCTATGCAATCTACAGACCTGTGATTACCCCGATTTACTTGCTATGGTCCAACTCTGGGTGGACTTCTTCTTTCTTCTTAGGCCGGGAAGACTGGCCACCATAGTGCTGCCTGTGTTGGGCTCCACTTCCTTTCTTCTTGTTCTCCTCGATCAGCCTTAGCTCCTTAGCGAGGTTTGCGCAATTGATGGTCCTGTGGTTGCGGTGCCCATGATACTCACAGAATGCCACCGGCACCTCTCCCGGGTTGGGCTTTCTCGGCGGGGGCAGGAGTCCCTCTCTTACGGCAGCGGCGTATTTCCCTGGGTCTATCAGTACCGTTGGGAAGGCTCTGGAGCTCGAGGCCTGCTGTCCCTGGGGGGCCGGGGTCTTGGAATAATGCTTGTACCAGCTTCCCCCTTGGTGCGATCCTCCGGTCGTAACCACCCCTCCTGTCTGGCCTCCCTTCTTCTCACCCGCGGCGGGAGCTCTAAAGCTGTTGAGGAGCTCCTTGGCCTTATTCTCCGTAACTTGATTATTTGAGGAAGTCGTGGATCATTTCGGCTAGCTCACCATGCGATTTTGGCGCCTTGGTGGCTATTTTTCCAGCGAGGCGGGGGTGGGCCAAGCCGTTACCGAAGGCCTTGATCAGTATCTTTTCGTCGATGTCGTCAATTTCGGCCACCTGTTTGTGGAATCGCTCGCTGTACTCTTTCACAGTCTCCCCCTTTGCCTTTTCACATCCATAAGCTCTATTGTTTCCCTTTTTACCTTTTTACTGGCCGCAAAGTGTTGCTGGAATTCCTCGGTTAGTTGTTTGAAACTGGAGATCGACTGGGGTGGTCTAGACGAGATCCAGCTCAAGGCTCTCTTGGAGAGTGTTCCAGGGAATAGGTTGCACAAGGCGAGGGAGCTAATCCCCTGGGTGTTCATGGCGAACATGAACTTCTTAATGTGCTGAGCAGGGTCCCCAGTACCGTCGTACTTCTCCACCGCTGGGGCGACAAAGTGGGGCGGGAGGGGAGTTTAGCTCTGCGGATCTTTTCGGAGAAGGGGTATAGGCTCATGTCGATGGCGTCATCTTCTTCCTCCTCGATAGTGATTAAGGCCTCCCCTCGGGTGCCTCTTTTCCCGTCATTGCTTCTGGCCACATCCCGACCCTTCAAGAGATCTATCGCCTCTGACATCTCCTCCCACTTTCGCTGGAATTCCTCGTCTCTCTGCATCAATTCCTGTTGCAGGAGCTCGTTTCCTTCCACGATTTTTCGTCGATGGATCTGGTGAGGCTCGTCAGCATGTTCTCTAAGTCTTTTTTGGAAATGGAGTCGTGGGTTGCCTCGGGTCCAGTACTTCCGTCGTTGGTTTGTAGATTTTTCCTTGTCCTGGGTGCCATTTTCGTACCTAACCTGCAAAAACACAGTTTCGTTCTTAGATATGTCAACTTCATACGTTCTCCAAATTTTACTCTTGTCGGTGGACTCGTGGTTGCTAGATCTGAGCTGTTCGTTTCCCACAGACGGCGCCAAATGAAATGGTATAAATCCCTAGATTCTCACACAGTCCTCTCGCGTAATTCACTAGCTGGAATTCTAATCTATCGCCGAGTTCTACCGAGTTACCTTGTTACCGAATAAGGAGAGTACAAAGGGAGAAAGAGATTCGTAAAATCAACGCAACAGTGGAAATTCTCAGGTATTGTTCGCGTACCTTTTATTGAGGGGTGAACCCCTATTTATAGTTTTTCTCACAGGCCTTCTGGCTTATCACATTGTGCCAGCCTGGCATAAAAATATCTTGGTAGACCTACAATATATCTAATAAATATCTTATCCTAACTTCCCTACCTTTGGTCGCTACCTGTATTCGCTTTATTCCCCTATCGACCGGTCACAGACGACCGGTCGCTATTCGTGCTATACTTGGTGACCGGTCACAGGCGATCGGTCACTTCTCGTACTACATTTTACATTCCTGGCGACCGGCCGTAATCGACCGGTCGTAGCGATGCTTTTGGTGGCCGATCACTAGCGATCGGTCACTTTCTACGCTATGTTCTAGGACTCTTGGTGACCGGTCGAAAACGACCGGTCACTGCTTGTGGCTTGTTTGGGCTTAGACAGGGACGTCTGGTCGTCTCCCTGGCCTTACTAGGCTATTGCTCTTTCTTTGGGGCTTCTGGACATATTTTCCCCTCTTCATTTGGTAATTGGTTTAAAATGACCATTACGATACTACTAAGGTCTTAGCATGATATTTGGGTACTCACCCAAGTCTCTCCAAGCTTAGAGCACATTTTTGCCTTAATTGCCCTTAAGGCATTTTCTTGTGTTTTCCTTCGTTTAAATTGTCTACCAATCTCTCTAAGGCATATTTTAGCCTTACTACATCATATATTGATGTTTACTTAACATACTTAGGTTTGGGGTATTTCAAGATTAAAAACACAAATGAACCTTAAAGCGCGTTTTTCGAGGAAACTGGAAAAACGTGACTTTAAGCGGGTCAAATAGACTCGTAATAATTTTGGTCAACCAAATAGTCATTAATAAACATTAATGAAGGTCTAGAACCAATAAAATCAATTAAACGAGAAAATTCCAGAAAACGGGTTCTAGTAGTAAAAAACTATAAAAAAACGGGAAGTTATGGGGTGTGAGCGTAAATAAACTAAACTAGTGTGTCCACTTTTGAAAATAAAAATGTAAAATCTGGTTGTGTGTGTTGTGTGTGTGTGTGTGTGTGTGTGGGTGTGTGTGTGTGTGTGTGTGTGGTGTGTGTGGTGTTGTGTGTGGTGTGTGTGTGTGTGTGGTGTGTGTGTGTGGGTGTGTGTGTGTGTGTTGTGTGTGTGTGTGTGTGTGTGTGTGTGTGGTGTGTGTGTGTGTGTGTGTGTGTGTGTGTGTGTGTTGGTGTGTGGTGGTGTTGTGTGTGTGTGTGTTGTGTGTGTGGGGGTGTGTGTGTGTGTGTGTGGTGTGTGTGTGTGTGTGTGTGTGTGTTGTGTGTGTGTGTGTGTGTGTGTGTGTTGTGTTGTGTGTGTGTGTGTGTGTGTGGTGTGTGTGTGTGTGTGTGTGTGCAGTGTGGTGGCCGATTTTATTTGCCCCCTCTCTCACTCTCTTCTTCCTAATATGCTATAAGACAAAATAATAAAGTAAAAACTCACTTTTGTATACTCTCTCTCCTACTCCCTCTCCTTTCCACCGTAAAGCACTCCCCCTCTCTGATTTTCTTCTTCTTCCCTAAGCCCTCCAATGGCAATTTGAACAACCCAAACCAGCCACCATCTTCTCTCCTCTTGTTGAGCACTCAAATCTTCTCTAAAAATTGCAAAAACTGTACCGTTGAATTCCTCTCATCAAGGAGAACATCTCCTTCTTTTCAGAATCTGAAAATACCCATTTTCATCTCCATGGGTATGGCTGTTTTTGAAGATGGAGACCACCATTAGAAGCTCCTTTTTCACCTTGTTGGTTTGAGGTAAAAAGAAATTCAAAAAACTAGCATTTCTAACTCTCATTTGCAAAATAGAAATTTCTAAGTTTTGAGCTTCTTGTTCCTTGCTTCCGAGCCGATTTTGGCTTCACATTTGGAGTGGAAAACTTGCCTTGTTGCTTTCCAACACTCCTTCTATACATTTGCAAGGTAATGTCTTTTCCTAAACCCTAAAAACATACCTTAAGATCTAGGTTCAATTAAGGGTTTGTTTGAATTAAAACGGTTGTATATTAATGGGTTGTAGCATTAGAAGTTGAACTTCCATAACCGGTGGGTCAAGAAAGAGATGAAAGGATAAGAAGGAAGAAGAAAGGAAGGAAAACTAGAAACTACAAGGTAAATGTTCTTACCATGAGTAGTTTTTGTATGGGTTGTGTAACAGATTTTGTATGCCTAAAATGAGGAAAACAAATGGTTTGGAGTAGTAGCTATGTAATAGTATAATGAGGAAGGGAAATAATCTGTTTTGAAACTCTTAAAAGATGATTGAAAGCTTTGGGAAACCTTGAGAAATAATTGTATATGTGCATGAAAGTTATGTGTTTGTAATGCTTAGATTGATGTGGAGATTAGGAAATGAATGTGTGAGCTGATATGTATGTGGGCAAAGTGAAAATTATAGGGTAGACTATGCCAAAATTTGTCTAGAAATTAAAAGACTTAGAGTTTAAGAAGAGGAAGTAACCTAGGATGCAACTAAGTGTATTTTGTGTTGTTGAGTAGTTTACCACTTTGAAAATAGATTGAGAGAAAGAGCTAAGTGTGGGATGGACTAGGGTGTAAGATAATGTATTTGGAGCATTAGTGATGACGTTGAATGAAGAAACAAGGAGTGACAAAGATGAGTGTAATATCTGTAGCATTGAAGAATAAACTAGTATAAGTGTTGAAGGAAAAGTGAGAAAATTGGGTGAGTTAACATAGAAGGGAGTAATGAGTTTGATGGATGAACTAAGGTGATTTAGAGGGTCTAATTAGTGTTAAAACAAGTTAGATTACTTGTAGGAAGATTGGGGAAGTAATGGGTAAAGGAAGAACTGAAAACAGAAATTAAAATGAAACCACTGGACTGGACCGACCTTGGGACCGCCCTTGGCAAGGTCAGTCGAGCCCAGATTTACAAAGGCGGAAGTCTACTGACTTCGACCGACCTTGGGACCGAACTAGTCAAGGTCGGTCAAGTCGTAAAATAAGTAACCAGAAGTCACTGACTTCGACTGACCTTGGGACCTACCTTGCAAGGTCGGTCGAGTCTTAAATCGCCAAAACCAGAACACACTGACTTGGACCAACCTTGGGACCGGACATGGCAAGGTCGGTCGGGTCTAGAATTTTCAGTAACGAGACACACAGACTTCGACCGACCTTGGGGCCGACCCTGGGTAAGGTCAGTCGAGTCACATAAATAATATAATAATAATAATAATAAATAATAATAATATAATAATAATAATAATAAATATAGCCATCATATGTATATATATGTATATGATACACACATACATATATATAAATATTGGAGTACATCATTGTTGGGTAAGAGTAATAAGGAAACATGCACATAATTAAGAAAATAAACTTAAAGTATGAAATGGGTTCATAACCACTCATGACTTGTAAGAACTAGTAAGTAATATAGGGAAAGGCAATGAAATAAAGAGTTAAATCGATAACAAGTCGATAACCATACAACTCCATGTATGTTATAGGACTTGAATAGTGAACACCGGAGGAAAGTCGGATTCGAGTACAACGGTGAACGGTATGAACTTCTCATGTCCTGTATGCTACCTTGGCTACTCTGATTTGTGTGTTTGTGTACTAGTGATCACCTAAATAAGATAAAAAGCACGAATCGGATTTATTGCGCCTACTTGTGCTTATGTGATATTGTTCTTTGTTGAATGTTTATCTTAACTTTCAGTTTGTATAATTCATGAAATGACTGAATGATAATGAAGTGTGTGTGTGCCCTATTGTGTATTGTATTGACCAAGTAATGTAGTGTAGGACTTCTAACTGATTCCTAACTAACTAACATTTCTAACATAAGAAATGATAAATTGGAATGAGTAGAAGTCCGATATAGTTTCGGCCACGCGTGAGGAGGAGGAGACACAAGAGGTTGGATCCAAATCCTGGCCTTAATCTTTTCCATAGACCAAACCCCTTAAATGGGTAGCATCCTGGATTAGTGAGCCACCCTAAAGCCCGGTGGTGGGACAGTGTAGTCCCTGCCCGGAGGTCATACCGACTTAACATGAGTATAAGCAAGTATGTAGAGTAAGTAAGTAAGTAAGTAGAAGTAAGTAGTATAAGCAAGATTGTGTAAGTAATGTAGTACCGAGTAAAAGAGTAAAGAACATCCGATTAACCTGGATGGGTAACTGGCTAACCAATGAGGAAGTAAGTATTGTGAATGGTATTGTAATACTATTTGGCTTGTGTATTGCCTTCGGTTGTATGTATTGTACCTTGTATGAATGTATTGTTATATGTAATAGTAAGAATGCATGTATAAAATGAACTCCATATAAAGTCGACCAATTAGTCGGCGTACCCTATGAGCACGCGGTATATGCAAAGTTTATATGCAGCGTTTTGCTGAGCCCCTTGGGGCACTGTTTTTAATTTTACAAGTGCTCGTGAAGGGTGAAGATTGTGATGAGATCAAGACTGATTTCTTTTTGTGTAATTAGTAGATCATGAATGGTGTACCAAGTTGTACATGGTATATGCCTTTTTGATTAGCCGGTGTACCATGGGGTACACCCTTTTGGATATTGAAAGGATTGTGAATTGGTAGAAATGAGTAGGTGGATTAAACTCATTATTTTGTAAACTGGAGAGAAGGGATGTAATTAATTCTATTTTGGATACTCGGTAATCAAGCATTGTAAGTAAATGAAATTATGTATTGGGAAGTACTTATAGTAGCTTGGTATATTCTATGATTATCAGACCGTTACTGTATGTAGTGTAAGCCTTGCCAGCCGGGGATTAGCGGCGTTGTATCACCCACCGTAGTAATTGTATTTCAGCTGCGAGTAGTAGGATAATCGGGACGATTAGACGGTAAGTATAGGATTAGCGGTAGGGGTGTTAGAAAAAGTGGTATCAGAGCGTAGTAGCGCTCTGATGTCTAAGAATTACCGAGCATATGGATTACCGAGTTAGGGTTACAACCGTTTTAAAACGGAGATATAGAAACCTAACTAGGAATGACCGCTGATTACAACGGATACCCTTAACGTCCTTTTGGACGGTACCATTGCTTGAATTCAAGACCAGTTGGTCACGGTGTTACAGTGCCTAATGAGAATGTTAAATGTTCAGATGTCAGGACGGGGTCCGGGCCGACCCAGAGGAGGGACTGCCGATGGACCAGGCACGCAGACGATAGCAGAGATCGTCGCTGCCACAGTAGCACAGATGCTACCACAAGTAATCACCGTTGTACAACAAACTCAGCAAAATCAACAAACTCAAGCGGGACCAACCCCACCCCCTCCACCCAAAGATGTAAATTGGGTGAAAGCAGTCGCTGAACTCCGACCTCCCTACTTTCGAGGCGAGAGCGACCCTGCAAGACTTGAAGCCTACATCGCCGAAATGGAGACGGCGTTTGAAACCCTCGAAGCTCCTGCTGGAGTTCGGGTGAGAGTACCAGCGTACTACCTCAAAGATGCTGCTATGGATTGGTGGAAGCTAATAAAACATGAGTATGCCAACGACCCCACTTTCGATTGGGAATCCTTCACCGCCATCCTCCGATCCAAGAACTACCCAGAGCACGTCAAAACCAAGAAACGTCTAGAGCTTGACGCCTTGAGGATGATAGAGAAAATGGCAATAGATGAGTACTACCGCACCTTACCTCCATCTTACGTCTTTTACCCGACCTTGGGTACACCGGCCAGGTGTTGGTCGATCGCTTCTATGGCGGTCTGAGCCATCACCTTCGGTACGGTATGAGCTTTACCAGATTTACCTCCCTTCAGGTAAATATTGGTTCAAACCCTTAGTACCATTGTCAATACTTAAGCCATTATCTTTATGAGTAAGAGCACCATCTAATACCTGAAAATTAAGGAGTGCTATCACGTGGCATCTCGCGTTGAGATTACTTGCCAACTAAGAGTTGAGGAATAGGCGCTTAAACGCAAGGCCAACAGTAAGAACACCAGTTCTAAGGAGCAGAACAAGGGCAAGAGCTAGAAATAGAAGAAGGGGAAGTTCTTTCAAACCAACCCAGAAGAACACCCCGAGTGAGAGTAGTGCCCATGCTGAGAAGGGCAAAGCAGCTGAGCCTCTTCAGCTAGCTTATTCTGCGCCGGTGGCTGCGAAGCCACTGAGATCACACCCGCCTAAGGGTAAACTTCTGAACTTAAACCCGTATAATTACCATAATTAGTATCCCCGCACCAATTGTGCTAACACTCTAAGCCCCATGTTCTGGCTCCGGGTATGGCAAAAACTACTCCGATGGCCGCAGCTATGTTTGTAGGAAGTACAACCAAGATCACCCCCCGCACAGATTGCCAAGGGAGAGAGATTAGATGCTTCAACTGTCAGAAACCGGGACACCGTGCTAATGTGTGCCCGAAGAATGCAAAGTCCAAAGGAAACTTCCAGAGCTACAAGCACAGGGAAGGCAAGGAGGTTGCATCTGGTGATGCTCCACCTCAGCAGGCCTCCAGGGACAGGGGTCCCGAGGTCCTCAGAAGGGCGCACCTTAGAGGCAGCCGGCCTTGCATATCATCGACCGTGACGGGACCGGTTCTAAGTCCGGCCTAGGTACTAACCTAACCTTGAATCCTTGAGAAACATGTCTAGGTATTGAAGTAATTGTTTGAATGGATGCATGAGTAAATAAATTGAAGTATGTATTGAGCATGAAATGAACTAGTTGAGACTAGAACTCACAGTAGATGAAATTTATACCCTTAGGTAGATTTAATATCTGCTACCCGATACCTTCAAACCCAAACCATGAAGATGACGACATCACCACTTACCACTAGTCCAGCGAGAAGTGTCAGGTCATCCGACCAGGTATGATTCTATTAAAGGGATACCTGACACCTGAAGCCCAAATTTCAATCAATCGACGATGCAGTAAACTAGGGATCCAGAAGGATTTTATACACCCGAGTTCCCCGGTGGAGCGAAGATGAAGTTGAAGATGATGTGCTTGGGAATGGATTGAAATCCTTATACCAAGACATACCAAAAGACACGAACACAAGACGGAGGGTCGCCACCAACAATACCCCCTGAATTTCAGACGCTTGTCACGCAAGCTGTAGAACTTGCACAACAATGTGAAAATGATCCGATCCCTGCACTTGAAGCGGACCTCTGTATCCTCAACTTCTACGAGAAAGAAGGACGACTTGGGTTACACCAAGATAGGGACGAGATGACGGAATCTCTTGAACTAGGAGTGCCTGTAGTGTCTTGGTCCATTGGTGATGACGACGTATTCTTGTATAGCGAGCAGAAGCGTGTGGTGTTATAACCCAAAGTTTCGCTGCAATTTATTTCGTCACAAGTGATTTTATGTTGTTGCATTTTGGATTTAGGACGTGGGAGTCCTTCAGATTAAAGACAAGGGCAGGAGGGTCTTTCTTCTCTTCCGTTTAATTTCCCTGGTGAGAATAATCTCTCATTTATTCTCCCTAATTAAATACTTAATTTCCTTAATCAGTATTCTCTTTTCCCCCTCTCTATTCACGATCTCATTTCCCGTTCCGCGTTGCGAACTGTCAGACGCTCCTTTCTCCCTTCTCTCTCTTGTTCTTCAGAGCATCCCTCCTCTCCTGCGTGTGCGCTTTGCTGGTTCGTTTGTTGTGTTGTGCCGTTGGTGGATTCTGCGTTTGCTTTGTCTTCTTCATTGCGATCAGGTTTGCGAATTGTATATGGTTAATACAATTCAGTTTTGAGGTTTAGGTTTTGGGGAATTTCCTCTTTCTAATTCTTGCTTCTGCAATCCGATTGTCAGAATCTTCAATCCTCTGCGTGTCTGGGTTCTTTTCTTCCAGTTGGTCTCCTTGCTGTCGAATTCAGGTGAGAATTGTGTTGCAGTATTTGGATTATTCAGTTTCAGTTTGAGCAGTTTGTGCTTCGAATTGAGGGCTCTTCCCTGCGTTGTTGTTGGAATTCAGTAGCTGATTGGAATTACGTTTCAATCTGCATTTCGGTCTGCGTTGGCTGGGTTCTGCTGCTTCAGACTGTGGGTTTTTGTCTCTGCTGTTATTTGAGGTAGGTGGCTTATGGATTCGACTTGTGTGTTCAGCCTTGGGGCGTTTCAAATTCTAGTTTCAATGTGTGAATTGTCTCTGTGTTATGTTTGCAAATCAGTCTGTTTGCGTTGTTTTGTTAACTACAAACCCCCAAGGTTGTTTTCTGCAAACTTGTAATGTTTTGACATTGTTTGGGCGCCTTTGTTTGTGTGAAAATCGCCTCTGTTCTCTGAGTTTTTCGGCACGTCCGAACTTCCGTCCAACCTTGGAAGTTCGGATATGCCTTCTTTCTGCGCTTGAATTTCTGAACTTTTTACCGTGTCCGAACTTTCGTCCGAGCTTTGAAGTTCGGAAGGGGTGCGAGGACGAGTCCGACTTAAAAGTCTCGAGTGGTGTCCGAACTTGTAAGTCCGGACAGAAGTTCGGACACTCTCATCTCCTTCTTCTGTTTTTGCTTCGACCTGTGTCCGAACTTCGTTGTTCGGACACATGTTCGGACCCTACGCGTATTTGATTTCCGAAGAACTTCCGAACATTCATCCGAGCTTTGATGTTCGGACACCTCAGTCTCTGCCTCTGTTTTAAGGTTCGACTTGTGTCCGAACATTGACGTCCGGACACAAGTTCGGACGAGCTTCTGTTTTGACCATAACTTGCTCGTTTAAGCTCCGTTTTGACTTCCGTTTGCGGAGTTGGATTCCCCTTCTGATTTCCAAGCTGCCTATGCTTTCTGGTGCCTTTGGTGCACATATGCTTAATTGTTTTAAGCTTCTGTTTTGGGACCTAGTTATCTCTGTGTCTGAACCTTTGGATGGTTGGTCTCACTGTCTCGTAGTGCGCTATGTAGGATCCTTCTGTTCACAGGTGATGTTCCCTGTTCTGTTCACAAGTGTTTCATCTGTTCTGTTTACGAGTGAGGTTTCCTCGTTCTGTTCACGAGCTGGTTGCTCGTTCTGTCTGTATGTCGTGATCAACTAGTGTCCCGCTCTGTTTTCTGATTCTGTCTGCTTCTGACTCTGTTTAGTCCTTATGGTGTGGACTTCTGCTTCTATTTTCTGACATGTTTATGGACTCCTTGCGACTCCTTCTGTTTTGTTAATATTCTTAAAATGTTTTGAGCATGTTGGTTGATGAAGTTGGTCATCTACTGGGCATAGTTGTTTGCTCATTCCCCTACTCTATCTAACATTGCAGATTGATCAGCGAGGGTCACTTTGCTCATCTCTGGAGTTTAGTTCGTTATGTTATTCTGAATTCTTTTGAGGCATTTGTATTTGACTTTGAGCCTTTGGGCCTCTTCAGTTAGCTTCCGCTTTTGATATTCGTTTTGGTGGGTTCTGTAATAACTTTTGAGATGTTACGACATCATTTTGATTATACTTTATTCAAGTATTCGTTTTGGGCCTTGTTTGATTATCTGTTTAAGTTCGTTTGTTAGAGCCTTGCGTTATTATGTAATACGCGGCGTGTAATACCCCTAACTCCTAGGCCAGTGTTTGGGGGTGTTACATTTAGTGGTATCAGAGCTTTGGGTTCTAATCTGCTGGGATTTTACGTTAGCCAGTCAGTCAGAAACGTCAGTGCTAGTGTCTGAGTTTAACTGCTTGCTGTTGGACTTTCAGAATGCCGCCAAGAAGGGCTCCAGGAAATGTTGCTGATGCTGTTCAGCAGTTTATGTCGCAGCTCATGCAGACCATGGCTGTAGGGGGTGGACCAGCTGGAGGAGGACCAGCTGGCGGAGCAAGCCCAGCTGGGGCCGACGCTGGAGGCTGAAATGTGAAGGCGCTTCAGGAATTCATGAAGCTGAAGCCGCCGTCGTTTGATGGGGCAGGAGACCCCCAGGAGGCCAGCCATTGGCTGTCAGAGGTGGAGGATTTGCTGAGAGTAATGGGCTCTGAGGAGGAGCAGAAGGTCGACTTTGCCACAGCCTTGGACATGGGAGCAGTTCACTGGGGAGTTCAACAAGCAGTTCTACCCCGACGTATAAGGATCAGCGCATCCTGGAGTATAATAGGGTACGCCAGGGTCGGGACATGAGCGTTGAGGAGTATGTTCGTAAGTTTATCAGCCTGTCAAAGTTTGCACCTGAGCCAGACGAGCATAGGAAGGCCAGGAAGTTTGAGAGCGGCTTGAGGCCGGATATTCGCTCTGCTGTGACGCTGCTGCTGCATCACAAGACCTTCAGGGACGTTGCTGATGTCGCCCTGTTGGTAGAGGCTGATTTGAGGGGCCGCCAGTCTGGAGGGAAGGACCAGAAGAGGAAGCAGAGGTCCGACGAGAGCGATAGGAGGGATCAGTCTGCTTCCCAGAAGAAGCAGTCGACTGGAGACCGGGCTGGAGACCGCTCTGGAGACCGTTCACGAGATAGAGGTGGTTCGTCTTCGTCAGCGCCTGCCCCGAAGTGCCAAGTCTGTGGCAAGTTTCACCGAGGCCAGGACTGCTACAGGAAGTCCGGAGCCTGCTTCAAGTGTGGGTCCTTGGAGCATAGGATAGCTGACTGGCCTCGGGCTGAGAGGAGCAGGGGTAGCTCTGGAGGTGGAGCTGGAGGATCTGCATCTGGGTCTAGAGATCGAGACCGGGCTGAGCAGAAGAAGCCCCAGGGCCAGGCCAGAGTGTACGCGATGGCTGGAGAGAGAGACCGATCGACTGACAGAGTTGTCACAGGTATTCTCCAGTTGTCTTCTCGTTTTGTCTTCTGTTTGTTTGACTCTGGAGCCACCCACTCTTTTATTGCTGCTGAGTTGGTGGGTGAGCTTGGTTTGCCTATTGTGCCTCTGGGTGTTGAGTTATGTGTGCATAGTCCATTGGTTAGGGACTCTTCTATGCTTTTCAATTCTGTCTGTAAAGCTAGTCCTGTGTTAGTCAAGGATAGGATTCTGTGTGCTGACCTCATCCCGATGGAGATGACAAATTTTGATGTGATTCTGGGCATGGATTGGCTTGCTGCGCACCATGCCCACATTGATTGTGCTGCTTCGAGAGTCACTTTTGAGGAGCCGGGTCAGCCCCGCCTAGTTGTAGCAGGGAATGGACTCCCGTGCTCGCCGCCAGTCATATCAGCTATGCAGGCGTTTCGCTTTCTGAGGAAGGGATGCCAGGGATATCTGTGTTACATCCCTGAGGTTCGCAAGGATGCGAAGTTGGAGGAGATTCCAGTGGTCAGAGACTTCCCAGATGTGTTCCAGGATGACGTACCTGGGCTTCCCCCTATCAGAGAGGTGGAGTTCTTGATCGAGCTCGCGCCTGAGACTCAGCCCATTTCTAAGGCCCCATACCGTATGGCGCCTGCTGAGCTCAAGGAATTGAAGGTTCAGTTGCAGGAGTTGTTGGACAAGGGCTTCATTAGCCCTAGTGTGTCACCTTGGGGAGCGCCAGTGTTATTTGTCAAGAAGAAGGACGGTAGCATGCGCTTGTGCATTGACTACATGGAGCTCAACAAGGTTACCATTAAGAATAGGTATCCTCTCCCGCGCATAGATGATTTGTTCGACCAGTTAGCAGGAGCTAAGGTGTTTTCGAAGATCGATCTGAGGTCCGGCTACCATCAGTTGAGGATTAAGGCAGATGATGTGCCTAAGTCCGCTTTCAGGACTCGTTATGGACATTACGAGTTCCTAGTGATGCCATTCGGTCTGACGAATGCGCCTTCTGTGTTTATGGATATGATGAACCGGGTGTTCAAGCCATTTCTAGATCAGTTTGTCGTAGTATTTATTGATGACATCTTGGTGTATTCCAAGAGTGCTGAGGAGCACGAGGAGCATTTGAGGACCGTTCTCCAGACTCTAAGGGAGAAGGAGTTGTACGCGAAGCTGAAGAAGTGCGAGTTCTGGTTGGACCAGGTGGTGTTCTTGGGACATATGGTCTCCAAGGATAGTATCTCCGTGGACCCGGAGAAGATTAGAGCCATTACTGAGTGGGCCAGGCCTACTAATGTTGGAGAGATTCGTAGCTTCCTTGGACTAGCGGGCTACTATCGTAAGTTTGTGGAGGGCTTCTCCAAGTTGGTTATTCCTTTGACCCGTCTACTGCAGAAGGATGTGAAGTTCGAGTGGAGTGGGGCCTGTGAGCTGTGCTTTCAGGAGTTAAAGAAGAGGTTGACGTCTGTGCTGATTCTGACTCTTCCAGAGGGGACCGAGGGCCTAGAGGTGTTCTGTGATGCGTCCCATAAGGGACTTGGGTGTATTCTGATGCAGCAGGGGAAGGTAGTAGCGTATGGCTCCCCAGCTTAAGCCATATGAGAAGAACTATCCGACCCACGACCTGGAGTTAGCTGTTGTGGTCTTTGCGTTGAAGATTTGGAGGCACTACCTGTATGGAGCGGCGTGCAAGGTGTATACAGACCACAAGAGCCTCAAGTATCTGTTCACTCAGAAGGAGTTGAACTTGAGGCAGAGGAGGTGGCTAGAGTTGCTACACGATTATGATTTGGAGATCCTCTACCATCCGGGTAGGGCGAATGTGGTTGGTGATGCGCTCAGTAGGAGGGGTCCGTCTGGAGTCGTTTGTGCTTTGTCTGGGGTGCAGAGGTCTGCTCTCGAGTTGCAGCGTATGAGTATCTGGGTCGTCCATCCAGAGAGGTCTGGGATGTTAGCAGCGTTATAGATTCAGCCTACCTTGATCGACCGGATCAAGGCCAGTCAGGAGCTCGATGTCAGTTTGTGTAAGATCAGAGATGGGATTGCTGCTGGTCAGGAGTCTGAGTTCAGGGTTTCAGAGGATGGCTGCCTGAGGTTCAGAGACCGCGTTTGTGTGCCTGCAGACGATGCTTTGAGGCGAGAGATTATGCAGGAGGCCCATGGAGCCCCGTACTCGGTACACCCAGGAGAGGTGAAGATGTACCGGGACCTACGTGAGACATTCTGGTGGAGCAACATGAAGAGGGATATTTCTGACTTTGTATCCAGATGTCGAACCTGTCAGCAGTTCAAAGCCGAGCATCAGAGACCAGCCGGTTTGCTTCAGCCCCTACCCGTTCCGGAGTGGAAGGGGAGAGCATCAGTATGGACTTCGTTATGGGACTGCTTAAGACTCCGAGAGGTTTTGATGCGGTTTGGGTGATCGGGGACAGACTCATGAAGAGCGCTCACTTCTTGCCAGTCAGGAAGACTTTCAGTTTGCATCGCTTG
Organism: Limonium bicolor; assembly: GCA_023374045.1. Lineage (NCBI taxonomy): Eukaryota > Viridiplantae > Streptophyta > Magnoliopsida > Caryophyllales > Plumbaginaceae > Limonium > Limonium bicolor. The sequence continues at coordinate 396,265,164 of CM041776.1, read as the reverse complement.
GCTCAGTTGTACTTGGATGAGATAGTGAGCCTTCATGGAGTTCCTGCTTCTATTGTGTCTGACAGAGACCCGCGCTTCGTATCCGATTCTGGCAGAGTTTGCATCAGGCTATGGGGACGAAGTTGTCTTTCAGTTCAGCGTATCATCCTCAGTCAGATGGTCAGACAGAGAGGACGAATCAGGTCCTTGAGGACATGCTCAGAGCATGTGTACTTGACTTTGGAGGCAGCTGGGATCAGCACGTGGTGCTGATAGAGTTTGAGTATAATAACAGCTTCCAGATTAGTATCAAGATGGCCCCGTTTGAGGCTTTGTATGGCAGGAGGTGCCGATCACCCATCAGTTGGGACGATCTGAAGGAGAGAGCAGTTGTTGGTCCGGACTTAGTTGAAGATGCTGTAGCTAAGATTTGGTCTATCAGGGAGCGCTTGCTTGTGGCTCAGATCGTCAGAAGAGTTACGCCGATCAGAGGAGACGACCTCTAGAGTTTGAGGTGGGCGATCATGTGTATCTGAAGGTTTCTCCAGTCCGTGAGTAGTGCGGTTTGGGAAGAGAGGCAAGCTTAGCCCTCGCTTTGTGGGTCCTTTTGAGATCCTGGAGAGGATCAGACCGGTTGCTACCGTCTAGCTTTGCCACCATCGTTGGCTGGTGTTCACAGTGTGTTCCACGTGTCTATGCTGAGGAGGTATATTCCAGACCCGTTGCATGTGATTGACTTCAGTCCGCTTCAGTTGAGGGAGGACTTCACCTTTGAAGCAGTTCCTTCGAGGATTTTAGCCCGGGATGTTCGCAAGCTCAGGAGTAAGACCATGCCCTTGGTGAAGGTGCAGTGGTCGGGCCAGTCCGAGGAAGAGGCGACCTGGGAGGTCGAAAGCGAAGTGCGTTATAAGTTCCCCGCCCTCTTCGAGCAGTAGGTACATTTAATTTCGAGGACGAAATTCTTTTAAGGGGGAGGTGATGTTATAACCCAAAGTTTCGCTGCAATTTATTTCGTCACAAGTGATTTTATGTTGTTGCATTTTGGATTTAGGACGTGGGAGTCCTTCAGATTAAAGACAAGGGCAGGAGGGTCTTTCTTCTCTTCCGTTTAATTTCCCTGGTGAGAATAATCTCTCATTTATTCTCCCTAATTAAATACTTAATTTCCTTAATCAGTATTCTCTTTTCCCCCACCTCTATTCATGATCTCATTTCCCGTTCCGCGTTGCGAACTGTCAGACGTTCCTTTCTCCCTTCTCTCTCTTGTTCTTCAGAGCATCTCTCCTCTCCTGCGTGTGCGCTTTGCTGGTTCGTTCGTTGTGCTGTGCCGTTGGTGGATTCTGCGTTTGCTTCGTCTTCTTCATTGCGATCAGGTTTGCGAATTGTATATGGTTAATACAATTCAGTTTTGAGGTTTAGGTTTTGGGGAATTTCCTCTTTCTAATTCTTGCTTCTGCAATCCGATTGTCAGAATCTTCAATCCTCTACGTGTCTGGGTTCATTTTCTTCCAGTTGGTCTCCTTGCTGTCGAATTCAGGTGAGAATTGTGTTGCAGTATTTGGATTACAGTTTTAGTTTGAGCAGTTTGTGCTTCTGATTAAGGGCTCTTCCCTGCGTTGTTGTTGGAATTCAGTAGCTGATTGGAATTACGTTTCGATCTACGTTTCGGTCTGCGTTGGCTGGGTTCTGCTGCTTCAGACTGTGGGATTTCGTCTCTGCTGTTATTTGCGGTAGGTGGCTTATGGATTCGACTTGTGTGTTCAGCCTTGGGGCGTTTCAAATTCTAGTTTCAATGTGTGAATTGTCTCTACGTTGTGTTTGCGAATCAGTCCGTTTGCGTTGTTTTGTTAACTACAAACCCCAAGGTTGTTTTCTGCAAACTTGTAATATTTTGACATTGTTTGGGTGCCTCTGTTTGTGGAAAATCGTCTCTGTTCTCTGAGTTTTTCGGCGCGTCCGAACTTCCGTCCGACCTTGGAAGTTCCGACATGCCCTTCTGCGCTTTGAATTTCTGAACTTTTTACCGTGTCCGAACTTCCGTCCGAGCTTTGAAGTTCGGACGGGGTGCGAGGACGAGTCTGACTTACAAGTCTCGAGTGGTGTCCGAACTTGTAAGTCCGGACAGAAGTTCGGACACTCTCATCTCCTTCTTCTGTTTTTGCTTCGACCTGTTTCCGAACTTCGTTGTTCGGACACATGTTCGGACCCTACGTATTTGATTTCTGAAGAACGTCCGAACATCTGTCCGAGCTTTGATGTTCGGACACCTCTGTCTCTGCCTCTGTTTTAAGGTTCGACTTGTGTCCAAACATTGACGTCCGAACACAAGTTCGGATGAGCTTATGTTTTGACCATAACTTGCTCGTTTGAGCTCCGTTTTGACTTCTGTTTGCGGGGTTGGATTCCCCTTCTGATTTCCAAGCTGCCTATGTGCTTTCTGGTGCCTTTGGTGCACATATGCTTAATTGTTTTAAGCTTCTGTTTTGGGACCTAGTTATCTCTGTGTCTGAACCTTTGGATGGCTGGTCTCGCTGTCTCGTAGCGCGCTATGTAGGATCCTTCTGTTCACGGGTGATGTTCCCCGTTCTGTTCACAAGTGTTTCATCTGTTCTGTTTACGAGTGAGGTTTCCTCGTTCTGTTCATGAGCTGGTTACTCGTTCTGTCTGTATGCCGTGATCAACTAGTGTCCCGCTCTGTTTTCTGATTCTGTCTGTTTCTGACTCTGTTTAGTCCTTATGGTGTGGACTTCTACTTCTATTTTCTGACATGTTTATGGACTCCTTGCGACTCCTTCTGTTTTGTTAATATTCTTAAAATGTTTTGAGCATGCTGGTTGATGAAGTTGGTCATCTACTGGGCATAGTTGTTTGCTCATTCCCCTACTCTATCTAACATTGCAGATTGATCAGCGAGGGTCACTTTTCTCAGCTCTGGAGTTTAGTTCGTTATGTTATTCTGAATTCTTTTGAGGCATTTGTATTTGACTTTGAGCCTTTGGGCCTCTTCAGTTAGCTTCCGCTTTCGATATTCGTTTTGGTGGGTTCTGTAATAACTTTTGAGATGTTACGGCATCATTTTGATTATACTTTATTCAAGTATTCGTTTTGGGCCTTGTTTGATTATCTGTTTAAGTTCGTTTGTTAGAGCCTTACGTTATTATGTAATAATACGCGGCGTGTAATACCCCTAACTCCTAGGCCAGTGTTTGGGGGTGTTACATGTGGACCTCACAGAGAAGTTGGTACTGAGATTAGGAGATGTCCTAATCATGGGTGGAAAATCAAGGTTTGTATCATGGGATAAACAAGATCAAGTTAAATACGACACCACCGGCAATAATCAATGCCACACACATGAAACCAGGACGCCTGAACCTTACCTTTAGGAAGTATTAATCTTGCAGTAGCATGTAACACATTAGTAACATGTATTAGAGACATTGTATGTATGATGGTTGGTTTATCAATAAAAAGCAGTGTTGATTACTAAATTCCACTTGCGTTCCACCATCGTTGCTTATAAATCTCATGAATCAATAGGTTGTGGACTCGGTACCGAAGGTAACCTGAGTATCGTCACCGAAGCACAAGCCGATAAGAACGGCACCATCTTAACGGGAAATTTCCCAGTGAACGACATTGATGCCTCAGTACTATTCGACTCCGACGCCTCTTATACTTTCATTTTGCCATCATTTGTGAAGAAGTTGGGGCTAAACGTGGATGATCTACCGAACATCTTGGTTACTCTCCTGCCGAAGGAGCGAGTATGATGTTCCAAATATTACAAAGAAGCCACGATCCGAATTAAGAGCGAAGAGTTCCCCATCTCCTTCATCGAATTTAATGGATTGGGATTCGACTTGATAGTCGGGATGAACTGGTTGGAGCGGCACAAGGGGTGAATCCTCTGCGCCGAGCATAAGCTGCTGCTCAAGAGTCCTTCTGGGGTTACTGTTTCTTACCACCAGAGACCGAGAGAGCCTTCGACTACAGTCATCTCTGCCATGGCTATGTATTGGGAGCTCAGAAAAGGGCGCGATGTGTATCTGTGTTATGTACAAGATATGGAGAGAAATCCATAGTTCAGTACCGATGTACCGATTGTATCAGAATTCCCCGATGTATTCCCGAAGGAGCTGCCTGGTATGCCACCATCAGAGAGCTGTTGAATTTAAGATTGATCTTCTGCCTGGTACTGGCCCCATTGCTAGGGCACCGTACCACATGGCACCGGTAGAAATGACTGAGCTCAAGGAGCAATTGCGCGGCCTTCTCGACAAAGGGTTTATACGCCCGAGCGTATCACCCTTGGGAGCACCGGTCCTCTTCGTTAAGAAGAAGGACGGTAGCCTCCGACTCTGCATCGACTACCGTGAACTGAATGCAGTCACCGTCAAGAATAAATACCCGTTGCCATTTATCGACGATCTATTCGACCAACTGAATGGAGCTTCAGTCTTCTCCAAGATTGACCTCCGATCAGGGTATCATCAGATTGCTATCAGAGAGCAAGACATAGAGAAAATGACATTTCATACAAGATATGGCCACTACGAACTTCACAATCATGCCAGTCGGTTTGTCAAACGCACTAGCTAAGTTCATGGACCTAATGAACCGACTATTCAATGAACAGTTAGACACTTCTGTTATAGACTTCATCGACGACATCCTCGTTTACTCTAAATCCAGAGATGAACATGAAAACCACCTCAGAAAAGTACTTGAGACACTGCGCGAGAACCAAATGTATGCGAAGTTCTCCAAATGCGAGTTTTGGCTAGATCAGGTATCTTTCCTCGGTCATGTCATCTCGAGCGTGGGAATCTCAGTTAATCCATCCAAGATTGAAGCTGTACGATTATGGCCTAGACCTAAGACTGTTACTGACATCCAGAGCTTTCTTGGTCTAGCCGGTTACTACCGGAGGTTTGTAAAGGACTTCTTGAAAGTCGCTAAGCCCGTGACGACGCTAATGAAGAAAGATGCACCGTTTGTGTGGACAGACGAGTGCAAGGTATCCTTCCAGAGCCTAAAGGACTCATTGACCTCAGCGCCAATTTTCACACTTCCAGAGAGCACAGAGGGATTTGAGGTATATTGTGATGCATCAGGCAAGGGAATGGGATGCGTACTCATACAGCATGGCAAGGTAGTAGCCTACGCCTCCCGCCAGCTGAAAAAGCATGAGGACAATTACCCGACACATGATCTAGAGTTAGGAGCCATTGTCTTCGCCTTGAAGATATGGCGACACTACCTCTATGGGGTAACATCACCATGTACTCCGACCACAAAAGCTTACAATATGTATTCACGCAGAATGAACTGAATTTGAGACAGAGAAGGTGGATGGAGTTTCTCTCAGATTACGACATTGACCTACAGTATAAGGAAGGGAAGGCAAACATGACGCCCTAAGCCGTCGAGCATCTCGTTCCATTCGCTACTCGCTTCTTCTAGCTTGGTTGACGAGGTGCGAGACGCTCAGTTGAGCGACCCTTACATGACCAAGATCAGATAGAAAATCAATGATGGTACCTTTGAGAAGAAGAAGTATGACTTCAAGCTGCATGAAGATGGTCTGATCTGACTGAATGGCAAGCTATGCGTTCCCCGAAGCAATGCTGAGCTGAGGGATTGCATCCTGCGAGAGTCATACAGTTCTACATTATCCGTCCATCTGGGAGCCTCCAAGATGTACAAAGACATGAAGAGGTACTTCTGGTGGTCTGGAATGAAATCCGATGTGACTGAGTATGTGATAAGATGCCTAACATGCCAGAAAGTAAAGTCTGAGCACAGAAGACCGGTGGAATGGTACAATTGATGCCAATTCCGGAGTGGAAATTGCATGATATCTCCATGGATTTTATTGTTGGACTCCCACCTGCCAGGGGAGGACTCAACATGATCTGGGTAGTAGTCGATCGCCTCACCAAGGTTACCCGATTCATACCGATAAAGGACACCTGGAAGGTGGCAAAAATCACAGAGTTATTCGATAAGGAGATTATCCGACACCACGAAGTCCCAAAGACTATAGTATCTGACCGCGACACCAGATTTCTTTCGAGATACTGGAGAGCTACACGGGAAGCGCTGGGTACAGAGTTGAAGCTTAGTACCGCCTTCCATCCACAGACCGACGGTCAGACAGAAAGGACCATCCAGACACTCGAGAACATGCTTAGAGCATGTGCCTTAGACTTCCAGAGGAGCTAGATAGATAAGCTTCATCTTATCGATTTTTCATACAATAACAGCTATCGCGCTTTGATTAAGATGTCACCTTTCCAAGCTTTATACGGTAGACCTTGCCGCACCCCATTATGCTGGGATGAGTCGAGTGAAGCGGTCATCATAGGACCGGAGTACCTTGAACAAGTCCAAGCGGAAGTTCAACAAATCCGAGCTAATATGAAAGTTGTTATAACCCGTTTAATTCCTACCTTATATTATATCAGTTGCAATGTTATTCTAAGTTGGATTATTTATTTCTTTGCTATCAGTTGGGACTCCAGCGGTATTGTTATATTTGTAGAGGGCAAGGAAGTCTTTCCATAAAACAATTAAGGTAATTGTTTTATTGGTTAATAAGGAAAGGGTTCCTTATTTTATTTCCTTACTTTTTCTAATTATTCTTACATCACGATCAGTTTCCTCCATCGAGCCGATCGTGCGTTCAGAGCATCGACAGTTTCTCTGCCCTCTCTCCTCCTCTCAACTTCTTCCTCTGTGAGTTTGCAAGATCCGCTGTTGCGATCAGATTGTGTTGCTGCTGCGTTTCCCTTCTTCTAATCCAGGTTTGGATTCTCAGATCGAATGGCTTGGTGCTGTGTTATCTCCTCTTCTGTTTCTGATTTTGAGACTTCGTTTGATGAATTCAGAGGTTGCTGGTTTGTCTTTGATCTGCGAGTTGCACGGGCTGTAGACTGTTTGGACTGTGGGATTTCTGACTCCCGAATTCAGGTTTGTGTTACAGTTTTCGAGGTTTTGAGTTTGGGGGTTTCCTTCTTCGTTTTCTGATTTAGATTTGACATTGTGGGAATCAGTTGCTGTGGATCTCTGTCGGATTTTGGATGCTGTAGACTGTTCAGATCGTTGGATTGTTCGCTGATATTGAGGTAGGTGGTTACTCGATTCAGTTTGGAAGTTCAGCCATGGGGTGTTGCAAGAGCGTTTTGATTTTTGTGTGTGATTCTATCGTTTGTTTGATTTTGGAATGGCTAAACCCCCATGGTTTCCTGTTTTAATGTCTGATTTGGTGTGTGTGCTTAATTGGCAATTCGTGGTGTTGAATTGCGTTGTTTTTCTGCTCTGTTCGTCTTCTGAAATTTGCAGTTTTCGCACTGTCCGAACTTCTGTCCGAGCTTTGAAGTTCGGACAGTGCGTTTTGCCTTACTGATTTTCAAGTTCGGGGTATGTCCGAACATCTGTCCGAACATAGATGTTCGGACACACCCTCAGGTTTTTCCTCTGATTTAAGTTCGACCTGTGTCCGAACTTCGACGTCCGGACACAAGGTCGGACCTTCCGCGTGTTTTCCCGTAAAACCTGTCCGAACATCCGTCCGAACTTGGATGTTCGGACATTCTGAATTCCTCTATCTGATTTCAACTCGACTTGTGTCCGAACATTGATGTCCGGACACAAGTTCGGACATTTGGCATTCTCTGGTTTCTGAGTCTCGACTTGTGTCCGAACTTCGACGTTAGGACACAAGTTCGGACACCCCTCTGTTTTCAGCGTAACTTCTTCGTTTGAACTCCGATTTGAGTGCCGTCTGCGGCATTGGATTCCTTATGTTCTGTACTACTGATTTATGAGTGTTTTGGCATATTTAAATGCAACTTTGCTTCTGTTTAAGCAACCTTCTGTTTTGGGACATTGCACACTTGTTTCTGAGCCGTGAATGGCTGGGTCGAGCTATTCCGTGGTATACCATGTAGACGTCATTCTGAGTGTGGGTCATTCCCTTTCTGTTCTGTGGGGTTGACGAACCCTTTGGCTCTTTCGAGTCATTTCTGCGTTGCCGAGAGACCTGGTATGGTCTATGGGTCTTCGACCCTTCTGAGTGTGTGCATTGTGTTTTGTCCCCTTTCTGTTTAAGTGCTCACTGTTTCTGATATGGGAACCCCTTGAGTTCCACTCTGTTTCTGTTCTGAAAGCTTCTGGATATTGAGAATTGTGGATAAATGCTTATCTTCTCCTTCTTCTGTTTTCAATTGTTTTGAGCGACCTTACTGATGACGGTCGCTGCTTACTGGGCATAGTTGTGTGCTCATTCCCCTACTTCTAACATTTTTGCAGATTGATCAGCGAGGATCATCAGTTCTGGAGCTATAGTTTAGCTTTTGTTCATTCAGTTTGATACTTTGAGATGTTGTAGCCTTCGGGCCTTACACTTTTGACTTCTGTTTCTGACTCAGTTTCGTATTTGGGATTTTGGTATTTGCTTTCTGTATTTGAATACATTGGTTTACAATGTTTATGTAAACTTTGTTTTGGGCCTTTATTGCGTTTGAGTGTTTTAGAGCCTTGCGTTATTAGGTAGTAATACGCGGCGTGTAGCACCCTTAACTCTTAGGCCGGTTTTAGGGGTGTTACATTTAGTGGTATCAGAGCCAGGTTTGGCTTTCTTTGGTGTCTGTGGGTGTGTTTGCTTGTGTGAAGTCATTGTGACAGTGGTTGACAGTATGAGTTAGTCTGACAAGTTTTTGGATTTGATATCTCAGAATGCTCCTCGTAGGACACCAGTGACCCCTCAGGGAGATGCTGCGGATGTAGTGCAGCAGTTTGTGACGCAGTTGATGCAGACGATGGCTGCAGCTGCTGGGGGAGCTGGTGGAGGAGCTGGTGGTGCTGGCCCAGCAGGGGCGAATGCAGTGGGAGGCCGAGTCCGAGCACTCCAGGAGTTCATGAAGCTAAAGCCACCTTCTTTCGACGGCTGTGGCGACCCTCAGGAGGCGAGCCATTGGATTACTGAGGTCGAGGACCTGCTGAGAGTGATGGGGTCGGAGGACGACCAGAAGGTAGACTTCGCCACGTTCCTCTTCAAGGGGGAGGCGAAGGAGTGGTGGCGCATGGTGATGGGTAGACATCCCCAGCCTTGGACCTGGGATCAGTTCTGCTTGGAGTTCAACAAGCAGTTCTATCCGGATGTCTACAAGGACCAGAAGATCAATGAGTATAACCGGCTGCGTCAGGGGAGATATGACGTAGAGGAGTACGTGAGGAAGTTCGTGACCCTGTCGAAGTATGCTCCAGCCAGATGAGCATAGGAAGGCTCGTAAGTTCGAGAGCGGTTTGAGGCCAGACATCAGGTCGGCGGTGACACCTCTTCGTCACCGGACCTTCAGAGATGTGGCGGATGTCGCCCTGCTGGTAGAGGCTGACATCAGGGGCAGACAGGCGGGCAAAGACCATAAGGGGAAGAGGCGTGCTGAGGAGCCTCAGAAGAAGGAGGCTGCTCCTCCTCAGAAGAAGCAGACCTATGGAGATCGCCGGGGAGCTTCTTCATCTTCGTCAGCTGGGGCGAAGTGTGGGGCTTGTGGTCGCTCCCATCCTGGTAGGGAGTGCTACAAGAAGACTGGTGCCTGCTTTAAGTGCGGGTCGATGGAGCACCGGATCGCTCAGTGCCCTCAGGCATCCAGTAGAGGCTCAGGAGATAGAGGCACCGGCTCAGATTCAGGGGCGAGGTCCGATCAGAAGAAGCCTCAGACTCAGGCCCGGGTTTATGCTATGGCTGGAGAGCGTGATCGTGCTGGTGATCGCGTCATCTCAGGTATTCTCCAGATCCATTCTCGAGATGTATTTTGTTTGTTTGACTCGGGAGCTACGCATTCCTTTGTCTGCTATGATTTGTTGGGTGATCTTGGACTGACTGCTGTGCCTAGTGAGGTAGACCTATGTGTGAGTAGTCCGTTAGGTGGGGTTGCCCCTTGTGTGTGGATTCTGTGTGTAAGGCTTGTCCCATAGTAGTTAGGGACAAGACCTTTTGTGCTGACCTCATCCCGATGCGGATGACCTGTTTTGATGTGATCCTGGGCATGGATTGGCTAGCAGAGCACCATGCCCATATAGATTGTGCAGCGAGGAGAGTAGTATTCGACTTGCCAGACGGGACTCGCTTTGCTTTCTCTGGGAATGCAGTTCCATGTGCGCCGGTGATTGTGTCAGCGATGCAGGCAGCCAGTTTCTTGAGGAAGGGCTGCCAGGGCTTCTTGTTATCTGCCAGAGGTGCGTGAGGGATCTAGCTTGGAGAGCATCCCGATCGTCAGAGAGTTCCCGAGGTCTTCCAGGACGACGTGCCCGGACTTCCACCAGTGCGAGAGGTGGAGTTCACCATCGATTTAGCGCCAGAGACTCAGCCCATCTCTAGGGCCCCTTACCGTATGAGTCCGGCGGAGTTGAAGGAGCTGAAGGTCCAGCTTCAGGAGCTGTTAGATAAGGGCTTCATACGCCCTAGTGTTTCGCCTTGGGGAGCGCCAGTGCTGTTTGTGAAGAAGAAGGATGGGACCTTCCGTTTGTGCATCGACTTACAGGGACTGAACAAGGTGACCATCAAGAACGCTATCCCCTTCCGCGCATAGATGATTTGTTTGACCAGTTGGCGGGCGCCACAGTGTTCTCGAAGATAGATCTTCGTTCGGCTACCATCAGTTGAGGATTAAGGCCGAGGATGTGCCTAAGTCCGCTTTTAGGACTCGTTATGGTCATTACGAGTTCCTAGTCATGCCTTTTGGTTGACTAATGCTCCATCAGTATTCATGGATATGATGAACCGGGTTTTCAAACCCTATCTGGATCAGTTTGTAGTGGTCTTCATAGATGATATCTTGGTGTACTCCAGAGCGCAGAGGAGCATGAGGAGCATCTGAGGATTGTTTTGCAGACGCTGAAGGATCGTGAGCTGTATGCTAAGTTGAAGAAGTGTGACTTCTGGCTTGATCGCGTGGTATTCTTGGGGACATGTGGTCTCGAAGGACGGTATCTCAGTGGATCCTGAGAAGATTAGAGCTGTGATGGAGTGGGCGAGGCCCACGAATGTTGCTGAGATTCGTAGCTTCCTTGGGTTAGCCGGTATACAGGAAGTTCGTTGAGGGTTTTCTAAGATCGTATCCCCCTGACCCGTCTGTTGAGAAGGATCAAGTATGAGTGGAGCGAGGCTGCGAGCAGAGCTTTCAGGAGATTAAGAAGAGGCTGACGACCGCACCGATTCTGACTTTGCCTTCTGGGACTGAGGGATTCGAGGTCTTCTGTGATGCGTCCCATAATGGACTAGGATGTGTTTTGATGCAGCAGGGTAAGGTGGTGGCTTATGGCTCTCGGCAGCTTAAGCCTTATGAGAAGAACTACCCTACCCACGATCTGGAGTTGGCAGCTGTAGTGTTCGCGCTTAAGATTTGGAGGCATTATCTGTATGGAGCGTCGTGTAAGGTTTACACGGACCACAAGAGTCTCAAGTATTTGTTCACTCAGAGGAGCTGAACTTGAGACAGAGGAGATGGTTGGAGCTACTTCATGACTACGATTTAGAGATCCTCTACCACCCGGGTAGAGCGAATGTTGTTGCAGATGCTTTGAGCCGGAGAGGTGCTTCGGGTGTAGCTTGTGTTTTGACAGGAGTTCAGAGGTCCGCCTTAGAGCTTCAGCGTATGGGCGTCTGGGTAGTCAGACCCGCCAGTGCCAGTGTGATAGCAGCGCTTCAGGTTCAGTCTTCGTTGGTCTACAGGATCCGGGTTGGTCAGGAAGCAGATTCAGCCTTGTGTCGGATCAGAGAGGGGCTGTCTTCAGAGCAGAATTCAGACTTCAGCGTCTCCAGCGATGGGTGTCTGCGTTTCAGAGGCCGTGTATGTGTGCCAGACGATGCAGTGCTGCGCAGAGAGATCCTTCAGGAGGCTCATGGAGCGCCATATTCAGTTCACCCAGGAGGGTGAAGATGTATCGAGATCTCGAGAGTCATTCTGGTGGTCTGGGATGAAGCGTGACATCTCCGAGTTTGTTTCGAAGTGCCAGACCTGTCAGCAGATTAAGGCTGAGCACCAGAGGCCAGCGGGTTTGCTTCAGCCCCTCCCCATTCCTGAGTGGAAGTGGGAGAGTGTGGGGATGGATTTCGTCATGGGTTTGCCCAGGACTCCTTCGGGTTGTGATGCTGTATGGGTGATAGTCGATCGTCTGACGAAGTCTGCTCATTTTCTACCGGTGAAGAAGACCTTCAGTTTGGAGCGCCTAGCTCGTTTATATCTGGATGAGATAGTGAGGCTGCACGGTGTGCCTACTACTATTGTGTCTGATCGTGACCCACGTTTTGTTTCGAGATTTTGGCGCAGTTTGCATAAGGCCTTGGGTACGAATTTAGCGTTCAGTTCAGCTTACCATCCTCAGTCGGATGGCCAGACGGAGAGGACTAATCAGGTTTTGGAGGACATGCTTCGCGCATGTGTCTTGGACTTTGGAGGTAGCTGGGAGCAGCATGTGACTCTGATTGAGTTCGCCTACAACAACAGCTTTCAGGCGAGCATTGGTATGGCTCCGTTTGAAGCGTTGTATGGTAGGAGGTGCAGGTCACCCATCTGTTGGGATGACCTGAAGGAGAGGATCTTGGTTGGACCCGAGCTGGTGCAGGGAGCTAGAGAAGATCAGGACGATTCGGGCGTTTGCTTGTTGCTCAGAGCAGACAGAAGTGCTATGCAGACCAGAGGCGTAGGCCGCTTGAGTTTGATGTTGGTGATCATGTCTATCTGCGAGTGTCGCCGGTCAGAGGCGTGGTCCGTTTTGGGAAGCGTGGGAGGCTTAGCCCGAGGTTCGTTGGACCGTTTGAGATCCTGGAGAGGATTGGCCCTGTGGCCTACCGTCTAGCCTTGCCTCCATCCTTGTCAGCTGTGCATAACGTCTTCCATGTGTCTATGTTGAGGAAGTATCTGCATGATCCGTCTCATGTGATCGACTACAGCCAGCTTCAGTTGAGAGAGGACTGCAGTTTCGAGGCGGTGCCTGCTCGCATTTTAGCCAGGATGTCCGTCGGCTTCGTAGTAAGACCCTGCCTATGGTGAAGGTCCAGTGGTCAGATCAGTTAGAAAGTGAAGCGACTTGGGAACTCGAAGATGAGCTGCGTGCCAAGTATCCCTCCCTGTTCGAGCAGTAAGGTGAGTTAATCTCGAGGACGAGATTCTTTTAAGGGGGAGGTGATGTTATAACCCGTATAATTCCTACCTTATATTATATCAGTTGCAATGTTATTCTAAGTTGGATTATTTATTTCTTTGCTATCAGTTGGGACTCCGGCGGTATTGTTTTATTTGTAGAGGGCAAGGAAGTCTTTCCATAAAACAATTAAGGTAATTGTTTTATTGGTTAATAAGGAGAAGGGTTCCTTATTTTATTTCCTTACTTTTTCTAATTATTCTTACATCACGATCAGTTTCCTCCATCGAGCCGATCGTGCGTTCAGAGCATCGACAGTTTCTCTGCCCTCTCTCCTCCTCTCAACTTCTTCCTCTGTGAGTTTGCAAGATCCGCTGTTGCGATCAGATTGTGTTGCTGCTGCGTTTCCCTTCTTCTAATCCAGGTTTGGATTCTCAGATCGAATGGCTTGGTGCTGTGTTATCTCCTCTTCTGTTTTCTGATTTTGAGACTTCGTTTGATGAATTCAGAGATTGCTGGTTTGTCTTTGATCTGCGAGTTGCACGGGCTGTAGACTGTTTGGACTGTGGGATTTCTGGACTCCCGAATTCAGGTTTGTGTTACAGTTTTCGAGGTTTTGAGTTTGGGGGTTTCCTTCTTCGTTTTCTGATTTTAGATTTGGCATTGTGGGAATCAGTTGCTGTGAATCTCTGTCGGATTTTTGGACTACTGTAGACTGTCTCAGATCGTTGGATTGTTCGGCTCAGATTAAACGAGGTAGGTGGTTACTCGATTCAGTTTGGAAGTTCAGCCATGGGGTGTTGCAAGGATTGTTTGTGGTTTTGTGTGTGGTTTCTTAGCGTTTGTTGTGATTTTGGAATGGCTAAACCCCCATGGTTTCCTGTTTTAATGTCTGATTTGGTGTGTGTGCTTAATTGGCAATTCGTGGTGTTGAATTGCGTTGTTTTTCTGCTCTGTTCGTCTTCTGGAATTTGCAGTTTTCGCACTGTCCGAACTTCTGCCCGAGCTTTGAAGTTCGGACAGTGCGTTTTTGCCTTACTGATTTTCAAGTTCGGGGGTATGTCCGAACATAGATGTTCGGACACACCCTCAGGTTTTTCCTCTGATTTAAGTTCGACCTGTGTCCGAACTTCGACGTCCGGACACAAGGTCGGACCTTCCGCGTGTTCTTCCGTAAAACCTGTCCGAACATCCGTCCGAACTTGGATGTTCGGACATTCTGAATTCCTCTATCTGATTTCAACTCGACTTGTGTCCGAACATTGATGTCCGGACACAAGTTCGGACATTTGGCATTCTCTGGCTTCTGAGTCTCGACTTGTGTCCGAACTTCAACGTTAGGACACAAGTTCGGACACCCCTCTGTTTTCAGCGTAACTTCTTCGTTTGAACTCCGATTTGAGTGCCGTCTGCGGCATTGGATTCCTTATGTTCTGTACTACTGATTTATGAGTGTTTTGGCATATTTAAATGCAACTTTGCTTCTGTTTAAGCAACCTTTCTGTTTTGGGACATTGCACATTGTTTCTGAGCCGTGAATGGCTGGGTCGAGCTATTCCGTGGTATACCATGTAGACGTCATTCTGAGTGTGGGTCATTCCCTTTCTGTTATGTGGGGTTGACGAACCCTTTGGCTCTTTCGAGTCATTTCTGCGTTGCCGAGAGACCTGGTATGGTCTATGGGTCTCCGACCCTTCTGAGTGTGTGCATTGTGTTTTGTCCCCCTTTCTGTTTAAGTGCTCCGACTGTTTCTGATATGGGAACCCCCTTGAGTTCCACTCTGTTTCTGTTCTGAAAGCTTCTGGATATTGAGAATTGTGGATAAATGCTTATCTTCTCCTTCTTCTGTTTTCAATTGTTTTGAGCGACCTTACTGATGACGGTCGCTGCTTACTGGGCATGGTTGTGTGCTCATTCCCCTACTTCTAACATTTTGCAGATTGATCAGCGAGGATCATCCTAAGTTCTGGAGCTATAGCATTTAGCTTTTATGTTCATTCAGTTTGATGTTTGAGATATTGTAGCCTTCGGGCCTTACACTTTTGACTTCTGTTTCTGACTCAGATTCGTATTTGGGATTTTGGTATTTGCTTCCGCTGTATTTGAATACATTGGTTTACAATGTTTATGTAAACTTTGTTTTGGGCCTTTATTGCGTTTGAGTGTTTAGAGCCTTGCGTTATTAGGTAGTAATACGCGGCGTGTAGCACCCTTAACTCTTAGGCCGGTTTTAGGGGTGTTACAGAACATCTGCAAGCATCTCAAGCCTTGTTGTAATAAAACATTCATAAACTGTGTTGTTACTCTTCCCACACATGGATGTTTTGCTACAAACTATAGATGTTTTGCTTTAAAATGTTTTATAATACAATTTAATGTGTATCATTACTATTTTATAATACTATACTAATTTTGATTTTAATAAAATTAGGTTTTTTTATGTTTAGGATATGAGAATTGGGAATGGTTAAAATGTCGATGAAGTTTAATTATAAAACCTAAACTTTTTAGTTGAGACATATACTATTCAAGATTAATGTGTATCTAAAGAAAATTATGCATTAAAATGAGGAAAATAAATATTCCAAATGGTAGATTATTGTGAATCGTGAGATAGACTGGCATTTTGGAGGATGAATAAGGTTTGGAGGATGAATAATCCCCACCTTATTCCATCTACCTTAACAACTTAACCTAAAATGTTGTATAAGACAATGTAATGTGTCATTACTATTTTATATTACTCTATATTTTATAAACTTAGGTTTCTTTATATTTAGGACTTAGGAATGGTTTGAATGTTGATGGATGGGCGTGGCGTGTGACACTTGTGCGAGGCGGTGATGGATGGGTGTAGATGCGCGACGCTTGTGCTAGGTGATGAGCTCAGGGTGTGACGGGCGCGGGATGACGGGAGGCATGACGTCAGGCGTGGGCGGGGTAAAGTGGACGTCGATTGCCGAATATTGACCACTAATTCACAAAAGCTTAATTTGTACTTAGTCTATACAATTAATAGTTTAAATTCATTTACAAAATTTGTCATCCAGTTTGATTTTATCCAACCTATACACAATAGAAGTCTTGATCAACAGTAACACTATTAAAAGAATTTGGAGCTACATATGAAAATCAATACAAGTTACGAAGGTTACTTAAAATTCGTACTTTAAATTTTTATCAATTAAACCCGGATAAGTCACCCGAATTTGACCTATAACCCGAAAAAACTGAATGACTCAAAGGCTAACCCGAACCGAAAGCACCCAAACCCGAACTCAACCAAACCGAAATAACCCGAATCAAATTTAAACCATTGAACCCGATCCGCTCCGAACCAAACTAAATAGTAAATATCTACAAATTGACCCGACCCGAATCGAACCGAGTGACCCGAATTGGCAGGTCTAATTACACCAACTGATCTAATGTTATCTGGTCTCAAAAAAAGACTAGTGTGAGAGAGATACGTCGAACTCATCTCACCTTCAAAACCAGATGACTGAAAGTACGTAAGAAGCACCACCAAAATGTAAGCCACTCTTCACTTGAATACTCAAAGGGGACAGTTGAACAATTAAGGTACGTAATTTTTCTTAAATTACATTCATGATGGTAAAATAATCTGTATTCTTAATCACAAGAATTTCCCCAGGAAAAAAAATGAACTGCCTACAGGCTAAAATCTATCCTTCTCGCAGTTTACATTAACTACCCAATCAATCGAATTCGTGGTTAATTCCAGCAGAAAGAAAGAAAATCGCATCAATCAGCCATTTACCTATCAGTTTCATCTAATACATCTGGCGAATTCAGATTTTACGCAGAATAAAATTACAAGAAATTAATTTATTTAACAGCTCAATCTTTGTGTGAAGAATCGGATTTGGCATCAGATTTGTTGTTATAATCCTCGAGTCGTTTGTTGTAATCTTCCATTTCGTCATAGTAGATGTCCCATACGCAACGAACGCATCCGCTTCCACAACAATCGCCAGGCTCGGGCCGCTCCGGCGGTTCTGGAGGCGGCGTTGACTGCTTCGCCTCTTTCTTCACTACCTCCGCACCTGTTTTCTCCGGTTCAGCAGCGGACATCGTTATCCGCGACCCGAACGGAATCCACGGGAAGTGAAGGTGCCGCGGCTGCCGGATCTTGAAACGGCGGAGGAAGTTTGTCGTGGTGGTGGTATTATCACAGTGAGAGGAGGAGGATAGCCACCTGGTCAGCGTCCGGTGATCTCTCTTCAATGGGAAGAGAGAGCAGCGAACGATCAGAGCCCTTTCTGGCAAGGTTGTATGGCTTCTTCCTAAATTTGAGGTTGAGGAAATTTTCAGACCCTTGGATCGCGAGGCTTGGGAAGGAGGTAATTGCGTCAGCGTATGAGGGGGTGTCGGCGGAAGGAGGGCGAGGAGGTTGGTAAAAGGGGTAATGCGAGGACGGATTTCAATCATCCCTTTGAAGACTAATTGACATTTGCGTGTTTTTTGTTGCAATTTCTCGAATCTGGACTGCCTGCCTACCTACCTACCTTCCTCGATCTTTCTTTGTTGTGGGCTAGGACAACCAGACAGGTGATGTGGTGCCAATCGATTGTAAATTGCATCAGGAAACGTTGAGCTTGATTCACCGATAAGATACTAACACGTGTACGGATGCATTCAAGTTCACCAAATAAAGGAGGTTACTTGACCACCTTAGCACTCTTAAGTATATATATAGTTTGTAATTTCATATAATTAAATTTTGTAATACTATAGTTTATTAGAGTAATAAACTACGGATATCCCGAGCTAATTTTTCTTTTACATTTTTCGTTTTTGAAGTATGCGAGAGCTGTTCTTCTATTTATCTTTTTCTCTTGCAAAATCTTTTTTTTTTAAAAAACATTCTCTAGGAAAATCTTAAAATAACATTTGGACCGAAACTCAAGTTATATTTTTATGAGTTATCAAATGAACTAATAGTTACAACTTACAATCTCCAAGGATATGGGCAATATTTACATTGTTGAAATGAAGCAAGAGGGAAATAACTAAAGCACTGATATATGGACTGAGTTTATACTCTATCATCACGCTCGAGAAGAATCATACCATATGAACTATCATGGTGAAATCATCATCTTACCATACTTATCAATTAATATATAAAGTAACGCCTTTACCCGATTTGTTGGGCCTTTAATACTATGATATAATAAGAGAAATGCATATTCTTCCCCATTTGTTGAATTTTGTGTTTGGATATCCCACCAAAATGAGTAAGCGGGTGTTGTATAGAAGAAATTAGGCAAGACAATCAGTGTTTTTTTTCTTGTTTACATGCACTTAACTTTTTTCTCATATTATGTAAAGAGAAAGAGAATATACTACTAGAGACCCAGAGGACCATGCCATGTGTATATAGTTTGGGCATATGCTTAAGCAATTTCTAACCATTAGATTATATTTTACTTTATATGAGTTTATTTATTTAATAATTGGTTTTGTAAAATTGAAAAATAATCAATAATAGTAATAAGTGTATAATAGACTTTTATAATTATAACAATTTTTTCCACTAACCACTACTCCTCATTGATAGGATATGGAGTTTAGGAAAGTTTTTTTTAAGAGTAGTTTACCATAGTTTTTTTAGACAATTGAGTTTAAGTTATTTGTTGTTTCCATGTAAATCAATAAAATCAAGCACCTTAAAGTGACAAAATTCTTTTATGCATATGAAGGTGCTACACGATTAGAGATTTTTAAGTAAAGTTGATGTATGGGAGATATTAACCGAATCCTTTTTAATTAAAATAAGTAGTTAACTTAAAATGAGGGATCTATATTAGAATTTATGGTGTATGTTTTTCTTTTGAAATTAGATATTTAAGTAAAATGATATAATTTTATAAATGCAAATGTTGATAGAAGTGTAGATTCTTATTAATTCCATATTTAATTAAAAGTGTAGTTACTTAATTAAAATGATAGATTTTTCAAAAGGTAGGTGTAGCTTTATTTGATAGCGTGTAGATTTTTAGTAATTTCTCATTTAAGTAAAAGTGTACATATTTAAGTAAAGTGATAGATTTTATAAAACATAGGTGTATATTTTTTTTAGATAAAAGTGTAGATTTTGAATTTTGACAATTCAATTTTTAAATATGTATGTGTGACATTATTTTAGTGAGTAACAATTAAATACCACTCAGCAAACTCATTTGTGATTTTGTTTATATTATTTTAAAGGAATGATGTCAAATAACTTTATATAATATTAAATTCACTTTTAAGAAGTGTAGATATTTAAGTAAATTGATAGATTTTTAAAATTTAGATGTAGATTTTATATTTAGACAGTACAATTTTTAATACGAAAGAGTGGATTTTTTGTTAGTAATAATAAACTCAACCTACTAATGATCTTCTTATATTAATTTTAAATAATTAATGTCAACCTATTTTCTAATTGCTTTTTTTAAGCAATTTGTTTAAAATATGGATCTTTCTTTTTTTAGTGTAAATTTGTTTGGTAGAGGAGTAGATTTTTATTAATTTCTCATTTAATAAAATTATAGATATTTAAGTAAAACGATAGATGTTTCAAGATATATGGGTGTAGATTATTTTGTTAATAGTGTAGACTTTAAATTTAGACAATACAATTTATAAAATGGAAGAGCGGATTTATTTTTGTTTGATTGTAATCTTGTATTAAGTAGTAAAAAATTTAACTCTTTTCTTATATTTATTATTGAGGAGATTTTCTAATTACTTATGTTTAAATAATTTTTTTTGGTGAGAAGGTGGGATTTTTTTTTTCAAATCACTATTCCATTTCAATTTCAATAACTTTTTTAACCTCAAATCGTAAAAATATTGATTGGGATGTTTTCTTTTTTCTTTATTTACAAAATTACAAATTAAATTTGACATCTATCATTATCCATTTCAATTTCAGTAAAAAAAAATTTTTACATCCATGTCAAATCCAGAATTTTGTCAAATCACCATTCCATTACAATTTCAATAGTAATTTTTTTTTTACCTCAGGAATATTGATCGTGGGGATGTTTTCTTTTTCTTTATATCCAAAATTACAGATTATATTTGACATCTATCACCATCCATTTCAATTTCATTAAAAAAAAAAGAATTTTACATTGTGGGAATATTGATGGTTGGGAATTTTTTTTTCTTTATTTCTAAAATTATAAATTAATTTTGATATTTATACCCCTATAATAAACATTAGAATTTAGACCATCCATTTATTCTTTTAAAGATTCAATGGCCATGATTTAGTTGAGCACCATGCCCAAAAATACTTTTGGCCACCTTCCCCATGTTGCTAAAGGACTGCTCTATTACAACAGTTTTTATGTATTTCTGAAGGGAGAAAGAACATATAGAGAAACGGTTTATGGCAATAACTTTTATACATTTGGCAACATGTTTATGCGTTATCAAGGTCTATACCTACACACAACAAAATGTCGCGTCAGATAGCGTTACAAAGTTTTATCACAATGTGTATTTTAAGCGTTAGTACAAATATAAAAATTAAAATATGTCATAGCTCTAAACATGTTGCCACCATATATTAAGTGTTGACACTTTAACATTTTCACTTTTCTTTTTTCACTTCTCACAACGTTATTGCAATCGTCTGAAAACACTTTACCAACGCTTTCGCAACACTCTAGCAATACTTTACCAACGCTCCGGCAAATACTTCAGTAACGCTCGGGTGACACTCCCCTATTGCTCCCCAAACACTTGGGCAACACTCTTCTAGCATTTAATCTGCACTCTCCTAACACTCTTCCATCATTTATCCAACACTTTCCCACCACTTACCTAACACTCACCAATATTTATCCAACATTCTCTCAACACTCTTGCTACACTCACCTAGCACTATGCCAACACTCACCCAACACCATTTGTCATTATCCAATATACACATACATATTTAATAGAAAGTGGAGATGTAACTAATAACTACAAATACAAGAAAAATAATAGATTCATTTCATTGATATTCAAGTTGAATTCACTCTCAGATTGCTTTCTAATCATCAATAATTAAATTCGAAAAATAAAAGTATTTCATAAGAAAGATTTTACATCACAAAAGTTTTAGTATCTAAGTTAGACTAACCAAAAAGTTTAAGCACAAAACCCTAGTAGTTGCTCACTTTTAATGGTTCTAAAACTTGTAGCTTTCCTGAAACCATATATAATTAACAAGACCATTTTTTTTTTTTGAAATCACACAAGCAGACCATCTTAAGAGTGACATAGTAACCAATCTTTTGCAAAAACAAGGGCTGAGACTAGGCGTGACAATTTTGACCCAACCTGAAAACCCGACACATACCCAACCCGTAAATGACGGGTATGGGTTAAGATTATTGACCCATTTAACATTTGGGTCGGGTATGGGTTATCTATTAAATTTTTGGGTTAGGTATGGGTTAAAAGTTCTAACCCGAATTAAATATGACCCGTTTACTTAATTTAATTAAAAAATAAATAAATTGATGAATATGTAAATATGTTACTTGGATATGTATTAATTGTATGACTATTAGTAAAATAGTAAACAAAAATACTACCAATTCTTTAGGCCCATAGGAATAATTTTTCCTTAAAATCCATATACATTATATAGGCTATCTATATCCATTATTCACTTTTTATTTAAAAACCTAAATAATATGTCACCCATTCTTGCAACTGCACAAACTCTATTATACACACCATTTCCCGCACACATAACGTATGTGTTAAGATTATTGACCCATTTAACAGAATGCTGACATTTGGAAAAACGACACACAATGATTCGAAATAGATGACCGTCATGTGCATGTTTTTGATGATCATTATGCAGAAAAACAAGAGTATTTGTATTTAAATGGGTTAAACGGTTGAGTATGGGTTCATTGATTTTATATGGGTTGGGTATGGGTTGAAAATTTCTGAGTCAGGTATGGATCAATACAATTTTAATCGAGCTGGGTACGGGTGAGCTTCAACCCGACCCATCAACCCGATTTGCCACCCTAGGTGAGACCACTCGGGTGGTCTCCACTATAACTCCGAAACAAAATGAAGATGCTTTTTTATGAGGTGATCAGGGAAGAAGTGCTATGTGGCATGAGTTCCACCAAACACTTGAGACTTAGTGTCCATTAAGATTATGTACCTTAATATAAACTATATACAAAACAATATCCTATATATAGAAACTGCTTTATCAAGTAATTGAACTGTCTGTATGAAAATGTTAAGAAAAGGATAGAGGTGTAACCAACGAACTATAATTGATAACAACAACTAGGAAAGTGGAAGCAGATCAGCAGAATGAAGAATAGGAAGGAAATAATGAACTCGACATGGACGTGATAGATAGGGTGACAAGAATGCACTTGGTTACAATACCCGTAAGGCTAAAGAGGCTATGGATACTAGAAACATCAATAGATATTTTTTTATCAGAATATATAGAACAAAAATCAGCCAACAAAATGTTAGACAAGGAATTGACTACATTAATATGACGCAATAGATAAACATTGTATAGTTTCAACCTAAGCATCAGAGCAAAGAATAGCCAAAACAAGAACCTTAGTTGGCAGAACAACATAAGATATATGACATGTAGCTAGATGGTCTCGTGAGTTGTTTCCTCCCTGTTTTGATTAAAGAAAATCTTCGCAACTAGTAGATAATGTCAGTAAAAGATCTTTTCATAATGAAGGTTGTGTTGTGTAATCACTATTAGTAATAAGAATGCCAACGCTCATTAAAAATATTCTTAGTTTACTTTCTTTACAAGTGCTTCTTTTCTGTCATCGATTCATCCAAGCAGACCTCTCAGATACGATTTGAGTTATTTCCCGTAAGTAGGAAAATTGTTCTTAGTGACCTTGATGACATTTGAGAGCATGGAGATAAGAAAAGGCATAAATTAGATACAGTGGATATATTTTAGGCTTACAGTTCGCCTTATGTAGAATAAAAATATGTCCCTAATTACGTATGTAACTAGGTACGTACAGAGACAAATCCGAATGTTGCTTTCTCTTTAGGTTTCTAAAATACATCAGTCAGCACAACAGCTTACCATTTCTCATCAGTCGTCTCCCAAAGACAAACATACAACATTTTTCATGCCCAATTGACCTCCGTTCCTGTATTTTTTTTTTCTCTTGTATAAAAAGGAAATCTCAACTGATCGATACTCCCTCCGTCCGGACGATTGACCTTCCCTTTTACTATTTGGGTATGTCGTTTGACTTCAATATTTAGCATGTAATTTTATAAATCTAAGTATTGCAATGGAATTGTCATGTGAAAGACTATATGTTATAAATTTTTATTTTATAAAATTATTTTATATTATATGTTTAATATTGAAATGGAAAAACGTGCCAAAAATAAACAGAAAAGTCAATTAGAGACGGAGGTGTATATATATATATATATATACGGCAAAATCTTGCCTACAGCCAACTGTACACACAGAGGAGGGAAACGGATGGAGGGAGCGGCGTGCGGATTCTTTTTTTCTTCTTTCGCGTGTGCTGAGCGCATTTCTTTTTTTTTCTTTTTCTTTTTTCTTTTTAAAGATTTTTATTATTTTTCTTCTTTATTATTAATTTAAAAATTATTGTAACTTTTAATATATAGGTCCAAAATGAAAAAAAAATTATATCATTGTTTATATAAATTCAAGCTCTTCAAAACAAGACCAATCATGGATATGTTTTGACAACTTTAAAAAAAATTATTTTTACATGTATAGTGCACTAAACGTAAAAAAAACTTGTACAGATAGTCATACAAACCTGTACAAATGTTCACTAAAACATGTACATCCACACGTAAAAACTTGTACATCATCGCAATAACTCGACAGGTTTTTAGGGTTTGTGGTAGCGGGTTTAGGGTCTAACCACTGCAAACCCTAAAAATGCCTTCGACGTTTTTTAGCTATCCTAGGGTGGATTTTGGGAAGTTTTGGGGGTAGGATAATCTATTTGGAATTTGTTTCGTACTTTATATTGTAGCAACCCTAAACCCGCCACTGCAAACCCTAATAATGCCTTCAACGTTTTTTAGCTATCCTAGGGTGGTTTTGGGTTTTTTTTTTTGGGGGGGGGGAGGGGGGTAGGGTAATCTATTTGAATTTGTTTCATACTTTATATTGTAGCAACTAACTCGACAGGTTTTTAGGGTTTGTGGTAGCGGGTTTAGGGTCGTTGACCCTAAACCCAACTACAAACCCTAAAAATGTCTTTGACGTTTTTAGCTATCCTAGGGTGGTTTGGGGGTGTTTTGGGGGTAGGGTAATCTATTTGGAAACCGTTCTATACTTTACATTATAGCAACTAACTCGACAAGTTTTTAGGGTTTGTGGTCGCGGGTTTAGGATCTGCCACTACAAACCCTAAAAATTTCTTCGACATTTTTTAGCTTTTCTAGGGTGGGTTTTAGGGTGTATGGGGTTAGGGTAATCTATTTGGAAGTCGTTATATACTCTAATGTGAGAATGTACATATTCTAATGTGAGAATGTACATGTTTTAATGTGAAGATGTACATGTTCAAATGTGAGAATGTACATGTTCAATTATGAGAATGTTTATGTTTTAATGAACATCTGTACATATTTGTATGACCGTTTGTACAAGTGTTCTTCCTTATATGTACAGGTTTTAATTTAAGGATGTACATATTTAATTATTTGTACAGGTTTACATGACTATCTATATATTTTTAATGTGAGGATGTACATGTTTTTACGTGAGGATGTACATGTTTTAGTGAACATTTGTACAAGTTTGTATGACAATCTGTACAAGTTTCTTTTACGTTCTATGCTCTATCATGTAAAAATAATTTTTTGAAAATTGTCAAAATATATTCATGACTGGTCTTGTTTTGTGAGCTTGAATTTAAGTGAACAATGATATAATTTTTTTCAATTTGGACTTATATATTAAAAGTTACAATAATTTAAAGTTTTATGATAAAGAAAAAAAGAAATAAAAAAACTTTTAAAAAAGGAAAAAGAAAAAAACACGACGAGGCACTTAAAAAAAAAAAAGCTGCTGGGATGTAGCCAAGGAGCATACATACCGCCTGTAGCCAAGAGAGACCTATATATATATATAATTAATTGGTCTTTACGATTCTCTTCAAGCCGAGCATGAGAAGCAGCAGACCCAGATAGTCAAAGCTATAAGCTAGCCTGATGAAATTGAACTTGTAGTTGTTCCATGGTGGATACCTGGCAGCTATTTCAGGGAAGAATCCCCTGTGCATCACAGCTTTCTCATGGCTGAAAACGTCAAATGAGTATTTGCCATGGTAACGTCCGTTTCCGCTCGCGCCGACTCCTCCAAATGGAAGTTGATCGCAAATGTACTGTAGATTAATTAATTGATAAAAAAACGTAACCCAAATCACTACATTTTGTAGTTGATGAAAGAAAAAGGCACCTGAATGAAATGCGTGGCAGAGTTACGTTTGGTTAATTTTCTTGGGTTTTTTTAATCAAAGGCGCTGCGCTGCGTTGATTAAGGTACTGTTTTGTGTGTGAATTGTATGATTGTGGTGTGAATGGGTAAGACCAGACGTACCTGGATTATAGCGTCATTGAAAATCACACTTCCTGAAGAAGTGTCGGAGACGATGCGCTGTCTAAGCGCCTGGTTGTTGGTGAATGCGTAGATTGCAAGAGGTTTGGGTCTGGACTTGATGAACTCCACGCTTTCGTAGATGTTGTTCACCTGAATCAATCAAGGTCAAAAATAGGTTCTAGTTTTCAATTCAGGTTATTAATCAGTGACCAATTGCAAGAGTTAGGTTAGGTTATTACCGTGATGATGGGGAGAATGGGACCAAAAATCTCTTCGGTCATGACCTCAGAATTGAGTGGTGGATCCAGTAAGATAGTCGGCTCCATCATCCTACTCATATATAAATTTTAGATTAGATCTGAATTCTCGTAATTGGATTGTTGAAACTTGTATTGAAACAGAGAGATTAGGACGTACGTACAATTTATCTGGATTATAAGAGCCACCGTGTACGATGGAGTATTTCACCTTGGGTTCTTCAAGAAGATCACAAAGCCTACCGAAATGGTGCCTGTTCACTACTCTATGGTTGACATCACTACTGTTACTCAACCCGTCGCCGCCATAGAATCTCTTCAGCGTCTTCTTCAGGGAATCAATCTGACCAACAACAACAACAACACTCTCTGATCAGGGACACTGTACTAAACAAGCATCAGGGGAGCTGGGGAGGGGCGGGGCCACGGGAGAATGAATTTAGTAACCATACCAGGGAGGATGCAAACTTCTCTTCCACAATCAAGTAATCAATGGCGACACATGCTTGTCCGCAGTTAGCCACCCATTTCCCCGCCACAATCCTCATCATTGATACCTTCAAATCCGACGGTGATATTGAACCAAAATCAAATACAGCAGGACACTTTCCACCCAACTCTAGTGTTACCGGTGTCAAATGCTTCGCCGCCTCAATCATGATTGCTCGACCCACGCGTGTACTCCCTGTAAATCAGAATTCCAATTTTGAAATCCTTGCATTCCATAGATAATAGTTTAACTTTTTTGTCTGAGTACTGACCGGTGAAGAATATCTTGTCCCACTTGTGTTGTAACAGTTCTTGACTGACATCTACACCTCCTTCGATTACTCTGACCGCGTTTTTATCCAAATACCTTGGGATCATATTAGCAAGAAAGGATGAGCATGCCGAAGCATTCTCTGCTGGCTTTATCACTACCGTGTTCCCAGCTGCAATTGCGCCCACAAGTGGCTCTAACGCCAGATCAATTGGATAATTCCATGACGAGATGATGAGGACGAGGCCGTAGGGTTCAGGTATTATCTCTCCCTTTGATGGGAAGAAGAACAATGGTAGTCCGACCTGAATAGTGCATACTCAGTAATCCAGGATTAGAATTGGAAAATTTCATATATTGAGCCTTATATAATCTACTCATCATCAAGGGAAGTTTAAAAATGAACCAACCTTCTTTGGTGCCATCCATTTCTTCAAATTGCTGAGAGCATACTCAATTGCTTTCTTTGTCGGTCCAATCTGTGGTAAAAAACAGATTACTACAGTAACTATACTACTACAGGCTGGAGTAGCTAGTAATTAATTATTCATGTGAGGGTGGGTCAGATTGATTCATCAGAAAACAATTTGTAATTTTGTCATCATCCGACTCAAATGTTACTTAATTAGGTCAGATATTCATAACATCAACATCAAAAGCAGAACAGAACAGAAGCTATTCATTCATTCATTCCTTCCTTCCATAGTGATACTGCCCAGAAATCAAGAAACCAAGAAGAAGCTGAGCTCTGATACCGATATAGCAAAAACAATCACTAATTTTTACACCAACCTCATCCTTGTAAGCCTCAACGGGTCCTTTGCCGAGATCTTCATGCAGCGCTACGAAGCATTCCTTCTCGTTTTCAACCACCATATTCAAGATGCCTTCAAGCTGTGACTTCCTCCACTCAAATCCTCGGGTTATCCCATCCCGATAGTTCTCACGGAGCTCCGATAAACTCTCTTCTATATTCTTGAACTCCATCTTAAGAACCTGATCGACCACTGAGGCA
This sequence comes from Limonium bicolor, assembly GCA_023374045.1. NCBI lineage: Eukaryota > Viridiplantae > Streptophyta > Magnoliopsida > Caryophyllales > Plumbaginaceae > Limonium > Limonium bicolor. The sequence continues at coordinate 396,237,361 of CM041776.1, read as the reverse complement.
ACCAACATTTCTCTAATTCGCTTCTAGCTAGCCGAATAAACCCACACAACCAAAAAGGAAAACCTCTGCTAAACCGGTTTGTCAAAAGTTCCGGATCCGTTTTTTATACACTACGAAACTGGCTAGTTTTAGGTCCATTCTTTTGTGAGCCGAAGCACCCAGCTGATGTCTAAAATTAGAAAAAGTGGAGAGAAAAAATAATTAATATAACAGTTGATATATATGATATACAAAAAGAATAAGTTAACTGATCAAATAAACTCGTCTAAAAAAGAATGGGACCTTAGTGTTTTATTTCCATCTTCATTATTACCAGCATACCAAACAACCACTTATTTTGGTTTCACAACAAAAATAAATTAAACACTCATTTTATGTGAGAACAGATGTACGTCATTTATGGCTAAGAAGCGGCCGGGGAGGCTATCATACTCAATTTTTAATTATTTTTATCAACTTTATATATCAATAGTCAATACGAGGTTTGAATTTTTAATCTGCAATTAATATAAAAATGGTAAATATGATCAATTTTTTTTTATCATATCCTAACAATTTTGTACTTGAAAATATGAGAATATATATTTTTTAAATATATACCATACGTACTTCCATAAGATAGGGTGGACCAGCCTGATCGCTGCAGAATCCACTTCGCCTCATTAATGGCCCTGCTGCTCTTCCTTTTCTGCATTTGTCCAATGTATTATCAAGGACAACTTAACTATGATGGTGCATTCAACAGGAAACCGATTATTTTTTATTTACACCTGCTAAAAATGACAAGAACCACCGATCGAAGTAACTAATGGTGTACAATATTGGTGCACGCAATTAATAGTACGGCTATGCCATGTCATGCCGCACCTCGTGGTGCGCGTGTTTCCATGCAGTTCGGCTTATCGTCGCATCATGTAGTAGTAGTGAATTAGTTACATATCACGTGTTATGTTTTTGCTTGGTACCACATATATTATTTCAATCTGGATAGTAATAGTAGTAGTGCTATCCGGCGGTCAATATCCATTAGCTAGGATACTGTTACGTCCAAATTTTGTAAGGACAAAGACAAGCAGCTTGACACCAGAATGTACTTGTATTCAACGATGTAATGTAAGTCTTCGGGCCTTGTATCTCAATTAATAAAAGAAGTAGCCCTTTCGTACCTGCGTTGCGATGACTCGGTCTCTCTCTCTGTTATACGCCCTTTATGCTAACTTGCAGGTGTGCAGGTAGCCGAGGGGCCCATTGGGGATGGAGCTTTGGAACTAAGGGTGCGAGCTTCTGTTACCCAGATGCCGAGAACTGGCGGCATCAACTCAGTTTGTCCCTGGTTATCCTTACCCCGATGTGTGGGCGGCACATCGTTAGAGCCTTTGTGGCTCACGCAGGGATGAGTTGGATTTGGGTGGAGATAAATGTGTTGGTATTCGCCCGATGCCCTCACCCTCCGGTCATCGGTGCTTGCACTGACTGTGTGGGCTAACTCGTGGTTGCCCGAGCACTGGTGTTGCTTACACTTGGGCTGCGCACTTGGGCAGGAGTTGCAAGTGGTGCGCAGATCCCCTTTGACCTTGACGCTTGAAGTCGAGGGAATTGGGATGGCCGGAGAACTTATCTAATAAGGGTGGTATAAGTCCACTCTCATCCTTGTGGTTATGAGTGGCGCATTCTGGCATGCCGGCATAGTGCAGCATCGCCGGAGCCCTGGGGTAATTTCCTTAGGGCATGTCAAGCTAAGTGCTTGCTGTTGTTTGTATGCGAATGCTTGGTTGCTTGAATGCATGTGTTCAATGTTTCTGTGCGCATGTGTGTTTGCTTGGTGCCGAATGTTGCTTGAATGTTTCTAAGTGTTTTCCGCTGCGTGTCTTCCTGAGTTTTTTTTTCAGGAAATTATACGTTACAATTTTGGTATCAGAGCCTAACCCTTCGGCAAACTCTGTTTGCAGATTGTTAAAGTGTTGAACTCGTAGTGAGGCCCCATTCCGGAATAGTGTTAAAGGTTGCAATCGAAGACTAAGTCTTGCAAGCAGATTGCCGATCATGGGTAGAAAAGGTCCTGACTCTGCAACACTTTGGACTTACCTTGAAGAGTTAAGAGATGTTGTGGGTCTATCAAGTCGGGAAGCTGATGCGGTGGACCCAGAGTTGGATTTGATTAGTGTTGTTCAAGGACTTGTGAATGACAACAAGTTCCTTAAAGATGTAGTCAATGCGCTGGCTAGTGATGTTGCACAACTCAAAGCAAGATTTGAGAGTCAAGAGCAAGAACAAGACTCTGAGACTCGGCCTAGTGAACATGCCACGCTGGCTAGGCAAAATGCAGATCTTTCCGAGAAATTGAGTAAGGCACTTGATGCCTTAGCTAGTCGTGGAGTTCCTGTAACACCCCATCCAACATTAACATACTTACAACAAACTGCAGCGGAAGAACATCCTCATCACATTACTTAACTTGTTGGTGTTACACGCCGTTAGCCACCCACGTGGCTAACAAGGCTAATACATACACAATGTACCGGTCTGATGGGCTAAATTCCCGAGCAACTATACATCAGTATCCCTTTCCATTAACAATAACAACAACATACACCTTAACAACTATACCGAGTATTTGTAAACTGGTGCCGACAACAACATCGGTCTTACTACACCTACTGTATACATACACTTAATTGTTTACCCACGTACAATGACTACCCGTCCTACTCTCGAACGGCTTCCAGCACTTCGTACCTGAAATAGGAAAAGAAGAGAAAGGGGTGGCCCCAAGGGGCTCAGCACCTTTGCTGGTATGGTAATCCCGCAGCCCACATGCTATCGGGCCACGCACAACTACTTGTCGTCTTAACATGCAGTTGATTATATTTAAATCATACATGTAACAACAAACACACAACATTAAACATTTCGCCTCAATGGGCTCAACAATCGGATAATACATCCTACTTAATAAATCACCCATGGTATTCATCATCCCTAGAGTGTTTCTCCTCCAACGGAGCTACTTCCTTAATAGACGACACATACCCTTAAATCGGGTTATCCTCAAATGCCTCTTATCACAAACTTGGAATCATTTCCATGATCCACACACTTCACATTTTACAACATTAACATACACTACGTAACAACACTTAACAACACTTTGCACGTTTCCATGTGCACAACATAACACCGCAATAAATATTGCATCACAACAAAACACATAACACAACGGGAATGATTCTCTTAGGAACCGACCCAAACATCACCAACATACTGGTGAGCCTAGAGATTGTTGCCAGTCTCATGATAAGCTCGTTACATAACTCGTTACCGTTTCGTTAAATGAACGGTTAACTTAACACAAGGTGTCTCGGATATAGTGATCCAAGCACACCGAAACAAACATAACAATAGTATGCCCCTGTGGCCCGACGTGAGTCAGTAATAGCCTTGGTTAAGCTAAAGGGAAGGTTGGGAACCAAATTGGAAAACAACCATAACATACAGAGAGGATCGAACCTGATATGACAACGACCCCCATACTCACACGCGTGGCCGGAACAGACCGGACTCCTCATTCCCCCCGTTAGCACTTATTAGAAGTTCATCTTTGAACTTTATTAAACAATCACAAACATTGAGTTAAGTCTAGTCAGACATACACAAGGGAAAGAGAGTCATACCTTCACATACAAACACCACGCACAAACATTACATATCCAACTCACGCATAGCCGTGGTTAGAACGTTCCTTAGGTCGGAAACGTTATTACCGGATACCGTTCTCTTACGTTTACCTAATAGTGGTTAACTAGCCCTTCAAGCGCATTAGAGGTTACCGGTATCGGCACGTAAACATACAATAACAATAATGACTGTAAACTCGTTTCATGGTTTATATCATAACGTGGCAAACATACAGAAAATCACATTGGCATACAAGCCGGTGTAATCCGTTAGGACACAGGTTGCAAGAAAACCATACCTGTCACCGGAGTCCACTTTATCCTGTCCATTTATGTTCCTCGAGCAATCCTCGAACAACTGTTAACATCACATGTGTTTTTATTAACATCGGGGTAGCATGTTTGTTTATTTAGCGTCTAATGCTTAACTTTCCCCGTTAACTTTGTTACATAACTTTACATTTTTAACTTGTTTTACTTTTACACTTTGATACAACTTTTCACCCACTTAGGTGTCATTAAAACTCCCCTAACACGTCCTTAACATCCTTATAACATCATTACCTACCAATCCCCTTCATCACATACCATTTCTTAACCTTAAACCATGTTTTTGGTCCGACCGACCCACCGACCGACCCACAGCTGGGTCGGTCCATTACAGACCCCTTTTACTTCCTTACAGACATGCCCGTCCGACCCACGTCCGACCCACCATTCGGGGTCGGTCCACGTGCGAACATTTTCCTTCCTTTGAAAACTGACCGACCGACCCATGTCCGACCCAACCTTCTGGGTCGGTCCATTACCGAACACATTCCTAACATTTTACAGAGGCTCGACCGACCCACAAACTGGGTCGGCCCCTGGGTCGGTCGCCTCCTAAACTTGCCCAAACTTTGTCAAATCTTCACCAAACTTCTCCTAAGGCCTCTTAATGTGTTCTAACATCATTTGGCACTTCAAACACACCCTTAGGATATTCTTAAACACTCACAAAACTATTTTTCCTAATTCCTTAAACCTTTACTTATATCTCCACAAAATTCCTAACACTTACAATGTTTTCTCCTTATGATTCCTAGGTGGCATTTCACCTATAATGACCACAATACCAAGGTGTTTCCTCTACACCTTATCATCATCCCTCAACTTCTTTTCTTACTAACTAAATCTCCTTTTCACATCATACCAAACATCACTTGTTCCTTGAACACCAACATTACCTAAACCTTAAACAACTCCTCCAAGACTTTAATACATTCACAAAACACATTGAATTCCTAGAACTTCAAAGACAACACCTAAATCCTTGCATCACTCTAAATCACCTTAATACACGTTTTCTTCTCAAGTAATCATTTATTCACCTTTAACACTTCCTAGTTCACCAAAACTCACATTAAACACTTAGAACTTCTTACACATTTCCCAAATTTGGCCATAGCTTCTCTAGCATATACTCACATCCAACCACTTAGGTTTTTACCTTATTTCACTCAAAACACCTAAAATCCATCAAACACAGCTTTATACACAAACTTCACACATTAAGCACTACATCACAATATAGCGCATAACTTAAATTGCTTGGCACTTAGGCCCTTAAATAACATGGCTCTTAGGCCCTTAAATTGCATAACCTTAAACACTGAATTTCCCACATAAATATGCCTTTGACCTGCAAATACATACACCAAAACATATGTTCTTTTACTAGTCTCCTTGAGAACACTTTGCTAGGTCACTCACCATTGGCTCCTTAGGTATTTTATCAAGCAAATCAAGCTCATTTTCCTAAGGCATTTAAACTACATTGAGATAGTTTGTTTACCTCTTTTTCCTCACAAATTTCTTTCTTGTTTCCTTGTAGAACCGGTAGGGCATTTGGTTCCTTGCCAACAACTAAACAATATACCAACATTAAAATGAGTATATAAGCTTTAAGCTTTATCTCATTGTAAACCCTAGTTACATATATTATCTTAAGGTATTAACATGATCGTTTTACCTTGGAATGGAAAGAGAGCTTGAATATATATCAAGAGAGGACTCCTCCTAGTCCATGAAAGCTTGGAATGAAGCTAGAACAAGGCAATATAATGACTCCATTAAGAGTGATTTTCGGACATGACAAAACATGAAGGAAATGTCATTTTTCTTTGAGTTTCCTTACCTTGAAGCAAAGGAGAACAAGAATATGTGAAAAGGTGAGCTCAAGCTCCTTCAATGGTGGTTTCTCTTGGCACCGAAATGGAGGTTTTGAAGCTTTGAAGAGACAAGATTGTAGAGCTTGGCTTAACTAAGAGAATGGTGGTGTTTGTTTTTGATTTGGTTAAGTGAGCTAGGTTTTACATGTGGTCAAAGATGGACTTCCATGGTTGTATCATGTACCACCGAGAGAGAACAAGAAGAAGAGAGGAAGAAGAGAGTGTGGAACCGTGTGAAATGAAGGAGGAAGGAAGAATGAAGATAGAATTTGCTTTTAAGATATTTAAGTCTTAAAGCAAATAGTAACTATGAGTCACATTTATTTACTTAACAAGTTAACATACTTGGTGACTCCTCTCTACAAAAACCGGCCACCATTATGCCTAGGAGGGTGTTTTGGTCTTTGTTGACCAACTTAATCACTTATAACATTATATGTTACAAACTAGTTTGTAGAAATTACTATTCACAAATACAAGGCACATAGAAGTGAAATTTTTGATTTCCCACTAATATGGCCACCCAAATGTGATACTATATAGTACACATGTTAATTAAAGAGTAATGATGGTCATTTAGCCATTCAAAACTCATTTACAAGACAATTTTTCAAAAACGTGCTTTAAGACTCCTTAAAGCACATTTTGTGTTTTAACTTGTTTTCAAGCTTGGTTTTCTTTGGTAATTGATTTAATATGTTCATTAACATATTTATAAGATATAAGTATGACCATTAGGTCTTATACAAATTTATCCCAAGCTTAGAGCACATTTTTGCTCTTATTGACTTTAAGGTATTACCTTGTGTTTTGTTTGGTTTCATTGTCTGCCAAAGTTTCCTAAGGACTTATTTAGCCTTATTAAATCATAATTAAATGTTATCAAGTCTTGGTAGGCTCTTTGGGTCCTAACCAAGTTCACTCATAGCTTAGAGCATGTTTTTGCTCAAACTGTGTTTTGCTTTATTGCATTTATTATAGTTTAGATTGTTCACTGTTGTTACTAAGGCACTTTTTAGCCTTTACATACCATAATTTGATATTTAAACCACATATCAAGGTTTGGGGTATTTCAATCTACCCCCCTTAACAGAACTTCGTCCTCGAAGTTCACACTTTCCTCACATCATTAGATTAGAACACAGGAATCACTTGGAAGTAAACTTCCTTAACCAAACACACTTTACATCACAACCTCGGACTTAATGGTCCGGGCAACACATTCACATTCACACATAACATAACATATCCAAATGATAACCTCGGACTCTATGGTCCGGGTATCTTAACAACACTTACACATACTTAACAACATTTGGACACGTAGGTCCCGATAACATAACAGTCTTTAGACACGTAGGTCTATTTAACACCACACATTTAGACTCATAGGCCTTGATAGTATACACTTTAGGAAATCCAAGTCAAACAACATTCATTACACATACCACACAACATGTCAGAGCATGTATAGCAATCAAAAATATCCTTGATATACACTGTGATCCCGTAGAACACGGTCGCGATGGACACCTTCCGTCCCCGTGCCTTTAGGAGATTAAAATAATCACATAAGTTTAAAAATTTCCTTGTGAGGTTAAGTAAGAGAACTTTAATTACGTAAAGTATCCATCAACGTTTTATAAATACCAATTTAAAATCCTTTTGAAAACACACACAACTCCAAGTCCAACTTAAGCTCTTTGCTTCATTTCTTAGCGTGGTTATTTGTGACCACTTATAGGGAGTTTCAAGAGTCATCCAACCCTGATGTGATCAGCATCAGTGTTGAACTATCCTTCCACCCCAATTTGTGTTCGGCTTCCCTTGATCACATGCAAATCAAGTTCCACCTCCCACTTCATTTTCAAGCATCAATTAAATCACTCATTTCCAATTTTCTATCTTTCGAATCATTCTAGTCATGATCACAACATCTCCAAAGGATAGGACTCCGTCTATCAGTTACCTCCATTCACTTTAATCACGTTGCCTAGGGAATCTTATTTTCACTAGGTTCTATGTCGGTATCATGCCCTTTCATGCATCCCTAACAAGTATACATATATATATATATACATATATTTTATCAAAATACAACACACCTGATTTTACATTTATACACTGTCGGGGCTCTTATTCCCCCGGGGTTTCTCTACTCCCCACACTTGTACAATCACACACAATTGTTAACAAACACACACACTTATCACAATGGTATTCGCATCCTCTGTGCGCAATTACCACAATTAAACCATGAATGAATGTGTATGTTTACGTAACACACACACCAATCATCAAAACAAACAATAATTTTGTGCTATGCACAATATGAGTCACATACACTACGTACACTTGTACGGTAATATACACCAAGTGGTTTTGCGCTCTACCCCCCTTAAAAGGGATTACGCCCACGTAATCAATCACTAAACATTGCTTAAATGCTCTGCCGTCGTGAAGTGTTTTAACTTCCACGCGGTCTATTACACAACGGATTCTGATTAGAGGATCTCAACCATATTGGCGGTTTAGTCCGTAAACCAAGAATTCGCATTGGAGTTATAACTCATAACCGGTTTCGGTCCTGGCCTGTGAGGCTTTTAGGCGTTAATAATTAGCCATTCACTCATGTTCATTATTTACGTTGTACATTTGAATCACTGGTTCACTAGTTTCTGCTGCGAAACTTTAATAACTGTAGAGCTTAATTACTCCCCCTTTTGTTATTCTACATCCCCAATTGTCACCTTCATCTTGGTAACAATGGTTTCTCAACCGACGCACGGTATCTTTTACCCTGAGCGGATTCGGTGAGTTTCACAATTTTCATAACAATTTATTGTGTATACCACTATGTATTTCACAATGATTGACTTGTTCGCTTCCGACTTACTGTCGGTTGAGTTTGAGCTACTACCTAGTGTGTAGTGCTCTCTCAACTATTTACAACCTTCGTGGTATATTCCATACCGCTATTTGGCAGTTAGTGCTACTGTAGTCACTTACTGTTAATCATGTCTCCACATTTGGTTTTGTACAAGTATTCTTTTATTGGTGCGGCCTTGCATTTCCTATGCATCGGCCATTACAACATTATTCACAATTAACATATTTCTAATTCCTAGCTATCCCACTCGATCATTACTGCGCAAGTGCAATACCAAAACACTCAGTCATACAGAGTGCAGAGGCGTAAACTCTTGACAGTAAATCCCTTATGTGATTCGCCATGGAATTCACACTGAGTTCCTCATCACACAATACCAACCACTGGCTTATTGCCCAGTCTGTTTAACATCACTCATCTTGCATCTCCACTGAGTTTAACTCATAACTGATCTTATCTTTTACGTTTTCGTTTACAACATTTATACAACGGTCGCTTGGTGCGCACCGTGCTCTTACTTATTGTATATCATCCGCTTATGTCGTATCTGCTGTCACCTCAACTTCCACACATAAATTTACATTATTCACATTATGGTTCATCCCTCATTTGGGTGACCACTGAATGCTCCTTGAGCATCTATCATTCAAGTCACAAGCCGGCGTTATTCAGCCAGGTGCTTCACTTTATACACACATGCTATCAAGCTGACTGCTCTTTTTTTTTTCAGTAATAACGTCGTCCATCCTTAACATATTTCTTGAACTTGATTCACATAACTACTGCTCCTGCGGTTTCAGGATATCGAGAGGTATCCCCACTCTTAATGCAGTGGTTCGTTTACCACTCTATTCACTTATACAACCTAAACTTCTACCATCAATCGAATTCATATGATATATCCTGCTTTTGGATTATAAGCCTTATTTGCCTTGAGCTGGGCTCATTATAGGCTGTCCACACACATGTACTTCTCTGTACAGTATCACATGGTCGTTGCATCACGTTTCCTTTCATGGGATGCCCCTTAGGATTGTCAGTCCGCCTCCTGACAACTTATATCTAAACTGCGTGTTAGTTTCAACCCTTGTGCTTCTGTCATGCATTTCATTCAACAATTGTTGATGCAAACACCCCTCAAGGATTGTTCCTGGGTGTTGCTAAGTTATCATTTACATTCCGTTAGTTACGCCTTTCGCGTTCTTTACTGGTTATTATCTTCTTCTGTGAAGATTAACATTTACTGGTAGTGTAGGTACTTATTCTGGGAATTTCATCCCGTTCATTGCACATTAATGTGTCCACATTAGGCATCTGCTTGCCATGTACAGGCTGGGTCACCATTCCAGCTATAATGTTTATCCCTAAGGATCCTTAAGACATATATGGTGTCTTTGCATAACAGTCAGTGCACATCGCACTTCCTAACTCTTAAACATTTCCTTGAAAGGAGTTCATTAATCCTTTTAGTCTTGCTAACTTAACTGAATTCCTTAACTTCGACTATTCCTTGTAATCCTTAGCTCTCGTTTGATTTATACTGCTGACCGTAGACGGAGTCGACTACTCCCCGTGTTTCGGACTCTACTCGTATACATATATGGGGTATCTTTTTGATACATTGCTACTTACCCAACTAACCCATAAGTAGGTCTGTCAGGCCCACATGCTCCTATCGGAGTGCGGTCGTCCCACAACACAGTTGGTACACTTGTAGTGTCCGTCACACGCCTAGGTGAAGTATTCAGTTGTCAACTCCCTTATATTGTCCCGTGACAATATTCATTCCCTGCTTCCCGAACTTAATCGAGGGAAAGTTTATCCATTGCTGTATCTTATCAACTGCTCTTGGTTTTACTGATTTGGTTTTAAAGAAGGTTGGAAAGAAGTGTCGGTTTGAAAGAAAATCTGGTTTGAAAAGAAAAGGGTTTGTGAAAATCTGGGTTGAAAGAAAAATTTTCATGGTTTCACAACATCTTCTTACCTTAACCAAGTCTAGCTTCTTGCTGACTGGTGTACTTACAATCACAGAGGTTAGGCTATTAAGCCCTTCCATGGTCATAGTGGTCTCGTTTAACTTTATGGTACTTTACTAAGTACTTTGTAGTGATTATAAATTTCCCGAACAGCCCTGTTATAGCAGCACTTGCTATGGCAAGTGCGCCATGCTAACTGGCTATCAGTTTAACACATACCGGTTGTGGTATTGTTTTTACCCGCACTGTCATCAGTGGCCTTGTTGGCCCTCACTGATCTTACTGTCTTGATAACAACTTGTCTAGGTGAATTCTCACTGTATTCACATAATAATCATTAACTAGGGTATTTCCCCTTTCTGGGGGACCCCCTTTTTTTTGTGTCGTATTCTCCTTATAGCCCGTTCCACGCACTTGTCGTGGTTACTGAGACTTGTCTCTTGTTGGGCACTACGTTGTAGTTCCTTTGTCGGTTGGTATACCGTTGGTGTTTTATTTATCAACTGTGGTTCCGTAGACACTTGTCTCGGGTGTTATTAATCCATTTCTTGTCTGTTGCACGGTTGGTGCGTTGCAAGTTGGTTATTCTCGACTGCTTAGCATGTCGACCCAGGTTACCGGAAATTCTATTCTCCAATACACAAGATCCTTCATTCATTGCTATGAAACGCGGTTAACATTATTCAGATGGAGACCGTCTCCGGGATTCCCAGTTTTCGGGATCTACCGTATGACAGGTTCACCGTACCCTAAGGGTATTTAATAACAGCCAGATCGGGTATTCCCGAGTAAGAGAGGACTTCCATCTCCCTGGCGTTGTTTCCCCAAGTTATATACAGGGAATGTGGAGGGTGGGATGGATATTGTAGGTTTCCAGTAGCCACTGGTAGTTCCTAACTAGCGTATCTCTCACGCTATCACTCAACCCTTAACCCAAAGTACTAAAATCCTAACTCGGTACTTCCTAAGCTCGGTAATTCAGTCATCAGAGCGATACTTCGCTCTGATACCACTTTTTGTAACACCCCATCCAACATTAACATACTTACAACAAACTGCAGCGGAAGAACATCCTCATCACATTACTTAACTTGTTGGTGTTACACGCCGTTAGCCACCCACGTGGCTAACAAGGCTAATACATACACAATGTACCGGTCTGATGGGCTAAATTCCCGAGCAACTATACATCAGTATCCCTTTCCATTAACAATAACAACAACATACACCTTAACAACTATACCGAGTATTTGTAAACTGGTGCCGACAACAACATCGGTCTTACTACACCTACTGTATACATACACTTAATTGTTTACCCACGTACAATGACTACCCGTCCTACTCTCGAACGGCTTCCAGCACTTCGTACCTGAAATAGGAAAAGAAGAGAAAGGGGTGGCCCCAAGGGGCTCAGCACCTTTGCTGGTATGGTAATCCCGCAGCCCACATGCTATCGGGCCACGCACAACTACTTGTCGTCTTAACATGCAGTTGATTATATTTAAATCATACATGTAACAACAAACACACAACATTAAACATTTCGCCTCAATGGGCTCAACAATCGGATAATACATCCTACTTAATAAATCACCCATGGTATTCATCATCCCTAGAGTGTTTCTCCTCCAACGGAGCTACTTCCTTAATAGACGACACATACCCTTAAATGGGTTATCCTCAAATGCCTCTTATCACAAACTTGGAATCATTTCCATGATCCACACACTTCACATTTTACAACATTAACATACACTACGTAACAACACTTAACAACACTTTGCACGTTTCCATGTGCACAACATAACACCGCAATAAATATTGCATCACAACAAAACACATAACACAACGGGAATGATTCTCTTAGGAACCGACCCAAACATCACCAACATACTGGTGAGCCTAGAGATTGTTGCCAGTCTCATGATAAGCTCGTTACATAACTCGTTACCGTTTCGTTAAATGAACGGTTAACTTAACACAAGGTGTCTCGGATATAGTGATCCAAGCACACCGAAACAAACATAACAATAGTATGCCCCTGTGGCCCGACGTGAGTCAGTAATAGCCTTGGTTAAGCTAAAGGGAAGGTTGGGAACCAAATTGGAAAACAACCATAACATACAGAGAGGATCGAACCTGATATGACAACGACCCCCATACTCACACGCGTGGCCGGAACAGACCGGACTCCTCATTCCCCCCGTTAGCACTTATTAGAAGTTCATCTTTGAACTTTATTAAACAATCACAAACATTGAGTTAAGTCTAGTCAGACATACACAAGGGAAAAGAGAGTCATACCTTCACATACAAACACCACGCACAAACATTACATATCCAACTCACGCATAGCCGTGGTTAGAACGTTCCTTAGGTCGGAAACGTTATTACCGGATACCGTTCTCTTACGTTTACCTAATAGTGGTTAACTAGCCCTTCAAGCGCATTAGAGGTTACCGGTATCGGCACGTAAACATACAATAACAATAATGACTGTAAACTCGTTTCATGGTTTATATCATAACGTGGCAAACATACAGAAAATCACATTGGCATACAAGCCGGTGTAATCCGTTAGGACACAGGTTGCAAGAAAACCATACCTGTCACCGGAGTCCACTTTATCCTGTCCATTTATGTTCCTCGAGCAATCCTCGAACAACTGTTAACATCACATGTGTTTTTATTAACATCGGGGTAGCATGTTTGTTTATTTAGCGTCTAATGCTTAACTTTCCCCGTTAACTTTGTTACATAACTTTACATTTTTAACTTGTTTTACTTTTACACTTTGATACAACTTTTCACCCACTTAGGTGTCATTAAAACTCCCCTAACACGTCCTTAACATCCTTATAACATCATTACCTACCAATCCCCTTCATCACATACCATTTCTTAACCTTAAACCATGTTTTTGGTCCGACCGACCCACCGACCGACCCACAGCTGGGTCGGTCCATTACAGACCCCTTTTACTTCCTTACAGACATGCCCGTCCGACCCACGTCCGACCCACCATTCGGGGTCGGTCCACGTGCGAACATTTTCCTTCCTTTGAAAACTGACCGACCGACCCATGTCCGACCCAACCTTCTGGGTCGGTCCATTACCGAACACATTCCTAACATTTTACAGAGGCTCGACCGACCCACAAACTGGGTCGGCCCCTGGGTCGGTCGCCTCCTAAACTTGCCCAAACTTTGTCAAATCTTCACCAAACTTCTCCTAAGGCCTCTTAATGTGTTCTAACATCATTTGGCACTTCAAACACACCCTTAGGATATTCTTAAACACTCACAAAACTATTTTTCCTAATTCCTTAAACCTTTACTTATATCTCCACAAAATTCCTAACACTTACAATGTTTTCTCCTTATGATTCCTAGGTGGCATTTCACCTATAATGACCACAATACCAAGGTGTTTCCTCTACACCTTATCATCATCCCTCAACTTCTTTTCTTACTAACTAAATCTCCTTTTCACATCATACCAAACATCACTTGTTCCTTGAACACCAACATTACCTAAACCTTAAACAACTCCTCCAAGACTTTAATACATTCACAAAACACACATTGAATTCCTAGAACTTCAAAGACAACACCTAAATCCTTGCATCACTCTAAATCACCTTAATACACGTTTCTTCTCAAGTAATCATTTATTCACCTTTAACACTTCCTAGTTCACCAAAACTCACATTAAACACTTAGAACTTCTTACACATTTCCCAAATTTGGCCATAGCTTCTCTAGCATATACTCACATCCAACCACTTAGGTTTTTACCTTATTTCACTCAAAACACCTAAAATCCATCAAACACAGCTTTATACACAAACTTCACACATTAAGCACTACATCACAATATAGCGCATAACTTAAATTGCTTGGCACTTAGGCCCTTAAATAACATGGCTCTTAGGCCCTTAAATTGCATAACCTTAAACACTGAATTTCCCACATAAATATGCCTTTGACCTGCAAATACATACACCAAAACATATGTTCTTTTACTAGTCTCCTTGAGAACACTTTGCTAGGTCACTCACCATTGGCTCCTTAGGTATTTTATCAAGCAAATCAAGCTCATTTTCCTAAGGCATTTAAACTACATTGAGATAGTTTGTTTACCTCTTTTTCCTCACAAATTTCTTTCTTGTTTCCTTGTAGAACCGGTAGGGCATTTGGTTCCTTGCCAACAACTAAACAATATACCAACATTAAAATGAGTATATAAGCTTTAAGCTTTATCTCATTGTAAACCCTAGTTACATATATTATCTTAAGGTATTAACATGATCGTTTTACCTTGGAATGGAAAGAGAGCTTGAATATATATCAAGAGAGGACTCCTCCTAGTCCATGAAAGCTTGGAATGAAGCTAGAACAAGGCAATATAATGACTCCATTAAGAGTGATTTTCGGACATGACAAAACATGAAGGAAATGTCATTTTTCTTTGAGTTTCCTTACCTTGAAGCAAAGGAGAACAAGAATATGTGAAAAGGTGAGCTCAAGCTCCTTCAATGGTGGTTTCTCTTGGCACCGAAATGGAGGTTTTGAAGCTTTGAAGAGACAAGATTGTAGAGCTTGGCTTAACTAAGAGAATGGTGGTGTTTGTTTTTGATTTGGTTAAGTGAGCTAGGTTTTACATGTGGTCAAAGATGGACTTCCATGGTTGTATCATGTACCACCGAGAGAGAACAAGAAGAAGAGAGGAAGAAGAGAGTGTGGAACCGTGTGAAATGAAGGAGGAAGGAAGAATGAAGATAGAATTTGCTTTTAAGATATTTAAGTCTTAAAGCAAATAGTAACTATGAGTCACATTTATTTACTTAACAAGTTAACATACTTGGTGACTCCTCTCTACAAAAACCGGCCACCATTATGCCTAGGAGGGTGTTTTGGTCTTTGTTGACCAACTTAATCACTTATAACATTATATGTTACAAACTAGTTTGTAGAAATTACTATTCACAAATACAAGGCACATAGAAGTGAAATTTTTGATTTCCCACTAATATGGCCACCCAAATGTGATACTATATAGTACACATGTTAATTAAAGAGTAATGATGGTCATTTAGCCATTCAAAACTCATTTACAAGACAATTTTTCAAAAACGTGCTTTAAGACTCCTTAAAGCACATTTTGTGTTTTAACTTGTTTTCAAGCTTGGTTTTCTTTGGTAATTGATTTAATATGTTCATTAACATATTTATAAGATATAAGTATGACCATTAGGTCTTATACAAATTTATCCCAAGCTTAGAGCACATTTTTGCTCTTATTGACTTTAAGGTATTACCTTGTGTTTTGTTTGGTTTCATTGTCTGCCAAAGTTTCCTAAGGACTTATTTAGCCTTATTAAATCATAATTAAATGTTATCAAGTCTTGGTAGGCTCTTTGGGTCCTAACCAAGTTCACTCATAGCTTAGAGCATGTTTTTGCTCAAACTGTGTTTTAATGCTTTATTGCATTTATTATAGTTTAGATTGTTCACTGTTGTTACTAAGGCACTTTTTAGCCTTTACATACCATAATTTGATATTTAAACCACATATCAAGGTTTGGGGTATTTCAGTTCCATTCGATGATTCAAAAGTTAAACCAAGGGATCCAAACCCCTTCGATGGGACTCGAGATGCCGAAGTCGTTGAGAACTTTCTCTACGATATGGAAAGTTTCTTCGATGCCTCTAGAGTGAGAGAAGACCTGAAGGTCTCGATTGCTAAAACTTATCTTGTTGGGCATGCCAAAAAGTGATGGCGGTTGAAGGAAGAGACGGACCGTAGTAATGGCGAATCGGTTCCAAGAACTTGGGTTGATTTCAAGGGAGCCTTAAGGGCACATTTTCTCCCCTTGGATACTGCTCATAGAGCGAGGACTCGTCTCCGAGCTCTTAAACAGTCCGGTTCCATTCGTGAATATGTTGAGGAGTTTGTCTCTATCATCTCTGACCTCCCGTCGATGGACGAAGGCGATAAAGTCCATGCTTTTATTGAAGGTTTGAAACCTTGGGCTCAAAATGAGATAAGGAGAAGCAGGGTGACAACTGTTCCCCAAGTTATTGGGGTCGCCGAGGGTCTGGTGGATTTTCGACAAGAGTCCTCACCTGGAAAGGCTGGTTCTTCCAATCCAAGGAAGGAGGGTGATTCCTCCCCACGGAAGCGGAAGTGGCCGGCAACACAGCCTGAGTGCGACTTAAGTCACTCAGAATCGACGCAGGTAGATGTGTTGGTTAAGGGAAGGGAGTCAAAACCCTTTCACAAGAAGGGGAAGAAGACTAAACCCAACTTCGTCCCAACTTGTTACTTTTGTGGGGATGCACATTTTGCTACATCCTGTCCTAAGCGAGCAAATTTTTCTGCGCTTTTGAATCCTCATAAAGAGGGTGCATGCAAGGATGTTGTCCCTTCAACTTTTGTTGGCTCTATTTTGCATCCGCCTAAGGAGCCACGAGCGGCTCCGTCGCCCTGAGTGCCGTGCGGGCACCTAGGCTTTTGACAACCCCAACCCATACCTTTTTGACAGCCGCGAATGAGGCAGTTGTATGCGTGTTCATGGCACATGTAAATTATGTACATAAGTCGATATGTGGGTGGGAGTTGATACTTTTGTGATCTTGGAGTTCCCAAGATTCCCCATGTTCTGGGGGTCACCTTTTTGCGGGTTTGTTTACGAGCACACGAGCTAGTGTGAAGAGGGAGAAATGTTCGCTCGGTTAACGAGAATTTGCTTTCACAGGCCACATCATCCCCGCCGGGGCGGTTCGTATGGACCCATCCAAGGTGAAAGCGATCCGAGTGAGGACGCCTCCGAGGGATGTATCTGAACTTCGCCCTTTTCTTTTGGCTTGGTGAGATATTGACGCCGGTGCGAGGAAGGGTTTTCTCAGAAGGTAGCCCCTTTTTACCGACTTGCTCAGGGTGAGCAAAAATGGGACGGGGACGGGTGCGCGCCCTGAAGGCATTCGAGTGGCTGAAGTGACCTATTTCCTCAGAACCGTTGCTTAAATTGCCTGAGTTTTGTAAGTCCCTTTAGAGTCAGAAGTTATAACGAGCTGAACGACGTTGCTCGGCTCATGTGCAAGAGATGCTTGCGGTAATCCTTTGTCTCATGATTTTGAGGCAATTACCTTCCCGGAACTAAGTTTTTCTTTCTTTCTTTTGTTGTCACGGGTAATGTGGCTAACATCTTTTTTTCCACGCAGAAGAAGTTGTTCCCTAAGCGAGCGAGATGGAAAGAGCTTTCGGGTCGGCACAATGGTGTTCCTGATGCTCTGAGTCGCATTGTTTGGGCTAAACAACAATATCTCTCGTGTGGGAATTGGCCTGGTGTCAGAATCCGGGAAGCATCAAAATCGACTCGACTTACAAACAAATTCGTGAGGAAGTCCGTGATGGCATAGCCTCGCCGCTATACCCCGCTTAATGACCTAGCTGCTTGATGAAAAATGTCTAGCTATTGTGCATGCTGGGAAATTTTGTATCGAGATAGAGAGAAAGATGTTGCAACGTGGGCGAGAGGGTAACTTATTGCAATTTAGGGATAGAGATACAAAAGTACTTAGAATCTTTGCCGGGACGGCAAAGACTTAGGTGGGGGAGGTTTGTTACGTCTAAATTTTGTAAGGACAAAGACAAGCAGCTTGACACCAGAATGTACTTGTATTCAACGATGTAATGTAAGCCTTCGGGCCTTGTATCTCAATTAATAAAAGAAGTAGCCCTTTCGTACCTGCGTTGCGATGACTCGGTCTCTCTCTCTGTTATACGCCCTTTATGCTAACTTGCAGGTGTGCAGGTAGCCGAGGGGCCCCATTGGGGATGGAGCTTTGGAACTAAGGGTGCGAGCTTCTGTTACCCAGATGCCGAGAACTGGCGGCATCAACTCAGTTTGTCCCTGGTTATCCTTACCCCGATGTGTGGGCGGCACATCGTTAGAGCCTTTGTGGCTCACGCAGGGATGAGTTGGATTTGGGTGGAGATAAGTGTGTTGGTATTCGCCCGATGCCCTCACCCTCCGGTCATCGGTGCTTGCACTGACTGTGTGGGCAACTCGTGGTTGCCCGAGCACTGGGTTGCTTACACTTGGGCTGCGCACTGGGCAGGAGTTGCAAGTGGTGCGCAGATCCCCTTTGACCTTGACGCTTGAAGTCGAGGGAATTGGGATGGCCGGAGAACTTATCTAATAAGGGTGGTATAAGTCCACTCTCATCCTTGTGGTTATGAGTGGCGCATTCTGGCATGCCGGCATAGTGCAGCATCGCCGGAGCCCTGGGGTAATTTCCTTAGGGCATGTCAAGCTAAGTGCTTGCTGTTGTTTGTATGCGAATGCTTGGTTGCTTGAATGCATGTGTTCAATGTTTCTGTGCGCATGTGTGTTTGTTTGGTGTCGAATGTTGCTTGAATGTTTCTAAGTGTTTTCCGCTGCGTGTCTTCCTGAGTTTTTTTTTCAGGAAATTATACATTACAGATACTATCATCCGCATCCAAGGAAAAGAGACAACAAGCTCTTAATAACAATTTATTAAGAAAAGTGAAAAGCTAATATTTAAATTCTTAATTTTACTTGTCTATATAGTAAACTAATAAAGTAACTAAAGTCAAATATGGAGTTATAGTGTTTTAAAAGAACATGAATCATATTATTTAAAAAATTATATACTATATAAAACAACCTTACATATAAGAAATACAATCTAAATATATACATGGATACCCATAGATTATTTTAATATAATCTCACTTATGACTTTCCTTATATTTAATGGGAGGAACGTCCGTTTCAGGAGATTGGTTGGTTCTATATTTCACGCAGATCTAATTTAAAAGCACACAATCTAATATATATAGTTAGAATTTCACAACTTCAGTGTTACTGCTTTCCAGACTTACTAAACTTTATTACTTAATGCAGTATGTTCCTTTTTAAAAAAAGGGAAAATTCACGAGATAACCCTATTTTCTTTCGTAATTCACAATATACCCCTGTGATATTTGGAATTTAACTTTAAACATGCTTAAATGTTGTCCAAAATTGATGAAACTTTACATGGACGATACTAAAGTGTTATATGTTGGTCCAATATCAAATTTGAAGTTTTTTAAGCTCACATGTGACATGTGGGACCCAATGAACAATCACATATTCATTGGGTCTCACAGGTCACATGTGAGCTTAAAAAGCTTCAAAATTGATATTGGACCAAAATATAACACTTTAACATCGTCCATGTAAAGTTTCATCAATTTTGGATAACATTTAAGCATGTTTAAAGTTAAATTACTAAAATCACAGGGGTATATTGTGAATTACGAAAGAAAACAGTGGTATCTCGTGAATTTTCAAAAAAAAAATGGTTGATGACGATGATGTTGAGTCTGTTTCTATTAGTTGTCTAGAGATGCTTTTGTGTGATATTTTTGATAGTATGTCAGCATTGTATAATATGTTTGTCTTTTTCTGAATTTCACGTGGGTTTATTTGTTGTTTTTATTCATAATATATTCTCGTCTCACTGCAACATATAATTCCACTAAAAAATCACGTTAATAATGTATAACATCCGCTAGTTGTCAGACGATAAAAGTCTGGACACTAAATTTCTCCTACGTCTAGTGGATGCTAATTTATGTCTAATGTTAACGTTTGAAATCTAGTGGACATTGGGTTCGTTTGGGACAGTTGCTAGGGGCTACTGTTGGGTCTTGCTACTAGAAATTGAGAAGTTGTCTGCTTATAGTTTTACAGAAGCTGTCAGCTGTTGGTTTTGGTGTTTGGTGGAACACCTGCTGACGGTTTTAAAAAGTAGAGACACTTATTAGGTCTTGCTGCTGAAAATTGAGAAGCTGTCTGCTGATGATTTTGCAGAAGCTGTCAGCTGCTGATTTTGGGTGTTTTGTGAAAATCTACTGATTTTAGAAATTGAGAAGTTTTCTGCTGCTGGAAGCTGTTCTCCAAACGAGCTCATTATTTAGTATCTGTAAGCCAGATATAAAACAGTGTCCGATCAAACGCTAAATAACAAAACTTAAAAATGAAGGATATTACGTCTAAGACTTCTCGGACGCTAATTTGCGTCCATATATTGGACGTTAATTTATATTTTCAGACTTTAATTTTCATCTAATTATAAACTCTAACTTATATATTCAGACACTAATCTAAATCCATTTATCAAACACTATTTTATGTCCATTTTATCGAGACGTTAAATCATATTTCAAATGCTATTTACCCTATCCTTTAGTCACGATTTTTATAATTATACATCTAATTTAGTCATTAGACACAATTTATTTAATATTTATTATTTGTAACTCATATTAGCTCAATAAAATATGCTCTTTATAAATATTAAAGCGAATCATCTATACAATTTAATTAAAAAGCATTAGTTTCTAAACTATAATCAGTATCAGCTTTGAACTGGAAGAGCTTGTTTATAGTCATAACACAACATCAGTAAGTAGGACAAGTCTTAGTTTTGTAGTCCAAAATCAAATGAGCTTGTGCAGCTTCTCTTTCAAGGCCTCGTACTTGTCAGGCCTCTCCATCCAGACTCGAATAGCCTAATCATCCTGTCAATGCAGAGCAGACTGTGGGGTCAGTAGCCCACCAATATACACATTATATAATCACTGTCTGACTTCAGTACACATTATATAGTATAATCTGTGTTCACCATTAATATACATCAGAATGAAAGACGAGAAGAATGGGATATGCATAAGAAAACGTCACCTATTACAACCTTTGGGCTGCGTTCGGCATGTCTTTTTGTGGTTGTTTTGGTCTGACTGTTTTGTGGTTGTTTTATATGTGGCAGTATATTATTGGAGTAGAATGTAGGTCCCACGTGGGACCACTTCCAAAAGAGCCAAGTTTATGCGCCACACATGCGACCGCCGAACGAAGCCTTGATGATTACATTTCAAACATTCAATTTCTGACCAAAATTCATGACATTATATGACCAGTCCAGGAATTGAATTCATTCATGTCGACCTTGTGCAAACACACACATATATATAGATTTTAGGAAAGGTGTGTCAACTCTGATTTTTTCTTCATGCTGAATCTGTAACTACACTTGTTAAGAGACATAGAGGGCAACACCGCGTTCCATTTTACTAATTACTAAACCCCAATTAAGTTTCGTTTAATGCTACTTAATGAGGTTAACCCTAACTGGTTATGAAAGTTAAAATTAACTAAGTAAGATTTGGCTTGTCTTGGGTTTAGAGGGTCATTATCTGTTTTTTTTTTCATATTTGGTTAGAACTAGTAGAGCTAGGTTTGGTCGTTAGTTAAACAAGAGTTTCCGTTGTTCAGCTACGAGTTCAAGAGTCGACAATCGGTACGTATTAAGGGGAGGACGGGTGCAAAAGATCCATCCCGTACTACACCTATCCTAGTTTAGTTAGTTTAATTTTATTGTTTTTCTTTATTTATCTAATTATCAAAACCAAAACCCAAAACCCCTAGTTTACATTTATGCACCTTTATTCATGTTTATGCACATTTACTAAGCTTTTAATTGATTCGATAGTTACGAAGTCCTTGAGAATATGACCTTGTTGTACTACAATGACTAGGCTCACTGCCCATTAGCTCGCAAGATAGCATAATCACTATTTTGCACAACAAGTTTTTGGCACCGTTGCCGGGGACTTTGGTCCAACTATCTGGTTAATTATCTTTTTAGTTTTTGTGCATATATTTCATTTCCTTATTTCCCATTTGTGTATAAGTTTTTTCTTTGCGTTGTAGGAACTTTAAGATGATGGATGGTTATTATGATCCAGATGTAGGTTGGAATGACTACTCTTATGGCCAAGAATACTACAATCAATGGTTTGTGTGTCAAAGATGCGAATGAAACCATGACAGCTCCCAATGTCAGGTTGGAAACTCTAGGTTGGAGGATATGATGACAGATTTTATCTTAAGATACCAACCATATGTGAGTAGACCAACTGGAGTGAAGGACTACCATGAGTGTACACAAATTGCCAACCCATGGATTGTATGCCAAGAATGTGGAGGAGACTATGAGTGTTCTCAATGTCCGGTTGCAATGTCAAGATTAGAGGCTCTCATGGAGGATTTCACCACTTCCATCAAGTTTGTGAACCAAACAGTAGAGTCAAATTTTGCTGAGCAAGAAGCCATCAACATGAACTAGCTGTAATTCAATGCAAGAATTCAAGCTAAGCTAGATCATATATCATAACAACTTGAGAGAAAAATAGTTCATGAGATGGAGCAGCCTTCGGAAGATTTGAGTTTCTCTCACTCTTCTCCCTTTTTTGAGCTAGAGAGTACACAGCCAAATAACCACCAGCTTGATTATAAAGACAACTCGTTAGAAGAGAGTTTCTACTTTGACCTCATGGAGTTTCCTCCCTCTAAAGTCAACCACCAAGTTGTTCCCCCTCCCTTGTTCATCAATACAATGAGGATGATCACATCCTTAACTTTGAGAAGGAGGAGACACCGCCTCCCTCGGAGTCATCAGAGGAGAGTGCTACAATCAACTTCAAGGAGCCACTTCCTCTAAAGTTGATTTCCATCAAGGCTCTTCCAATGAGCCTCGCCAAGAACTTGAGGACATTTACACCCTCAAATTTGGGGAGGAGGAGGAGGAGCGATCTAACTTTGATCTTCATCTGGAGGATTAAGGCCTTCCCCACCTATGCCACAATGACGTAAGGTGGAAGCCCAAAGTCCACCCACTAAGTGTGGAGGCCACCTTTCCATTTGATCCGGGACCAGAGTTTGAAGACATAGTCCACCCCGAAGTTCTCCCTGCACCGCTCAATGAAGATAAGGATGTCTTCATCCTTAAATTTGAAGAAGAGTCTCCTCCACAAGATGATCCTCGCACCAAGGATCATCAACCTCAATTTTGGGTCGTCCTTCAAAGAAAAATGATGCCCTCCCAACCCACCCATTGAAGCCCACTTCAACATTCATTTTTGATCATGTAGGACTTCAATGTGGTATGGTCTAGCTAAAGACCTTGAAGATGGGCAGATTCCCGGGAGGCAACCCGGATGATTTTCTTTCATTTTCATTTATTTTAATTTGTCAAGTTCTCCTTTGATTTTATTTTTGCTAACTTTTAACCTCGTTTGTAGTTGGTTGCTTCTAGTGTTTTATGCAGGTGCAACTTAATATCCACACCACAACCAAGCTACACTAATTGAGGCTAAAAACTCAAGTGTGGGGGAGTTCCTTCAGTGCAAGCAAAAACAATCCCAGGGGACTACTAGTTTCTTTTAATTTTGTGTCCATCACTTCTCCTTCATTTTGATTATAAGGCATTTTTTTGCCAGGGATAGCTTCTGTGCTAAAATGCTTGCTTGTGCCCCATGTGTTTTCTCCCTTTTCTTCCTGAAAAGGTCTTCTGAAATCTTCCCCGGTTTGTTTGGTGAACAATGAGGACATTATTTAAGTTAAGTGTGAGGGAGTGACCTTTTCGGTGAATTTTGAGCTTAAATGTTTAATCCTTTTGCTTATCTTGTGTTTATCCAAAATAAAAAACTTGGACCATTGTGTTGTGAGTTGTTATCATTAAGAACAAATACTGTTATGAATTGTGGGATAATTTCTCAAATTTTTCTTCTTGATTGCTTTTGAGGAGCATTTTACGTGCGGTGTGGCCAAGTGATCTTATATGGTTGGATTTTTATTGCTTTAAGGTTCCTTCGATCTTCTTTCTTAGGGATTGCTAACGGGTGCTTCTTTGTCAAAACCCGTTAAGGGACTTGTGAGACGTCATTGGTAACTAACAATGAGAGCTGAGTGTTCTTAATTACAAAGGCTTGATGCCAAAGATTTATCTTCTCATCTCTTATGCAAAAGTGAAACAAATGCATAAATCTATTTTTTCTTTTGTTTTCTTCTCAATGCCCATTCTTGAGAGAAGTTGGCCTAGGTAGAAGTTCTTCAAGTCACCTAATATTTAGAACTTTGAAACACTCCGGATCATACCCCAAAACTCTAAATTTTATTTTTCCCTGAGCACGTCCATACCACCACTAAAAGATGCTTCACACTCCTCAAAAGTTTTAATCACTTTTTTCTTCTTCTCTTATCCTACAATTCATGTTAGTATTTGTTAATCTTGAGCATTCCTTACTTGCTTGGGTGCTTGGTTTTGCTTGAGGACAGGCAAAATGGTAAGTGTGGGGGTGTGATGATTGAATAAATGAGCATGTTTTAGATTTATATTCATGTGCTTTATCAATGTTTTATCAACATTTTTCATGCCCATTTCTTCACTTTAGCAAGTTTTTCTCTAGTTTTGTGTTTTATTGGTGTTTTTACACAATTATTGCTGAAAAAAGAGGAATAACATAGCTAGTAATAAAGTAGACGAAGAGACAAACGCGTGGGCACAAACGGATACAAAACCGGAGCTATAACGAAGAAGATAGAGCAATGTTTTCCTTTATGTCTCGACCTCCCCAGGCTTACTGCCCCCGTGGGGCGGTCGGAAGTTCCGAAGGCTGAAAAAACTCGTTACGGGGTCCAAAATTGCCTCTGGTCTGGACCACCCCTACCGTCTGCTCCTGTGGGGCTGTCAGATTGAATTCACACGCGTATTTTCTTTTCTAGTCCGGACCGCCCCAGGCCGATAGCCCCACATGGGCGGTCGGAATGGAATTTCGCCTAGATCTACTGTTTTAAAAGAATAAAAAGTAGAAAAGAGAGGGGAAATCGAGCCCCAGGTTCAGAACATCAAAAAGAAGAGAAAAGAGGGGGAAAATAAGAGAAATAAGAGGAAGAAGAGAAGAAGAAGAAGAAGAAGAAGAAGAAGAAGAAGAAGAAGAAGAAGAAGAAGAAGAAAAGGAGGAGAAACCTCACCTCCATTGAAGCTCCTCAACATCCTCCCATGGCTATTTCTTCTCCCTTTTCTCTTATTTATGTTCAAATGGATGCTTAACCTCCCTTGTAGTTTGGGATGGGGATTTTCCCCCCAAATCCCTAAAACTCCATTGTTAAATCTTGAACTTGTGTTTATACTTTATTTTAGTCTTTGAGCTTAATAAAGATGATTATTGGGTGTTAATCATTCTTAAACTTGTTGCTCATGATTTGAGGATTAGATTAGGGTTTTGCCCCAAATTATCAATTATGTGTTAAATTGGTTGGTTTGGCCTATCAATTAGTTTAACATTATTGTGGGATTCTATTAAATTGATATTCTGAGATAGAAACCTAAACCGTGAGGGCTAAACCAATGTAATTTATCATCAGTGGTTCTGAGATAGATTTCATTGCAACTTAGGGGGAACTTGTGCTTAATGCTACTTAGTGAGGTTAACCCTAACTGGTTGTGAAGGTTAAAATTAACTAAGTAAGATTAGGCTCATCTTGGGTTTAGAGGGTCATTATCTATTTTTTTCATATTTGGTTAGAACTAGTAGAGCTAGGTTTGGTCGCTAGTTAAACAAGAGTTCCCGTTATTCAGCTACGAGTTCAAGAGTCGACAATCGGTATTAAGGGGAGGACGGGTGCAAAAGATCCATCCCGGACTACACCTATCCTAGCATCCACTGAGCAAGAAAAAAAGAGTTTTGGACTGTCCTCATCTGATATATATTCTTCTGATGAGAATGCTTTTCCTTGCAAGTTATATGGATGCCTTGTTTTTCTCCTCTGTCTGATTCTCTGGTTAAGTTTTGTGTCTCCTATGTGCAACTATTACCCACTCCTCTTTAAGAAGTTCTTGATTTAGGTCTCAACTCTCATCCTTGTCTTCATTTTCTATGAAGCTAATTATTTTTTCTGCTCTAAAACAACCACTGAAAAAGAAAAAGACAAAGTTAGCAAGAGTAAGTTGTTACTGTGGGGGATATACAATAACGTTTGCTAATTTTCTAGCGGAACTAAGCTTAGCTCCTGGCGCATCTTTTATGAGAATACTTGGGTTTACTTTAACCATAGGTGAGGCTTACTTTCTCTTGATTCAAAATCCAAACTTTTGTATGTATAACTAATTATTGAAAACTTTGTAATCTGAAGTGGGCATTTCTGAGCAATTCAAGAACATGCAAATGACTTAAATATGGATATAATTGACAAGGTATAAGTGGTATGTATTACATCTTTCTAGATTAGTTATTGCAAGTGATGTTTATCATTGATAATCATAAAGAATCCTTTTCAGTTAACTTGTGGTATATTCATGCATCACCCAAAGTTGGTATAATACCTGTTTAATCTTTTCAACGTTCTTGCTCTTGAAGCTCACCGCAAGCAACCTGGAGCAGGAGTAACTCTCTTTTATCATTGGACTCACCTTCCTTCTCTTTTTCATTGAAGACTTTCGTGCTGCTCTTTTCTGGTTCGTTTCTCTTTCTCTAACTCTAATTTTTTTATTAATCTCTAACTATACTCAATCTTTTTCCTCCTAGTATAAACTGTTGTTTAATCGTATTATTTTAAAATTTGAAGCCAGGTTGCTCTTGGTGTTTATTTCCCACAGTACTATTTTGTTTGTTGTTGGACATGCTAGAAATTGTGAACTTCTGCCATAAAACATTTTATGTTTTGATTAGAAATTCCACCACCTCCATCTCCTGCCTTCTGATGCTATCTTTAGCCTCTTGAAGCTACTTCATCAATGCTTTGTTCTCCTCCTTACCAGATCGCATCTTCATATTTATTATAATATACTTTACATGGAGGCTGACAAGAATTGTCAGCTGTTATATGGGTTGTGTCTGTCTGTGTCTGTGTGGTAGTGTCAGGGGATGCGCACAATTTCACACTATGTTGAGTTAGAACCGTTTTTAGCTATTGACGGGAACATGTCATTGTTTTTTAACTTCTTTTCATGTGTAATCACATGCTATGCTCTATACGGGTGTTGTTTTATGGAACTCTTGTGTTGAGTTTTTTGTTCTCTTTAGTGCTTGATGTTCCTATGAAAAGAGGCTTGTTGGTTACCTTGTTGTGTATAATCTAACATCCTTTATATTTTACTCTTTTTAATCTAATTTCATAATTAATCTTACCAAAGGAATTCTTCCTGCTATTGACTTGATTAGTGGCAATGCTCTGGTTGGGGTAAGTTTGTCCAGCATTCCTAATCTTGCTCCATCTGCTCTACTACCAATAGCAATAAAAATTGTATTATTTTTTGTATCTCTTTGTGCTCATATAATGGCCTTGTCAATGAATATATATGTCCCGTAAATTTGTAATTTCCAATCCTGGAATGTGACTAGAATTTGTTTCACTATCTCATTCTAACAAAACTCGTTGGGTTTGATATGTTCTGCCTTGAGGCGGTGGTGAGCGTCTGGGTCTTACAGGTCTCTACTCTTCATAGATGCTCTCTCGTTCGATGTTTGAACCCTATTTCGATTATGTTTCACTATCAATTTATCTTTACACTATTTTTGGAATCACTGCAGCAAGTGTATGGTTATTTCCGGGTAGCGAAAAGGCAGCAGAAATGAAACAACAGGTTGCCAGAGGAGCCATGTGAGCAGCTATGTAGCCATTAGATATTACAACTTTGTAATGTAAAATCTTTCATACTTGAAATACTACTCTCCTTATAATGGTGTATTTTTATGTTTGAATTGAATTATTGTTCTTTAGAAAAGAATCTGAACTTTTGATGTAGTTGGATATCAATGAAATGCAATAATGTTTCATGATTTTGTAATCAAATTAGTTATATTTCACTTGCTATTCATTATTGATGTGTAGATTGGAAAATGAGTAGTGTTGGAAGAGTGTTAGAAGAATAGTGAGAAAGTGCTCGGAAAGTGTAGTGTTGGGTGAGTGTTGAGAAAGTGTCTTAAGTGTTGGAAGAATGTTGCATGGGAGAGTGTTGTCTGAGTGTTGAGAAAGTGTTGTGAGAGTGTTGCTAGAGTGTTACCAGAGCGTTGTGAGAGTGTTTCCAGAGTGTTGTGAGAGTGTTTCCAGAGTGTTGTGAGAGCGTTGCGAGGGTGTTACGAGTGTGTTGTGAGGACGTTGCGAGAGCGTTGTGAGAGCATTAAGAGAGCGGTGCGAGAGCGTTGCGGGTGTGCTTCCAAAAAGGAAATGAAGATGTCAAGTGACAACACTTAAAATGTGTTGGCAAAAGTGTTACGGGCAATGGCAACGCATATTTCATATCTGTACCAACACTTTAAAAAATGTGTTGCAATAGTACCTGGCAACGCGATCTAACACAATGCTTTGTTATACGTTGGTAAAGACCCTGGCAACGTATAAATGTGTTGCAAAAAGTAAAAAAAAAACGTCGCCATAGACTATTTCCCTAGTAGTGCCCTCACGTCAAGAACACTACCTTGACAAAACTCTCATGTAATTCGACCTACAACACAACCAACAGCAAAGCTCTTTTTGAGTAGCCTTTAAAATCTCTCCTCTATTTTTCTATCTCTGATAAACACATTGTACTATCTTTCAGATAAATGTATATATAGATCTCTAAACTAACTATTTTTAAATGGTAAATACTATAATATATTAAAGATTTTCTCTATCTTTACAAAATATTTAATTATCAAACTAAAAAATATTAATCTTTAAGGATGTTATAAATAGATATATGTATAGTGGACTCCACATCTTTATGTAATTAGGGTTTCCCCTTGTATCTAATCCTCTATAAATAGAGTCCTTGTATACTCATATTGAAATAAGAATACCAGTTGCCTCTCTATCTCCTCTGACTCTACAATCTCTCCCTACTCATTTATAACACGTTATCAGCACGCTCTAATCACATTTACCTGCTACTCTCTTCTCTCTCTGAAAAATATCCTAATCGAAGATACATAACCTACGCCAATCTCCATCTCTTCTAGTATCTGCTGCCTCTATTGAAGAAGCGGTTGATTAGATTTTAACACATCAAAATTCAATCTATCTGTGTCATTGAAATTCAATATGTCTGTGTCATCAAAATTCAATCTGTCCGCAATAGATCAAGATTCATTATGAAGGTGTCATCAAAATTCTATCCGGATGTCGACCTTCGATCTTCGATTTCTCTCAAACAAACAATCAGTTTCCATCTTCGATCTCCATCGATCCATCTGTTGCAATTTTCATTTCGTTTTCCGATTCTAGTTCACACTCGATCGATTTATAGATGACCGGTTTCTGGGTTTTGAATGAAATATAACTCGCGCTTGCTATTTGCTGAGTTTTTCTTAACGCAGTTCTTAGGTTTGTAGGTGAGTGATCGAAGAAAAAAAAGTGGGTTATTTTGTTTTCCATTTTCCAAATTTTTGTCCATCTAAAGATTTGCAGGTGAACAGAGTAAAATGGGGTGACTGGTGAGATATTCCGTACATCTAGTCCATATATTATTAATTTATTTTTTTCTTCTCTATTGCGGCATATTATAACTATGGCATGATGCTAGATCCCATATATTGTTAATTATTTTATTAATTTTGTGACATTGTGCCAGAAAAAAAAATCACGTTAGGCATCATGCCGTGAATAATAATCACGTGAGGCATCATGCCAGGATTCGATATCACGTGAGGCATCGTGCTAGATTTTATTTACTGTTAATTTTTATTATGCATTGTTTAATTTATCCAATTTCGTTTTTATTTATTTGTTAAGTATAATGTGAGGCATCATGCCAGAAAAAAATCACGTTAGGCATCATGCCGTGAATAATAATCATATGAGGCATCGTGCCAGATCTTATGTAATGTTAATTATTTATCGTTAGGCATTGTGCCAGATCTTGTTTAATGTTAATTATTTGATTTATTCTGCGTCATTTTCTTCATCCCATTTCACTTATCCCATTTCGCTTATTTATTTATTTATTAAATATCACATGAGGTATTTTGCCCGATATTCGTATCACGTGAGGCATCACGCCAGATATAAATTATCTTTTGAGACATTGTGCTAGATTTTATTTATTGCACTACTTTTATTATGTGTTATTTAATTTATTTTGTTGTGATATATAATATATTTCATTATTTTATGATTGATATAAATAACGTTTACGCTAATATACACGACATTGCGCCTGATAAAATTAATTTTAATATTATTTGAAGAAATAATGCCATTGCGCCTGAAAGTCTTTGATTCTGATATATCATACACAATGTCCAATATTGCCGAACTTGAGCTAACCGCCTTGGACATCATTAAGAAGGGCATCGCGCCTGAAACTTTGACATCAATATGCTAAAAAGGGCATTGTGCCTGAAAGTTGTATGTGTATATGTTATAAAATGGCATCACACTTAAAGTGTTAATATAATCAATATAAAGGGTGATGTCATATTCTTTTTAATGCTTTTATACAATATGAGCAACGAAATTGGCATTGTGCCGGAAACTTTTGAACTTAATATGATATGGTATTAGATTTGAGCTAGAAAATTAACAATATTTTGAAAAATAAATGTATTGATCACATCATTGATCTAAAAGATGGTATTACACCTAGTGAATTCAGCCGGAGTATCTATTTTTATGTATAAGATGAACGTTATTTTACGATTCGTGAAAAATCAAAGATGGTATTGCACCAGGAGGATTTTTTGAAAATCGTTTTAAGTAGTTCTTGGAAAACTACATAAGTGATATACCATGATGATGAATATTCATAAGTCAAGTTTGACCTCTATGATGATATATATATATATATATTCAATTCGAATGTGATCTTACAAATGATTCTCAATGAATCATAAGTTCATCTTCTTAGAGATAATGCTAAATTACAAAATGAGTGACTCTGGTGAATCTCCCAAATATTGTTCATCTATTAAAGAAAACACTTGGCATGACAAGTATAGAATGGTTCTTGTCGAATCATTTTTATTCCATGTTTTTCATGAATAGTCAAAAGTCATGACCAGTTTGTGAGAGATGATGTGTAGTTATTGACATCCCAGAAAGCATTGGATGTTATTATAATTGCAAGATTTCAAAGTTTTTTTTGTGAACAAAACTCGACTTATATCAAAGCTAGCTCAAATTGAAGCTATGCAGATTTTTTTAAAGAGAAGTTATGTTGAGGATGACAAATTTAAATTTCTAAATATTATTCTATGTTTTTATATATTCTATATTATTATTGTCCATTGTGTATAATATATATATACGTATGTTCATTTACATTTATGAGATTTATTCATTTAAAAACAATTTGTACACCCTAAAAGGAGTAATGAAAGACATATGTCCGGGAAGGTGTATGTTCTAAATGAGATTTGTCCATTAACACAGAATTTGTACACCTCAAAGGGGTCATGAAAATCATATGTCCGAGAAGGCATATGTCTTAAGGAACATGGTTAAAGACAATATAACTATAAATAATATTTCTTGATGGATTCAAGAATTAACACTTGCTTGGAATATGGTGCAGTTGTAGCTCGCTACCCTTTCCAAAGGATTATAGTTGACCCATAAGCATGTGTCTTGATGACAAGACATTTGTATCATGTGTGAGAATGATTTTCCATGATTTAAAAAAATCATAAGATAAGGGTCAATAAGCTCTAGAAGATCAACTACAATACCACATATAGAATGAAATTTTTGTACTGAGAAAGCTTTGTAAATAACAAGTTTTCTCAAAAAGTGGTACTGATATACCTGAGGCGGATATCACGTTAAGGCTACAAATAAGAGAATATCAATGTATATTCTAGAAACGATATAAGTCATGATTGTAGCTGCTTATTTTCTCCTTTTATTTGTATCACATGTGTGTTGGTACAATGGAGAACTTGAGATATAAGATAAAGAAAACAATAAGTTTTTCACTGTTCCTTTTGGCATGACTGGTTAGACCATCCTAGTTCAAAAATGATGCAAATTGATATCCACTGCACGTGTGGACACTTTCTGAGGATTATATTCTTCCACCAAATGATTTGTTGCTTACTTTGAAAAACCTTTTATGAGGCTATCACCAGTTGATATTATGTGTAAACATGGATTTTTATACGCGTGAATTCAGGTAAGATATGGGGACCATTTTCGGGACCATATCCTGACCATTTCTGGACTATTAATATTTGGTTTAAATTGATGCATCAACCAAATGGTCATTGAAGCTAAAGGTTGCAATATTGAATAATAAAGTCCACAAGATTGGACAATGCTGGTGAAATATTAACGCCTTAATATGAACTTTTACATGTTCATTGGGATAAATTAATAGTTAAGAAGAACCATCGATCAACGATCTATAATAAATTGTAAGATCTTTTGGTTTGAGAATCCCAATATGCATTTGGAGACATGTAATTTACATGAAGCCACATTGATTTGCATCAAGCCAAATAGTGTTGATGAAATACCCCAAATCTAATTAACATTATAAAACCATTATTTAATGGAATATGATCCAAATATAAATCATTTCACGTACGCATGCAAACCCATGCATGAGAACGTTACGTAAAAATAGTCGTTTCTCCATAAACGCTAAAACGCCTTAGAAACATATGGTCAAGCATGACCTTGTATGACCTTCTAAAACTCAAACCAAATGGTCATACACTCATTATAGGAATATATAAACATATTCCCTAAGCTATATTTAGTCAAAAACGCAAAACGCTCGGGAGTGCTCACGCGCGCCCCTTAAAGCACGAAAAAACCCGGAGGAGTGCCGAGGTGGCACGAACTCCTATAAAATTAATTCTTAGAGTTCCTAACATCATTATTAACCATCCTAAAGAGAACCCACGAAGTGGTTTCTCAAAATTCAACAAAAACCTCAGGAGGATTTCTTAACGCTCCTTTTTGCCCGGGAGTGTCCCGATGACCCGAAAATTATGTCATGGGTCGATGTAACCCCATATAACTCAATGTAACATCTTAATATATCATTATTTACTATAATAAGTGTTTATAAACACTTGGAACTCATAAAGACAAGTTATTTCCCAAAATTTCCTTAGAGCACAAAAACGCACCTTCGGGTGTCACTAAAATGCGTTTTACGCAATTACCTTGTAGTTTTTGACATGCCACGAATTATGAATCTTAAATAGGGTTAAATTGACTCTCTAAATCAACTAAAGGCAGTGTCAAACAAGGTGCTTTATAGGGGCCGATTTTCAGTCCAAAAACTAGTATAAAACTTACATTAAAAACTTATAAAAGGCATAAGACATGATGACTCACCTTCCCATGTGCTATAATACTTAATGGAAAAGGAATGTAGGTCTCATTTGACCTCCATTATGTCGAAATCCTGCCAGAAAACAAGCCATGTTAGCTTGACAAAAGTAAAGATAATTAAAGCCAAAAAGTAGATCTAGCTTTTACCTTTTGATTTGTTAATTGCATGTGACCACCCCATGCTTGTCTAAGGCTCCAAGCTGCCGATTGAGAGGCTCCAAGCAGACCTAAAAACCGGCCACCTACAAGGGAAGAAGAGGACAAGCTTTAACATTGAAAAATCAAAGAATAAGAACCTTACCTAACTTACCTTGTCATTTAGCATCCATAATTGTTCCCACCTTGCCTTGTCTTGTATCATGGCCGATTATGAGCATAGAACATGGGCATTTATTGAGCCAATAACCTATGGAATAAACAAATGGAAAGGTTAGTCAAATTAACATTAGAATAAACAAAACAAAAATCCTTACCAAGCTTGCCTTAAGCCTACGGTTGCAATTCCCATCTCATTTCCTTCTTGCAACTGGTTGGTAAGTGTCTCTCTTCTTCCTTCATCTTCTTCCTTTGAAGCTCTTAAGTCCATTAATGGAGTTTTAACTTCTATCTTCATCTTTAAGGTAATTTCCTAGCATTTCTTGTCAAGCCTTGAAGCAAAACTCTTCCTAGCATAACAACAAGCATTCGACATCAACATATGCTCCAAGGAGGTTGTCTAAATCAACATTAATCCAAGGAGCATCTCAAGGTTATCTTAAGGTAGTTTTAATGCTTGAAAATCCTTAAAGCACATTTCTATGTGTAACCGAATTCTACTTCTTCTAAGGTTCTTTTCTTCTTCATTTTCATGAAGGAAAGCTTGTTCTTCATCCACCTTAAGTGAGCCAAATTTATAAGGAGAAAAGCTTAAGGTAAATCCTTGAAAAACTACTTACAAATCTACTTAAGATCTTTGTTAAAGATCTAACTCCTAAACACCTTCACCTCTTGCATAAAACCGAAGTGGAGCATCAAAAATTCCTTGGAGAAAGCTTGGAGATTCAAGAAGAGTTCAAGTACTTAACCACCTTTATTAAGAAGTAAGTTTACTAAGCTAATCTTTATGCTTTAAGCTTGGTTAAGCTTCTAAAAATTATACAAAAATTATGTACATCTCCTAGGGTATCTAAAACCGAAACTATATGGTATGATATACCAAAAATATAATCTATAACATATATGGAAAATATTTACCTTAAGACACATTTTTGTGTCACAAAATTTAGCTAAGTTAAATACAAGTGCAAGCCAAATTGTCAAGGGAAAACATACTTTATTTTGAGCTAAAAATCAATATAAGACATTACAATAATTTTTACATGAGTTATATGACCCATATGAATTTATGTGTAATTATTTTGACATATAAATCCACTTTTATATACTATATGGTAACTATTTAATTATGGCCGAATGGTCTAAGTGATAAATAGGTTTTAATGAGCTACTTATGTATATAAACTTATATTATAAAGTTTGGGGAGTTAAAAATATTTTATTAGTGCTTAAATGGCTAATTAATTAAGTTATGTGGCTAAAATGTAATTTTTACAAAGTTTGGTGCATATACCATAAAAACCGAGAGTTAAAGGTGTCCTTGGGATAAATATGATATAATATAAGGTTAGGAATTAAGTTTACGAATTTTAGATAATTTAAACAAGTGTTAAAATAACATTTTATAAAGTTTTGGGCTAATATGTAATTTATAAAACTTATTATGAAAGTTTGGAGTTGAATATGGGTGAATTCATAATTAAGAGAATTATTAGGTTCACCTTCGAAATTTTTAGGAATTAAATATTTAAACTATAGTTTATAAATTATTAAGTAACTATTATAAAGTTTTGGGGTGAAAATGTAATTAATGGAAAGTATATGACAAAGCCGAATTACTTTGGGATAGATTTGTAATTTAAGAGTTTATATATATATATTCGGCAATTATGGAGAATTAAAATTAAAACTATAGTTTATAAGGCATTATGTAAAGATTATAAGATTTTGTGGTTAAATTGTAATTATAGAAAATATATAAATATAGGCCGAGAATTTAAGGGGCTAAGTTGTAATTTTTGAAGGTTATAATTTTCAAAAACTATATACCAAAATATTAGTGGTGGCTTTGTAATATAATTAAATAAGGGATTAAAACTATATAATATAATGAGATTAGAATTTAAACATAAAGTTTATGAATTAATGTGGTTGTTTTGTAAATAACCGAAATATAAGGATAAGAATTTAGATTTAAATAAATATAGGTCCTATATGGATATTTGGAGGAATTAGAAGAAAGAATTTTGATTAAAGGAATTATGGAATTAAAACTATGGCTTATATAGTTATAAGGAATTTAAAGGTAACCAACAAATATTATTTGTGGTTAAAAGGAGAATAATAAAACTATAAGAATATTATGTCCATGTATGGCATATAAATATAGTTGAGAAATTATAAAGTTACTATGTCATCTAGACAATTAAAAACATGTAACATAAATAGTACATGGATATATATATAAGGATTTATAATTAAATCAAAAAGGAAATAAACCTCACATGAAATAACAACTAAGCAATTGTTGAACAATCCAATAAAGTTATTATACAAGGGTAATATAAATTAACCCTCTCAGTTAATCCTATTCTAGGACTATACTTGACCAGACGTTGACCAGGGTATAATCAACTGTAATCTACGGTGAACGGTATGAGATTCTTGCAACCTGTTTTCTACCGGATTACACCGGCTTGTGTGCTATCTGTTGTTTGAATTAACGACCAAGATAATTAATGTAAAATGTTGTTTTACTCTTGTGCACGGTTGTGTTTTTTACATGCGTGAATGATGCTAACTACGACGTGTATGTCCCACGCATACAACACTACAATACCAGTGGATTAAATATCCGCTTTATTGTACCGAGGACTGTACACAAGTCTCTCACTAACTTCATGTACACCCTACTACCGCACATAACTATAACTTGGAATCGCAGCGGAAAATAAACAACTAAACGATAACTAAAACGATTGGTGGTGCTAACAATGCCGTCAACCACCCACGTGGTTAATCAAGGCTGAATAATACAATGTACCGGTCTGATGATCAGACTCCCGAGCATAGAACTAACAACCATATATATAACAATATAATACCGAGTATTTACATAAATCCTTCACTGTATACTTCACTGTAAAACCGTCACCAACAAGTATATAACACGCCACGGGTGCACAGGCGCAACCGCGGGGCAAACATCCAAAAGTACTTCAAAAGTAAACCTCACCTCTAGGACCTAGAGCCACTCTTGCCTCTTCGATCCTCATCCTGCAATAAAAATATGGAGCCCCCCGAGGGGTCAAGCACCTTTGCTGGTATGGCTAACGCGCAGCCCACGGCTACCGGGATACGCGCAACCAATTGTCAGGATGACCTGATATTTATTTTTTTTTTTAAAACCACACAACACATACCTAACATACAAGGGTATTGTACACAACATAACACACATCACCAACATACAAATCCTTTTAGGAAGAGACCACACCAGTTAGTCCCCATTGAGAGCTTCGAGAATGTTGCCCACGCTCATACTTAGCTCGTTACTAACGCTTACCGTCCGTTAGATTGAACGGTTAACTAACACAAGGTGCCCCGGATAAGTGATCCAAGCACCACACGAACAAAACATAGTATGCCCCTGTGGCCCGACGTGAGTCATAAAATAGCCTTGGTTAAGCTAAAGGAAGGTTATGAAACCAAATTGGAAATGCTTAACCATAACATACAGAGAGAATCGAACCGGTTATGACATCGACTCCCCATACTCACACAAACAGCTCTGGCCGGAACAGACCGGACTCCTCACTTCCCCCGTTAGTTCCCATGTTAGTAGTTCAACATTGAGCACAACACGGTTCACAGTAATAGGTCAAGTCTTGTTAGACACTCACATGGGAAGAGAGAGTCATACTTAACAACCGTAATAATATTTAACAACTGTAACTCTTTACATGGTTTAATCTTACAAAGTCATAACACACAGAAACAACACACCACACAGCCGGTGTAAACCGGTAGGCACAGACTGCAAGAAAACCATACTACCTTGGTCCTTGCCTCGTTTGATTTCCACCTTGAGAGAATCCTAAACACATTAGTAATGTCGGTTAATTATTTATTTAACTCCAAACTCACTAAGTATTTAACATGATTGTATGACATTTTTTAATGCCTATCTTACCCTAGGTTACCTTCATTATACTCCCAGGGTTAACTACATAAGTCCCATTCTTTCTGTTTTTTTTTTTACAAGTTTTGGTCCGACCGACCCACCGTCCGACCCACACTGTGTCGTACCCTCCCAGTGGTCTTCGGGTCTGAAAACTTTACCTTGACCGACCCATGTCCACCGACCCAACCTTCTGGGTCGGTCCATGTGCGAACATTTCCTAACATTTACAGAGGCTCGACCGACCCATGTCCGACCCACCCTTCTGGTTCGGACCGTTCACCGAACATTTCCTAACATTTTACAGAGGCTCGACCGACCCAAAACTGGGTCGGCCCCTGGGTCGGTCGCTTCTAAACTTACCCAACTTTCCAATTCTCACCAAACTCTCCTAAGGCCTCTTAATGCTTCCTAACAACATTTGGTAACCTTACAATCCACATACAACATCCATGAAACTCATTTCTAACTCCTTAAGCCTTTACTTATTTCCTTGTAAAAATTCCTTAACACTTATGTTATCTTATACTAGGTTCCTAGATGGTGTTTCATACCTAAGACAACTACTATCCCAAAATGCTTTCTCCTTAACTTAACATCATCTCCCAAGCATCATTTCTCACACTAATTCCTCATCTCCTTCTTGAAACTCTTTCCTAGTGTACACTTCTCCTATTTTACCAAAGTTTGCCTAGGTATTTACCTAAGTCCCAAAGTGACTTTGGTACCTACTTAAATCTCAAGATCATGCCTAAGTTCTTATTACACTAATGTTTCCTAGTTCATCAACAATCAAAATTCCTTAAGAACATCATAAACTTCTTATTCATCTCCTACACTTTCTAACTCACCAAATCTTATGTAAACACTTAAAACTTCATGCTTCTACCTAAATTTTGACATGGGTTCCCTTAGAACATTACTAAGCCCAAACACTTTACCTTCTCCTTAAACACAACAAGATCATCTAAAACATCAAGAACACTCACATACATAATTTCACCAAATTTACACCACATTACAACATAGTGCACAATATAGTTTGCATGGCACTTAGGCCCTTAAAATGCCATGGCTCTTAGGCCCTTAAAGTGCTTAAATCATAACATGAATTTCCACAATATATGCCTTTAACCTGCAAATACACTCAACATACACATATGCCCTTTACTAGCCTCTTGAGAACACTTTACTAAGTCATTCACCATTTGCTCTTTAGGTAGTTTTAATAAGCATTTATAAGCTCATTTCTCCTAAGGCATTAAAATAGCATTAGGTTAGTAGATTTACCTCTTTGCAAAATCACTTCTTTCTTGTTTCCTTTAGGAACCAATAGAGTACTTGATTCCTTGACGTTCTAAACAATATACAAACTTTATAATGAGTATTTAAGCTATAGGCTTCATCTCATTGTAAACCCTAATTTGACATTGTTTCAAAACATTAATGTAGTTGTTTTACCTTGTTCTTTGAAGAGAGTTTGGATATACAACAAGAGAGGACTCCACCTAGTCCATGAAGAGTTGAAATGAAGCTAGAACAGGTCACACAATGAGCTATATCAATGTGTATTTTCGGACATGACAAAAACAAGGAGGAAACTTGATTTTTGTTTGAGATTCCTTACCTAGAAGCAAAGGAGAGTAATAATATGTCAAAATATAAGCTCAAGCTCCTTCAATGGTGGAACACCTTGGCACCGAAATGGAGCTCTTGGAGTTTTGGAAGATAGGAATGAAGAGCTTGATGAGAGGAAGAGATTGGTGGTATTTGTTTTTGATTTGGACAAGTGAGCTAGGTTTAACAGTGGTCAAAGCTTGTGTTTCAATGGTGGTAGTGGTTTATCGTGAGAGAGAACAAAGAGAAGGGAGAAGATGAGTGGGAACCGTGTGAGCAAGGAAAGGAAATGAGAGAATGAAGTAGAATTTGCTTTAAGAGATATTTATGTGTTGAGGTAAAAAGTAGCTTATTACTTATCTTATCTTACTTATACATTAATAAGAGAGTGGTGAGTCACCAAGCCTTAGAAACCGGCCCCTAAGTATAATGAGGGTAATATAGTCTTTGTTTGTCAATTTAATTACTTAATACAACATATGTTACAAATTAGCTTATAAAAAGTACTATTCACTTATACAAGGCACATAGAAGTGAAATTTTTGATTTCCCACTAATATAGCCACCCAAATGTGATACTATATAGTACACATATATATTTAAGAGTAATGATGGACATTTAGCCATTCAAAACTCATTTACAAGACAATTTTTCAAAAACGTGCTTTAGAGACTTCTTAAAGCACATTTTGTGTTTTAACTTGTTTCAGCTTGGTTTTCTTTGGTAATTGGTTTAATAAGTTCATTAGTATATAAATGAAGTCTTGGTAAGCTCATTAGGCCTTACTCAAGTTTATCCCAAGCTTAGAGCACATTTTAGCTCTTATTGACTTTAAAGCACATTTGTGTTTCCTTATGTTTAAATTTGTTTAGTAAGGTTTCTAAGACTCTTTTTGTCTTGTTACACCCTATTTAGGTGTTTAAACAACATAACTAGGTTGGGGTATTTCACTTCACACTTTATAACAAACGTCGTTATCCTAAACGTGATAATCGACAATACACATTGTGTTCTTGTTTAATGTCCTTGTATGACATCTAACAAATTCTATACTACGAGAAGCGAGGAGCCCAGTTGGATCTGGCCATGCATGCTACTGGAGTTGTACCTGTCACAGGTCGTCTTCTATACAATTTACGTCGCGACGGGAGTTTTGGGTGCACTATGTCTCCCACCGGCTGCGTACCGGAACAGTACAAGTGGGGAGGAAGACTTTATTCCTCTCGAGGGTTCGATTCCCACCATTCTAAAGTACAGGAGTTAACTATGTTATCTTCTGAGGGACTAATTACCCAACCTTTCTCTTTAACGAGGTCACTATACCTCCACTATATTGACATACTCATAAATACATGTCAGTCCCACTGTGTGGACCCGACTGTTATCAAATGATTACAGTTCACCTAACTTGACCTTCTGAAGTCTTGTTTTATGTGACATGGTTATCCTTGTATGGACAGTTGTTATTATCATACTATGCTTGCTTACAGCTTTACAAAAATGAACTGCATGTATTCGACAAAGTAGTTGGTGTGGCCCGGTAGCCAATGGGCTGCACGTTTTCCATACCAGCATTGTTTGCTGAGCCCCTTTGGGGGCACCCCCATTTTTCAGGTACCTGAAGTTGAGAAGATTACCACACCGAGTGTAGGTGGGGTAGATTCAAGCTATGGGAGTCTTCTACTAGTTGTTTGTTTTACTTAATTATTGTACCTTTGAGTTTGATTACTAGTATCTCGGATTGTATTCGTATTCGGACCGTAACTTTTGGAGATTTGTTTTTGGAGTTAGCCTTGTTGGTCACAAGGGTGGCCAACGGCATTGTAATACCGCCCGGTTATTGTATTTTATTCCGCTGCAGTTTATGTTTTATTGGGAGTGATCATCGCACAGGTTATTGGATTTCGGGTTGGGGTGTTACAGTTGATGAACTCTCACTCTTATAAATGACTTTGAGTCAAAAGCTAAATATTCTCCCATACAAGGTTTTGTTTGAAAGATTTATATATTATGCTTCAGTGGATCAATCAATTCCTTAAAGATGTTGGGATTGTATGTTGAGTTCAAATTTTAATACCTTGAACTAACAGCTGGGGATACCTTTATGCCTCGATTGTCATTTAGGCGAGTAATTTTTCCCAACATCAGGGGGAGAAAAGAAGCAATGGGAAGGTGAGATGATATGATATGAAATATATAATTGTGTTATCCTCGTTAGTAAGAACATTTAAGTTCAAAGTACTATTCATCTCCAAAAAGTTGGCAACCCAATTGCTTGATGTTGAGTGAAAAATATGCGCCAACGTCTAATGCTCCTGTATTATAATGTCCCGTAAGGACAAGTGCAAATAAGTCTAACCTGAAGCATGGTAGACTATGTGGTTCTAATGACAAAGCCCTTAAAAGGAGCATAGAATTAAAATGGTCATACTACAAAGGGTATAGCTCTAGATGAGCCGTCAAACATGACAAATTACCGGTATATACGGTAATCAGGTACCTGATGATAATAAAGATCTCGAGATATTATGTCATGTCAATAATATAATGGAACCGATATGAATTCAACGTTGAATATATTTATGTATATGCATGCAAATGTATGTAGCGCTACATGTCACAATGATGACGAGGATATTGAATTGATTTGTCAAAAGTACTTGAAAGACGCAAATGAGAAGCAGAATTTTAACACACTCAAGTTGTGAATGTTGCAAACTTGATGTCCACGTAATGATGTGAATCCAGCTGGATATAAACAAGTGTTTGTATGAAAATGAATATGTGTGGCTTAAAATTCTTTCAATATACAACCTGTATTGGTGTATACAGATTTTTCAAAAGCCCTGCTATCGATTACAAAAGGCTTTATCCCCAGCAGTAGATTATTTTGAAGATATATGTATGGTTGAAATTATGATTAATTTGTATGGTTATACCTTATACAGGTAAATCACTTTGATAGTGCGTTTATATAAGATTCAAAAGAGATTAACTCCTGGAGGAGTTTGGGGAATTATGGAAGGGAATGCCCGTGTGACCATGTTAATAAATCTTATCATGAACCTAGGTGATTGTGGTATTACTAACTTAGTTAAAACTATTGAAAAGGTATCTCTGAGATGAGTCCAATTTTATTGGATAACTCATGTTGCTATAGTAGCAGTGTAAGAGTATAATTGGAACTGCTTACGAGTCTCCTGATGGTCGTAGAATCAATGATCATGAAGTACCAATCTTAATGCCATTGCAGCAGAATGATTAATGGGTTATGGTATCTATAGATAAACACATATGAATAACCCCCACTATCCAAGAGATTAATTGAGGGTGTGTTTTCATTGAATCTGTGGCTTAATACCTATATGATATAGATAATTATATCTATAATGATTGGAAAATACATACCACCAAAAGTTATACTTATAAAAAGACATTATATTAATATAAAATAAATATGCTAAAGTGCAAAAGTGATGGATGTATTCATCCAAGTGCTTCCCAAGTAATTGGGTGCAAGACTAATTACAGATTGGGGATGCATACAATCAAAGTAATTAATAAAGTGATGTTTTCATCAGGGGGAGCAATGATGATTGTACTTTTTTTCCTTCACCATGGTGTTTTTCCCATTGGGTTTTTTCCTGGTAAGGTTTTAACGAGGCAATTGATGAAAAACATCCAATGGATTCATTGTATGTGAATGCCAAGTGAAAATATCTATGATTGATTATTATAGCTATGTAAAGTTATTATAAGACTGTACTATTTTCCTTGCCCGAGGTTTTTATCCCACAAGGCTTTTCCAGGCGAGGTTTTTAACGAGGCAACATATAACAAGATGTTTCGTCCAAGTGGGAGTGTTATAAATAGATATATGTATAGTGGACTCCACATCTTTATGTAATTAGAGTTTCCCCTTGTATCTAATCCTCTATAAATAGAGGCCTTGTATACTCATATTGAAATAAGAATACCAGTTGCCTCTCTATCTCCTCTGACTCTACAATCTCTCCTTACTCATTTACAACAAAGGAGATAAAAAAGATATATTTATCAGTGCATATTTAACAAAGATTGTCAATTTAGACTCCGTTCACAATCTCGATTACTGAGACCAAGACGCTATCTTATCATGTAATGTTTTCTCATTCACGTGTGTGAGGCTTTCAAATAAATAGGGGATGAAAGAATTTTCCATTTTTTTTTAAGAACGGGGCCTTAACCTAAAGATTGATCTGTCGACCATGCTAAGAGCATCCATAATAATTCACAGTCCCTTAACATTTCCCAAGTTGAGATATCACTAAAATAATATATTATATATGTTAAGGAACTTCTAATGTTACAATAGTAAAACTTTTCTCAAGTGTCACAGAAGAGAGAGAGGAAGGATGGTGGGAGAAAATAGAGAGCAAAGAGAAGAAAGAGAGAAGAGAAAATGTGTATCTTCTGTGATGTACAATTCAACCGTTAATGA
Organism: Limonium bicolor; assembly: GCA_023374045.1. Lineage (NCBI taxonomy): Eukaryota > Viridiplantae > Streptophyta > Magnoliopsida > Caryophyllales > Plumbaginaceae > Limonium > Limonium bicolor. The sequence goes on along the minus strand of CM041776.1, from coordinate 396,193,052 downwards.
GAGACAATAGTTCTTATTTACGAAATGATGAAATAGAAGTGGGATGATTAACTATCCTGCAGTGTTTTTTTTTTTTCTTATGACATGGAAGGTGGAATAACCGGAGTGGCCCTAAAACCTACTTTGCTCATCAATAGTTGCTTACAGCTCATCGTACACGTGTCTCTACAATTGTCGTCCATGGCCGAACACTGTCTGCGCAATCATCCCTCACTGGCCACTGCGAGCTCGAGCTCGAACACTTTCTGACACCACCCGTGACGCTTCTTTCGGAATTTTACCAAATGTCATTTGATAAAGGACAACAATTCTCCCTCTCCCGAATTTCAATTTCCATACCCTTTCTTTCTCCCCTGTTTCTCTCCAAGACATCTCCGTACGGTAGTACGACCGCATCAATGGCGACTCCGCTCGTTCCCTTCTCCGTCAATCTGCTCTCCTTTCTGATTTTCTTCCACATTCCCATGTCCTCTTCAAAAACCAACTGGGCCGACGTCCAAGCCTTGAAGCAGCTGAAGCTTTCAGTTGATCCGAACTCCGTCAGCCCTGGTTCGTGCCTCAGCTCGTGGGACTTCTCCATCGACCCCTGCGACTCCCTTTCCGGCGAGAAGTTCACTTGCGGCTTCACCTGCAGCGACACTACTAATGTATCTACTCTTCGAGTCACCGATATCGCCCTCGATCAAGCCGGCTACTCTGGCTCCCTTTCATCGACGCCGTGGTCAAACCTCCAATCCCTTCAATCCCTCGACATTTCCAACAACAACTTCTCTGGCCCCATCCCTAGTTCACTCTCGACACTTACACGCATCACCCGTCTCACCCTCTCTCGGAACTCGTTTACGGGTCCGATACCAGACTCACTCGGACAGCTCGTCGCCCTCGAGGAGCTCTACCTCGATGCGAACGGGCTCACTGGCGCCGTACCATCTACCCTCAACGGGTTGAAAAATCTAAAGCGGCTTGAGGTCCAAGAGAATCAGTTAAGTGGAGAGCTCCCCGATCTGAGCGGAATCAGTGCTCTGTACCTTCTCGACACGAGTAATAATCTCATCTCTGGTGGATTTCAGGCGGTGGGGTTGCCAGCGTCGCTGGTAGAGATAGCGATGAGAAATAATCGTCTACAGGGAGTTCTCCCGTGGAATGCTGTTTCGGCTTTACCGTACCTGCAAGTTATGGACCTGAGTCACAACCAACTATCTGGGCAGGTGCCGGCGAGTCTGTTCACGCATCCGAGCCTGCAGCAGCTGGTCCTGTCCGGCAATGGTTTCAGCTCGGTCGGAGTGCCTGGAGGAATGGGCCGACAGTCGGAGCTAATCGCGGTGGATTTAAGTGGGAATCAATTGAGTGGGTTCTTGCCAAATTTTCTGGGTCTGATGCCGAAGCTTTCGGCGGTTAACTTGGAAGATAACAGGTTTACGGGGTTGATTCCACTTGTTTATGGGTTGAGGATGGTGGTGCCAGAGCCCGGCGTTGCCCCGCTCGAGAGGTTGTTGCTGGGACGGAATTACCTGTTCGGGCCGATTCCGGGGCAATTGATGGAGTTGAAACCCGGGAGTGTGGATGTGAGCTTGGTGGGGAATTGCCTAATGCGGTGTTCTAGTGTGTTTTTCTTTTGTCAGGGTGGGGATCAGAGGCCTTTTGATGAATGTAGGAGCTTTAATCCTGTTATTCCAATGAAAGGGTGAACAAAGTTGAGATCTGAATTTAGAGCTTACTGATAGTATGTACTATGAATGTAAATTCGTTCTTATAAGATTGATAGTATGCTTGCACCACTTGCAAGGTACTAGATATGAAAATGTAGACCTTTCGTAATATTGATTGCCCCTTATCCTCTTGTTATGTTCACTCACCTTCATCCTCTTGTTTCCCTTCCATCCTTTCTTTTTTTGATACATAAGTTGCCTAAATTCTGGCGCATAACATGTGTGGCTGGACCCCTTGACCCTTTGTCTATTGGCGGTAAGGGTGTGTATGTTATCTGTTTGGAATGATGAATGCCATGATAGTAGGGGTTATGGGACAGTACAACAATCATATTAGGTACATCATCATGTCGCCGGGGCTCACGGTCAGACATGGCTTTCTGGTGAAGGCGTAATTTACTCACCCACTTGCTCTTGAGGATGGCTGTGGGACGGTTCATCAATTGTGTTAGATTCATCAGTAATTGCTGGGCCTGATGTCGTGTTAAACAATTTCGTTTTATGAGTCGTTTTAAACAAAATTATTCAACCCAGTACAGTCTTGCATTGCTTTTGAGGATGAACAAAATAGAGGAAGAAGCTAAACGATTCATTGTTTTAGTTAAATCTATACTTTGGGAAAAACAAAACAAATTACTCCCTCCGTCCTCAATTGACCGTCCTGTTTACTATTTGGACATGTCGTTTGACTTCAATTTTTAACATATAAGATAAATTAATTTTGAAAATTTAAGTTTTGCATATGAATCTTTATATGATAAACTATATGTTACAAAATTTAGTTTTATAAAATTATTTTATTTTATATGCTTAATATTGAAGTGGAAAAACGTGCCATAAAGTAAACAGGACGGTCAATTCAGGACGGAGGGAGTATCTAAGCTCCTACAGATATTCCTGGTTGCTTTGGTTCCGTCTGTGGAAGTAATTTTCCAGAAATTTCAACAAGTTTCACTTTTTTATTCTTCTGCTTTAATCTAATAATTAGTTTCGCAACTGTCACCACCCATTATATTATCATTAATAAGCCCATTATTATACTAGGATTCTTGTTGGTAAACACTAACATTAACATCCCTGACACCATGACTTTTGTAAAAAAAATTAATTATAGTAAGTTTTAATGTAGTTTTTTATAAAATAGTAGATATTTTATGTCTTATTGACTCCATAAATATCATAAAAATTTAATTATAGAAATTTCTATTTGTCAGTGACCCCATAATTTTCAATCTCTGAGTCCGCCACTGGACCTTCATAATAACATAACATAAATACCCAAGGCACTTAGAGCACCACTGAGCTTTTTTGTAGAAACAAGAGTACACATGAGCATGAATATTAGTTCATGCTTTCTCTTTTGCCATCTTGAATATTCTCAGACATGCTTGCAAGCTAAGGGAATGTCAATACTCGGACAGGTGACGATGATAGTCCTCACAACTTCAAGAATTCACATTCAAAAGGAAGAGAATCTATCGTTTTGGGGCGTTTCGATCTCATAATCAACTCTTTGTGGAGCTTTATTTGGCGTGGGTCAACTCCACAATCAATTGTTTTCACCTCTCTTTAAATAAGTCTCACCTCACACTCACTCAAAATAGCCCTAGATGCATTTTTTGTTGAGCTCTATCGAAGAGCGTGAAATTGTCATTTGGTGAAGATTATTTGTTTACTGGGTCCCACTAATCAATAGTGGAGATTTTTTACTCCCCTTATCGAACACTCATGTGGCAAATCCACGTATTAATCTTCATCTCCTAGGTCTTACCTTTCTTATTCTACGTGCAGGACCTAAGTGAGTGCACACAAATGCATCATTTGGAGTAAACGATTTCTGATAGTGTGAAATTGACGGCAGATCGACACAACAGACTGAGGAAGAAGGAGAGATGTATCAAGTTTTACGAGAAGAGAAGATGAGTTAGTAAAGTCTAACCTTCTGTTTTATTTCATCTAAGAGAATATACAGAGAAAGAGTTTTGTACATAGAGAGTAAGTTTTGTTATTCTCTGTACTACTACTACTACTACTTACAGAGCAGTGTCGGATGAGTATATATATACATGACTGTAACAGACTAATGTAAAACAACAGATGCACATGTAATGCACATGTAAAAGATGCATACATGTAACAGATACATAATAACTCTAGTACCCCCTCAAGACTTAGGTTTGCTGAAAAAATAAGTCTGGTCTTCTGTATTGGACATGCCCAACTTAGTATCTCTGTAGTTTCTTCCTGTCAGCGGTTTGTGAGGACATCCGCTAACTGGTTTCTGCCTGAGATGTGTTGAACCTGAATCAATCCAGTTTGTATCTGGTCTTGCACGTAGTGACAATCTAACTCGATGTGTTTAGTTCATTCATGTGCCACAGGATTTTTCGCTATGTGCACATCAGCCAAATTGTCACACTTGAGTGGGATAGGCTGTATATTCTTCACCCCTAGTTCGTATAGGAGCCGTGTCAGCCAGCTAAGTTCGCTAGTGACTTGCCTCATAGCCTTATACTCTGCTTCAGCCGATGAGAGAGCTATGAAAACTTGTTTTTTCGACTTCCAACTAAGAGGAGAACCTCCTAACAAATCATAGAAACCTGAAATAGATCTTCTGGTTATGGGACAAGATGCCCAGTCAGAATTGTAGTAAGCTAAGAGATCAAATGTATTTTATTTGTCAAAACAAATGCCAAATTCAAGTGTTCCTTTAACATATGACAAAACTCGATATGCAGCGTTTAAATGCTCATCTGTGGGCTGTTAACAGAACTGAATTAAATATTGAATGTTGAATGCTAAATCTGGACGAGTATTAGTTAAGTTAATCAAATTCCCTATCAAATGTCTGTAGGTTGTTGGATCTTCAAGAGGAACACTGGTGTCTCTGTCCAACTTCTGATTCAGCAACAGTGGTGAAGCAGATGTGCGGCAGTCCTGCATATCATAATCTAGAAGCATCTGTGTTGCATATTTCCGCTGTGTTATTATCAGTCTGTCTTTGGTTTCAATGAATTCCATGCCAAGAAATAAAGAAAGTCTTCCCAAATCCTTAATTTTAAACTCTTCATGTAGTTTCTGTTTCAGTTTTTGAGTTTCAGTTTTATCATTTCCGGTTATGAGTAAATCATCAACATACACACCAAGAAAGGTATGTTGGTTATTCAGTTTCTTAGAGAAGAGGGAGTAATCATTTTTAGACTGTTCATAACCTAGATCTTTGAGAAAATTTGCAAGTTTATCATACCATTGTCTAGAGGCTTGTTTCAGCCCATATAAGGATTTGTGCAATTTGCAAACCTTATTGGGACCAGAAAATGACAGTCCTTGTGGTATTTTCATATAAACATCTTCCTTTAGGTCTCCATGTAAGAAGGCATTATCAATGTCTAATTGATCAATATCCCACCCTCTTTTTAAAGCAAGAATAATTAAGGCTCTGAATGTAGTGAGTTTTACAGCTGGTGAGAAAGTTTCCTCATAGTCAAAACCATACCTTTGTGTGAAATCTCTAACTACAAGTCTAGCCTTGAAGCGCTCTAGACTTCCATCACCTTGAGCTTTGTTCTGTAAACCCATTTGCAAGATATTGCTTTCTTCCCATGTGGTCAATCAACTATTGACCAGGTTTTGTCTTATTTTAAGGCTTGCAACTCTTGTTTCATTGCTTCTGTCCACCCAGGGTCTTTACTGGCTTCATTATAGGTAGCTGGTTCTCTAAGGGATAGAACTTGGTCAAGGACTATTTTGGAAGAAGCTGTAAGGGAGAAGGAGGTGATTGTTTTGATTGGTATGATGTTGGTAAGGCTGTCAAGTGGAAGAGAATTGTGAAAGAGAGGAGAGAAAGTTTTATCATGCAGTCTTTATGAGATGATTTCTGAATAAGTATCTTCATTAGACCTGTTAGTGCAAACATAATCATGCAACTTGATTGGCATCCTATGAGACCTGGAAAATCTCCTAAGCTAAGGGTTTTCTGTATTTTCTACATCAAAATTCAAAGCTTCTGGTGGGCTTCTATTTGCACAGCATGTGGGTTATCTGTTTGTACAACAGGGTGATTTATCTGTTCCAGTTCTTCCTCTTCTAAGGGAGTATTTTGGGATAGCGGTTGAGATTAAGATTTAGATTGAGATTAAGGAGTGTGGTGATTTTCATCAAACAACCCATCATGGGGATCATTAGGAGTAGTGTATGAGCTATGTTTTTCTGTTCTAGAATTGTGATGATTGATGGGTATTCTATCATACTCTTGCGTTATAGAATAGGAAGGGAAAAGATGTGTTATGTTTTTCTGGATGTTTTTTGAAGCAATCATAGAGCTTTCCTCGCCCTTCCAATCAACTTAGCATCGAGTATTCTGAAAAAACTCAGCTCCTCCTCTGATAGAAATGCTCGTATGGTTCATCATGAACAAAAAAATCCTTACCACGGACAAAATCTTCTCAAGGAACCGAGTGCCGATCAACCAGCTTGTCTGTCCTTTATGCACAAGAGAAGCAGAAACCACTGAGCATTTGTTCCTGCACTGCCCAATTTCAAGACAACTTTGGAATAACATCCTAGGATGGTGGGGTGTCGTCTTTCCCAGATCAATTACGAATTGTTTTCTCTCTTGGAGATGTTGTTAGAATTATATGTTGGCTAAAAGATGGTGGATCTCATCTTTCTTCTTCCCTTTAAGCTCCATCTGGGCGACCCTTAACAAACTCCTTTTCGAGAAATCCATCCCTGACTGGAACACTCTTGATGCCTCAACTCGTCGTCAAATTGCTGAATGAAATAGGAAACCAAAGTCTGCTCAATGCTACCCACCACAGCTGCTTTGCTCTTGCTCACACCTACTAGTTTACATCTCCCCTTGGCCCCCCAGTAGTTATGTTGGTTTTCATGGGCTCAACTTCTATTGTGTTTGTTTTATACGTTTTTGTATCTGTACTCTCTAGCGAGAATGGCTCGAATAAGCTTATGTTTTGCCCATGTTTTTATCAGCTAATGATAAAAAAATATAAACATACGTAGACTTTGATGATCGATCGCATTCGATCATAAGCATCAAAATACAACAAATACCAACTAAATTCCACTGCTCTTCACAAGGTTTCCTCATGGAGCATTGCCATAATAGTTTTTAAGTGGACAAGACCTGCCAGATTGTCCCGCTTAACAAAGCATTCCAACAAGAAAAGGGGGGATGACCCCTAGCCAACCACCCAACTTGACTAACAGAGTTTTAAAAGACACTACTAACCAAAGAAACATTAACATAGCTAGAGCCAAGATTTGACGCTAATAAAAAAAGAAAAACTAATAGACAAATAAAGTCTAACCACCCGCAAGAAGATACAACATGCGAGGTGCTAAGGAGGATGAAAACTCAGTCACATGAGAAGAACCAATACCCTTGAAACTGAGTAAGATAGCCATCATTCCTTTTGGTGGCCCCGGGGGGAAGCTGGTGTTGCGTTGTGGACCTGCTCGTGAGCCTTAGAATACGCACATTCACCCACACCTTCAACCGAATCACCCATAGAAGCAAAGTTAATATGTGTCTTGACCTTCTTGCCTTTCCGGGTCGCCTCCCCTAGGTTCAGATCCCAAGTCTTCTCATGGGTAGCTTGCTCTAGGAGATTATCTTTAAGGAGACACAACTAAGATAGGCTTGTCCATTTTTACAGGCTCACCACAGAGGATAAGAGGTGTAGTGTTGCTTGTAGAGGTCGGAGCTTGGGCCTGCATGGGATTAAAGGGTCATTGTTCTAGAAGGTCATAAGCAATATCTATCAAAGCTGGCCATGAAGCGGGGTCAGGAAGAGTTCTCTCGGGCGGGAGCAGGCTGGGAAGACTTCTGTAATGAGCCACATCCCAAATGGGGCGTGAGCTTCAAAAGACATAGACATTAAAGGGTGTAAGGATATGCAAAGCGATACGAGTTTGCAGGAAATGATAACAGAGCTTATGTATTCAAAACTGAGAAGATGAGTTCGTAAGCAAAGAACTTATTACAGAAAGAGAAGTGGTCGCTATATATAGTAGCGCACACAGTTGATAAAACGCAGCGTATAAGAAAACTAACAGAGAGAACTAGAAACTGTAAACTAGTTCCTTATTGAAATATAAACGTGTAACATATATCTCCATACCCCCCCCCCCCCCCCCAAGTCGTGAACCGGTGAAGCAGAGACGCGACTTGGCATAAAACAGTTAAGCAGAACATACTCCCATCTGAGGAAGATGACGCTGATACTGCTTGCCTGTCAAAGGCTTGGTGAACATATCAGCGAGCTGGAAAGAGCTGCGAATGTGACGAACAGAAATCAACCCTTGCTGAAGCTGCTCCCCACATAGTGACAGTCAATCTCCACATGTTTCGTGCGCTCATGAGCCACGGGATTAGTAGCAATAAACACTGCTGAGCGATTATCACAACGCAGAGGGATAGGAGTGATAGAACCAATCCCAAGTTCAGACAGTAACCTACTCAACCACGCCAATTCAGAAGTAACCTTGCGCATGGCGCGGTACTCCGCTTCAGTGGACGACAAGGACACACAAGCCTGTTTCTTTGCCTTCCAAGCATTAGGCGCCCCTCCAAATTGGATGTAATATCCACTGACAGAACGACGAGTAAATGGGCAAGCCGCCCAATCCGAATCGCAGTAAGCAGTGAGACTGAAATCTGCTCGATTATTCAACAAAATTCCATTGCCTATGGTGCCACGCAAATAGCGTAATACTTGCTTAGCAGCAGAAAGATGAGTATCACGAGGTTCCTTAAGGAACTAAGACAACAGCTGGACAGTAAAGCTTAGATCAGGACGTGTATTAGTGAGGTAATTAAGTTTACCCACTAAACGTCGGTAGATTTTAGGATCTGAAAGGGGAGTACCATCAGAGGGGCTTAACTTGACGCCTATAGGAAGAGGACTGGCCACAGACCTGGAGCAATCAGAGGCGAATTCCTCAAGCAGTTCTCTAACAACTTGCCTTGTGTCACAATTAAACCAGAAGAAGTGTGAGTGAATTCCAATCCCAAAAAATAGTGTAAAACACCCAAATCCTTGATCTTGAAATTTCTGTCTAAATGTGTTTTTAAACGTGAAATTTCTAGAGCATCATCACCACAGACAAGTAAATCATCAACGTACACCCCTATATGAACAACCAGACCATTGCACCTTCGAGTAAACAGAGAGGTGTCATTGCTGGAACTCTCGTAACCTTGGGAATGGAGAAAACTAGTGAGTTTAGCGTACCACTGTCGCGACGCCTGCTTGAGGCCATAAAGAGAGCGACGAAGTTTGCAAACTTTCTGGGGAGGACAGTCCATTCCCTCAGGCAAAGACATGTAAATTTCCTCATCTAAATCACCGTGTAGAAACGCGTTGTTAACGTCCAGCTGTGCGATAGTCCAGTGTTTCTTCACCGCTACAGCCAAGAGAGTTCTGATGGTGGTCATTTTGACCACAGAAGAAAAAGTATCAGTATAGTCAATTCCTTGTTTTTGTGTAAATCCACGAACTACAAGTCGAGCCTTGTAGCGCTCCAAGGTACCATCAGATCGTAACTTGGTCCGAAACACCCACTTACAACTTATAGCTTTCTTGCCCTTTGGTAAATCTGTGATGATCCATGTGCCATTTCTGGTCAAGGCCTCGAGTTCTTCTGTCATGGCCTGGCACCAATGTGGAAATTGTACTGCTTCACTAAAGGACCGTGGATCTGTAGAAGATGTGTGAGCAGGTGTTGTTTGACAAGTAGCTATGTAAGTTGTACTACAATCAGAGTATTTCCCTGTAACTTCTGTCAAAGAGAACACAGGGAGTTGGGACTGATAAAAAAACTGATCTGAAGCAGCAGATAATCGAGCAGAAAGAATGCTCGTGAAATCATCATCTGGAGCAGAATGAAGAGTGGTCTGTCCAACAAAGAAATCCTCTAAATATGAGGGAGTCTGATGCCTGCGTGAAGATCTTCTAAGACCGGCAGCTGGAGTTTCTCCAGGTTGTACTTGGGGCAGGACAACTTCAGGTTGAACTCTAGAAACTGAAGTATTACTAGTATCTGTTTCTGAAGTAAGTGGATCTTGAGCAGTGGCGATAGTCTCAGTATCTCGTGGAACTGGGAAAGAGATATCGAGTGGAAGAGGATCATCATCTATGATGTCCTCCGATTGAAGTGGGAATCTGAAATCTGATGATGACTGGTTTGTGAGCATGCCATCCTTGAATGGAAAAACATTTTCATAAAACACTACATCACGGCTATGAATCACTTTGCCAGCATCCAGTCTCCAAAGTTTATGACCTTTGCTGATTGAGCTAGGTCCTAAATATATGCACTTGAACGCTCGAGGCTCAAATTTCTGCTTGTGACTGTTGACATTTGTGGCATATGCTAAACAGCCGAAAGTCTTCAACATATCATAAGAAGGGGACTGATGATAGAGAACTTCAAAGGGTGACTGTTTATCCAATACAGCAGATGGAATCTTGTTGATAACATAAGTGGCAAAGAGGATAGTGTCACCCCAGAAGGTCAGAGGAACTCCCGAATGAAAATAAACAGCCCCTGCTGTCTCAAGGATGTGTCGGTGTTTCCTCTCAACAACACCGTTTTGTTGAGGGGAATGGGGGCATGACCTTTGATGCAAGATTCCTTTCTGAGCAAAGAATTCTTTATTTTCTTTAGAAGCTCCCAGTTCAAGCGCATTATCTGAACGTATAACTTTAATTCGTTTTCCAAACTGTGTTTCTATCATCTGAACAAAGGACTATATCAGTTTCCCAGCTTCACTTATATTTCATAAGAGTAACCCATAGACACCTACTCTTATCATCCACGATACTTAAAAAATATGCATAACCATCATAAGTTTTCTCATTGCAAGGACTCCAATCAATATGAATTAAATCGAAACAATTAATGCTCCTGGTTTGAGAAACAGGAAAGGGTAACCTGTGCCCTTTGGCCTTATTACAGGAGTCGCATACAGAAATATCAAAATTGTCACTCTTCTTGACTAAACCTAACTCTTGAAGTTTAGTAAGAGATGTGTGACCCAATCTGTTGTGCCAATATAAACCACTGCTGACAGTGCTCAAACCACAGCTGTTTTGCTTCTTCTTATTTCTTTCTTTCTGTTGAAGGAATTCTTCCTGCAAACCTGCATCAAGAATGTAGAGACCATCGATCTGTCGAGCAATCCTAGTCTCAATATTCAATTGTTGGTCCTGCAACACACACCAACATTCATAAAAAAATAATCTGCAGCCAAACTGTCTAGTGAACTTGCTGACAGACAACACATTATGTTCAAAGCTTGGCACAAAAAGTGCATCCTTCAACAACGTATGCTTTCCAAGGATAACATCCCCCTTTGTCTTAATTACTTGAATCCTTCCATCTGGCATGGAAACTGTGTGACTTTTTCCAAGCATCATTTCATTTCTGAACAGACTGTTGGTACCACTGAGATGATCAGTAGCGCCAGTGTCGATTATCCACTGCACACTTTGATTTTTATTTGAAACACTATCTGCAATTAAACAACATGAGTTAGAGTTGTGAATCAGATTGGTACCTGTAAAATTGCAGGAGTGATTCTCCTCTTGACCAACATTGATTTTCTACAAATAATTGATCAAAAACTCAATCTGGTCACGCGGAAGTCCTGAATTGGTATGACTTGAAGATTTAGTCTTACTGTTCAACTCATCACTACTCACGGCAGTATTAGCTACAACCTTTTTATTTTTTCCAAACTTCCAACCATTTGGATAACCGTGCTTAGTGAAGCAGTTATCCTCACGGTGTCCTTGTTTTCCACAATAACTGCAAGTATCTCTGCCTGATAAGTCAGGAATTTGTCTAAGTTACTAGACTAATTCATGCTTAATTTTCTACATTATGACATTAACTTTCCTCTTTAATGCTTTAATTACTCTTCATTGTTATATTTGTGTCCAATGATCGATTTCATATGTTTTCAGGATAAAATACTCAACAAAGTGCTTAAATGAAGATTTTAGAGGTTAGAGCAACATGGAAAGTCAAACCAGAGTCAAATACAGATTTTCATTCACCACGGCTGTGCTTTAGTGAGGGTTCGGGTTTGCAGCTGGGTTTATAAACCCGGACCACCTCGTCGCAGAACCTTCTGCCTCTTTTCAGACTTTGTCCGGGTTTGTGTCCTACTTTGCAAACCCGGACCATCCCAAGGCGAGACTCTTCTGCCTCTTTTTAGACGTGGTTCGGGTTTGCGTCCTACTTTGCAAACCCGGACCAATACAAGCGGAGCGACTTAATCAGTTTCGGAAATAACGGAGTTCGTGTTTTATCTTTAATATCTCTTACTATATCTTTTGTCCGACGTTTAATTAGAAGAGATTAGAGATAGATTAAAAGATAGATTTCTGTTTTTATAAAAGGAGGAGTCTGGCTAACGTAAGGGATACACTTACAGAGACCACAATTAGTCACGATACAACATAGAGAGAATTAGCTTATTGGAGAGAGTTCTGATTTGGAGTTTGGAGCAGAGCACAGAAAGGAGTTCATCACGGAGACTTCACCAGAAGTCTCAGAACAGAGTTTCTTCTTGTTCTTTATTACTATTGTGCTTATTGTAAACATGTCAATGACTGAGTAGTTCCTTTAGATTTCGGTTTGCTATGTATCCCTAAATTGACTATTCCTGTTCCTTTGTGATTTAATGCAATTTGATTGAGTAAAGTTATTTTCCTTGCTTAATTTCTTTAATCTTATAATTTGGCCAATTATAAGGATTAGTATTTTTTAGCTTATATGTGACGACTGCGGCTTTCAATTGAATACAGGAAAATAACCGGTTAGTTTAGAGACGGTAATTCCTCTAAATTGCTAATTGACCAATAAACTAGATTGTTCTTAAGGCGGTTAGTAAACAGTGGGTTCGTAACGAGAGTTAAATTCGTCTTTAACTAGTATTTGCTAAGCGGGAGACCGGAGGTAAATTATCTTATTCTAGGGTTTTACTCAGAATTGTCTTATAAATCACTTAGGGATAGGAATCACAGATTTAGGGTGCAGTAGTAAACCGGGATCTCTTTCCAAATCAGTTTCACAACATTTATTTTCCTGCTTGTTATTGTTTGCATTCTGTTTAGTTTTAATTATCATCAAATCAAACCCCAATTTCCTGTTTTAATTTGTCATTAATAAAGATTTAAACTAGACACATCGCCTCCTCTGGTTCGATACTTAGGGACTCTCTATTAAAACTTGCTAGAATTGACCGGTACACTTGCCGTTAGGTTTTATCCCAACAAGTTTTTGGCGCCGTTGCCGGGGAGGCACGGTTATTTAGTTTAGTCTTTATTTTATCTATTTTTTTTTATTATTTTTGTTTGTTTTTTTTTTTATTTTGTTCTGTTTCATTCGTTTTGGTTTTTTATTCTTTTTTCTTTTTCTGTTTTCAATTTTCTTTTGTTTTGTTTAACGTCAGTTTATTTAGTTAGTTATTAGGATAGTTTTTTATTTTAGTATTTTATCTCTTCTGTTTGTTTCTGTTTAGATTTTGTTTTAGATATTCTTTTATCTTAGATTTTATTTCTGATTTTATTCCTTTATTTGAATATTCTGTTTAGTAGTTAGGATTTTATCTGCATATTTTGTGGGTTAAATTCTTTTTATCTTTCTTCTGTTATTTTATTTAATTGCTACTGTCCCTTTTAATTTGCGCTATTATAGTTTCAGTTTACTAACTCTCGGTTTATGGTAAAACCCGTTCTGCAGGAGAACCAGAGTTCGAGCTCAATCTTGAGATCGAGAGATTCGCAAGACAGCTTCGAAGAGACTTGAACCTGGATCCACCAGTTGAGGAGGGTGCTCGAACCACCTGTTATTGAAGAGGGTCCAGAAGTTCAACCACCAGTGAATATGGCGAACAACGAGAGGCAGATGAGGGACTACACCCGTCCAAGTGTTGAGGGTTGGTGTCGCCAATTGTGATTCCTGCGCTACCAGCAGGAGTGCAGTGGCAGTTCAAGACTCACTATGTGACCATGGTGATGAACGCGCCTCAGTTCAGCGGGACGGTTACTGAAGATCCGAATGTCCATCTCACTACATTCCTGAGATTGGTAGGAGCGTGTTCGACACCAGCTTCGCAGGAGGTCCCGGCTCACTCTGTTTCCATTCTCTCTGAGGGATAGAGCCGCTGATGGTTAAACTCGTTGACGCCTGACAGTATCACTTGGAGAGCTGGCTAATGCATTCTTGGCAAAGTACTTCCCACCCTCTCGGATGCTGACCATGAGAGGAGAGATTACAAACTTCAAACAGTTGCGGTGAGTCCTTGTCTGAAGCTTGGGAGCGTTTTAAGGGAATAGTGAGGAAGGTACCACATCACGGTCTAGGTGAAGAGGTTATACTGCAGTCCTTTTACAAGGATTTGGATCCGTCTAGCCGGTTGTTGGTTGATACTTGTGCTGGAGGAAGTTTGATGGAGCTGCCATTACACGATTAAGAGTTGTTAGAGACTATACTACACAGCTAATCAGTGGGGAGGTACAAGAGCAGGAGAAGCTGCACCGAAGAAACCAGCTGGGGTTTATGAAGTAGATTCAAACACTTTCTTGGCTGCCAAGATAGAAGCAATGTCGAAGCAGTTTGAGCGTATGTGTGCAGTTATGAATCCACAGTCCAGTGCAGCAGCTCCTGAGGTTTATCCACCGTGCGAGTACTGTGGTAGAGCTTCTAACATGTGCCAGTGTTCTCCACCACAAGAAGAGGCAGCGAACTATGTTGGTAACAGACCGGGTAATTACTTTGGAAATCAAGGAAATCCGGGTTATCAAGCTCAGCAGCAAAACCGTTACCAAGCTGGTGGTAACAACAATTACAATCAGAGGCCTCAGCAGCAGTACAATCCTTCCTATCAGAAGCAGCCACTGCAGAATCAGCAAGCACAAAATTCGGGTGCTGAAGCGTCTTCTAGCATGGATGTAGTTCTGGCCAGGATGAATGATTTCATCTCAGTTAATACGAAGAAGTTTAATGAGCTGGAAGCTTCAATCAGGAGCAGAGAACCTTCAACAATGACCAGAGGACTTTCAATAGGAATATCGAGACTCAGCTGTCTCAGATATCTCAGCAGTTAGCTCAGCGTCCTTTGGGTTCCTTGCCTAGTCAATGAGCAGAATCCGAGAGAGCATGCCAAGGCTATCACGTTGAGGAGTGGTACACAGCTTGACCCGGTGGTCCCTGAAGTTGAGGTCCCTCTCCCCAATGTTGAGCAGAATGAAGAAACTGCACCAGCAGGTTCCCCGGAGGAACCACCAGCTGAAGAGGAGGTGGCGATTAGCAAGACCACTAAGACTTCCACACCTCCACGACGCGCAGTTGCTGAAGCGCCAGTTCCTTTTCCAAACCGGTTGAAGAAGGAGACTTGGATGAGCAGTTTGGTAAGTTTTTGACTATTTTTAAGAAACTGACCATTAACATTCCTTTTTCTGAAGCTTTGAAGTAGATGCCAATATATGCGAAGTTTATGAAGGACATCCTGTCCAATAGACGGTCCTTAGTGGAGAAGGATACTGTGCAGCTTACTGAGAGCGTTTCAGCTGTGCTTTCGAAGAAGCTTCCACCTAAGCTTGATGATCCAGGTACTCCGGTCATACCTTGCGCGATAGGTAATGTGAATTATGGTAAGGGTTTATGTGACTTAGGTGCAAGTATTAATTGATGCCATTATCTATGTATTTGAAGCTTGGTTAGGAGAATGTGAGCCTACTCGAATTACTTTGCAATTAGCTGATAGATCAATTATCCTACCTAGAGGTGTGGTTAGAGATTTAATTGTTTCAGTTGGTACTTTTGCTTTTCCTGCTGACTTTGTTATTTTGGACATGGAGGAAGATAAGGTAGTACCACTTATTCTAGGTCGACCGTTCATGCGTACAGCAAGGACCCTTATTGATGTCGAAGGGGGGAAGATTATTCTGCGTTTACATGATGAGCAGCTTGTTTTTGATATGACCAAGGCTGTCACTCACCCTTCTGATGTTCATGCCTGCTTTAGTTTAGATTGTATTGACACTTTGATGCAGGATTATTCTTACAGCCCCACGGAGCTGGATGCGTTGGAGAAGTGTTTGGTGGATTCCATAGAGACCACTCATGATGATTCTGAGGTTTCTGCTACAGCGTTTCAGCTTCTGATGGGAGGCCATATAGGAAGAACCACAGGATCGAGGAGAAACCGCTGGACCGAGTTCCAAAGACACTAACTCCTTATGTGGAATCACCACCTTCTCTTGAGCTTAAACCGCTTCCTAGTCATCTTAAATACGCTTTCCTAGTTCCTCCTACTTTACCTGTTATTATTCTAATGCTTTAACTGATGAACAGGAGGAAGCATTGTTGCAGATTTTGAGGAGGAACAAAGAGGCGCTAGGATGGTCCATTGCTGATATCAAAGGCATTGCTCCGACATTCTGCACCACCGCATTTATCTTGAGGAGGATTACAAGCCATTGAGACAGCCCCAGCGAGACTGAACCCGCACATGAAAGAGGTAGTCAAGAAGGAGGTTATCAAGCTACTGGATGCAGGTATAATCTATCCAATCTCTGACAGCGAATGGGTAAGTCCTACTCAGGTAGTACCCAAGAAAGGGGGCTTAACTGTAGTTCCTAATGATAAAGGTGAATTAATTCCTCAGCGTACTATTACTGGGCATAGAGTTTGCATTGATTATAGGAAGTTAAATGCCGCCACTAGGAAAGACCACTTCCCCCTTCCATTTATTGATCAGATGCTAGAGAGGCTTGCAGGACAAGAATATTACTGTTTCTTAGATGGTTACTCTGGTTATTTTCAAATTCCAATTGCTAAGGAGGACCAAGAGAAAACTACTTTTACATGTCCATATGGTACTTATGCTTATCGTCGCATGCCTTTTGGTTTATGTAATGCACCTGGTACTTTTCAACGTTGCATGACTGCTATCTTTGCTGATTTTATTGAAAAGTGCATCGAAGTCTTTATGGATGATTTTTCTGTTTTTGGACCAACTTTTGATGCATGCTTGCGAGACTTGGATTTAATCTTAGCTAGATGCAGGGAGACTAACTTGGTGCTCAATTGGGAGAAGTGCCACTTCATGGTGCAGGAAGGCATCGTGCTCGGTCACAAGATTTCTAAGAAGGGGATCGAGGTGGACAAGGCAAGGTTGAAGTCATAGAGCAGTTGCCACCACCATCTTCGGTAAAGGATGTCGAAGTTTTCTCGGTCACGCAGGTTTTTATAGGCGTTTTGTCAAGGATTTTTCTAAGATCTCTAAGCCTCTTTGTGATTTTACTTAAGGATGCTAAATTTGAGTTTACAAAGAGTGCTTAGATGCGTTTTATTTGCTCAAAGCTAAATTGATTTCTGCACCTATTATTGTTGCTCCTGATTGGTCGTTGCCTTTTGAGATTATGTGTGATGCTAGTGACTACGCATTGGGAGCAGCTTTGGGTCAGAGGCATGACAAGGTGTTGAGGATAGTCTACTACGCGAGTAAGACTATGAATGAGGCGCAGAAGAACTATGCCACGACGGAGAAGGAGCTTTTGGCGATCGTCTTTGCTTGTGATAAGTTTCGACCGTACATCATTGGCAGCAAAGTCATCGTGCATACCGACCATTCCGCTCTTAGGTATCTCTTTGGAAAGATCGATGCTAAACCTCGTTTGATCCGATGGATTTTGCTTTTGCAGGAATTTGATATTGAGATTAGAGATAAACCAGGAGCGCAGAATGGAGTGGCGGATCACTTATCCCGTATGGAAGTTCCTGACGATGGCAGGCCAATCAATGAGTATTTCCCTGATGAGTATGTCTTCATGATCGGCCATTCCACGGACCCTTGGTACGCTGATATTGTAAATTACCTAGCCAAGGGTATCATTCCTCCAGAGTTGTCATATCAGCAGAAGAAGAAGTTCTTCTCCACAGTCAAGCATTACCTTTGGGACGACCTGTTTCTGTTCAAGGTCTGTGCAGATGGTATGATTCGTCATTGTGTATCTGAGGATGAAGCTAGAGACATCCTGACACACTGTCATTCTAGAGAAGCAGGGGTCATTTTGGACCGGCTAGGACAGCCGCGAAAGTTTTGGAGGCTGGCTTCTTCTGGAAGAATCTGAATAAGGACTGTTATCAATTTGTTTCTATGTGACCAATGTCAGAGGCAGGGGAATTTATCCAGACGTCATGAGATGCCTTTGAATTCGATCCTGGAGGTTGAGCCGTTCGATCTATGGGGTATTGATTTCATGGGACCGTTCTCATCCTCCCAAGGTAACCTCTACATCTTGGTGGCAGTGGATTATGTCACCAAGTGGGCTGAAGCGATAGCAGCACCAACTAATGATGCAAGAGTGGTGCTTAAGTTTCTAAAGAGGAATATCTTTACCCGTTTCGGTGTTCCACGAGCGATCATCAGTGACGGGGGTACACACTTCTGCAACAACAGTTTGAGGCTCTTCTACAGAAATATGGTGTGCGACATAAGGTTCTTTACCGTATCATCCACAGATGAATGGGCAAGCCGAGATCACCAACAGGGAAATTAAGTGGATACTGCAGAAATCAGTCACATCCTCGAGGCGAGATTGGTCCCTTAAGTTGGATGACGCCTTGTGGGCATACCGCACTGCATTTAAAACACCTTTAGGTATGTCCCCGTACAAGTTGGTTTTTGGTAAGGCGTGTCACTTACCTGTGGAGCTGGAGCACAAATCTTTTTGGGCACTCAAGGCACTGAATTTTGATCTGAAAAAGGCCGGTGAGAAGCGTAAGTTACAGCTGTGTGATCTCGAGGAGTTTAGAGAGGAAGCTTATGAGAACGCCAAGATTTATAAGGAGAAAACGAAGAGGTGGCATGATAAGCTACTGGTCAAGCGTGAGTTTCACGTTGGAGACAAGGTTCTTTTATTCAACTCCCGTCTGAAATTGTTTTCCAGGGAAGTTGAAGTCTCATTGGTCTGGACCGTTTACAGTGACAAATGTCTCGCCCTATGGAGCCATCGATTTAATCAATACAGAAGGGGAAACATTCAAAGTCAACAGGTCTCAGCTGAAGCATTATCTCAGTGGTGATATCACTGAAGTCCATTCGGTGATCACGGTCTTTGATCCTCCATACTGATTATCCAATGCATGGTCTAGCCAAAGACCGAAAAGACGGGCGGCTGGCTGGGAGACAACCCAGTTTTGTGAGTTTTATTATTTTCGTTTTTGTTTATTTCTCTTAAGTTTTATTGTTTCTCACTCTTTATTTTTGGGTTAACATGTTTGTTAGGCATGTTTTGTTTAGTTTTACATGGTTTAGAAGGTGAATTCAGGAGTTTGGAGGGACGTCTGAGTTTCTGGCCACTTTTAAGGGTTGTCCGGGTTTGGAGCTGGGTTTACAAACCCGGACCTATAGCTGGGCGAAGCTTCTGGCATGATTTGGAGGTCGTCCGGGTTTGAGTATGGGTTTGCAAACCCGGACCGCATAAGCGGTGAAGCTACTGTCTTATTTTGGTGTACGTCCGGGTTTGCTTACTGGTTTGCAAACCCGGATCACAAGAGCGGAGTAGCTACTGGCATGTTTTACGTGTCGTCCGGGTTTGAGGATGGGTTTGAAACCCGGACCCAGTTTACAGCCGTGACTAAAGAAGGCGCGCGAGTCTGGGCCCTAAATGTACCTCCTTCTTCCTCGCGCCGTTACTCCATTACCCAGTCTTCCGGCTTCGCTGCTTCGCCATTGTACCCGTCCCAGGCCATCTTCCTGCCTCACTGCACCATCTCCGTCTCGCCTAACCCACCGCCCCGACCTCACCTCCTCTCGGCGTTATTTTCGCCACCGCACCCTAGCTTCCACTTCTATCCCGACTCCACAGTTAAATTTCCACCACTTGCGCCTTGCGGTTCCAGTCCACCGTTCTTCCTCGACTACTCCAATTGCTATGGCACCGAAGCGCACTCGACAGTCCACCACTGCTGCCGCTTCTTCATCGGCCGCACCCGCACCAACACCACCGGTCCAATACCGAGAATCAGTGTGTGCCGATTTCATCAGCGATGCTGCCTTTGATTGGTACAATGTCAAGGACCGGAAAATTATTCCGGAAAGGTCAGTGACCGAGGAGTTAATTACTGAATTTGATTTACAAAATGTGTTTGATGCTAAGGGTTGGGGAAGACTGTTGCATCTTGGTGGGGGTGTTATTACCCAAGATTGGTTAAGTTGTTTTATGCTAATGCTGAGAAGGAGGATAATTTTAATGTGATTCTCTCACGGGTCAAAGGGAAAATCATCCGTTTAGCATCTTCAGACATTAGTGAATATTTTGGGGTGCCTGAAAGGTTTGCTGATAATGCTTTTAGAGAAGCCTTGCAACATGAGGACAATGATAGGAAAAGGGCAAAGGAGCATTATTTGAGGTTAGTGGTGAATGACCCTGAGGTACAGAACCGTCAAAGACGGTCTTCGAGGGATAAGCAGGTTGTGACGGGGGATAAATTGCACACCCCGATCGAGCGCTTGATTCTAGCCATTATTATGCATAATGTTCGACCGAGAGAGTGTGCTGATCTGAATGCTGTGGATTGTTTCTTTCTGCGACATTTGATGGATGATGAATTTTCACGTGGTGCTTGTCCTATTGTTTTCCATTCAATAGTGAAAGAGCATTTTCTCAGGATTATGGATGTGGATTGTACTGCTTCCCTTGCCTTCCCGCACTTTCTGCAGTTTCTGTTTGTGAAGGCTAGGGTTGACTTCAGTGATGAGCGGCCTCAGCACCCCGCACCTCCCTTGGACATGACTGCTATGCATCGCTTTCAGTGGGAGAAGATAGGAGACGGGTGGGTAAAGCGCCGTCGTGCCCGACCGGGTGAGAGAGCTGCCCGAGCTGCTGGTGCCGATGGGGCCGGACCTTCACAGATTCGGGGTGGTGATGGACCTGCTGTGGATCCGACGCAGGGATTTGAGGAGCTGATGATGTGTGTACTACCCGCTTTGATGAGTTTGGCTCGCGCCTTGACGATCTGTCCACTCAGGTTCAGAACTATGGAGTTCGCCTGACATCTTTGGAGGCGCGTCGCCATGCTGCTGAGGTTCGCCAAGAGGCGAGGATGGCTGAGTATGATACACGCTTCGCCCGTATGGAGGCATGGCATCTTCCGCATGGGTCACAGTCACAGCCTCCACCACAGCCCTAGGCTCCTGGAGATTGGGTTACTTCATTTTCTACCCTTTTCGGCTATTTTGATGTTTTTATTCTCTTAGTTTTCTTTAGGTTTTTCTTCTTTTTTTTTAGATTCGGATGTTGTCGTTTATTTTCGGTTTGTTTTATTAGCTATGATGTTTACTCGCACGCTTACTGTTCTGCAAGTTATTATTGGCTTTTGGTTTTCTTTACTTGAGCTACAGGTCTGCTTTTGCTAAGTGTGAGGTATTGAGGTATCCAAAGGAAACTCTGTCGACTTTTCTGCAGACTTCAACACCCCGATGCTTTTAGCTAAGTGTGAGGACGTTGTCCTCAAAATACTCCAGGGGCATGATTTTCTAACTTCTTTTATTTTCAACGTTGTTTTCTGCGACTTTGTGTTTTCCTTCCGTCTTAATCATTTACATGAAGCAATGAGGGCATTGCTAATTTTTAAGTGTGAGGAAGGGAAATTACACATGCTCATGCTCTTGCTCAATTTCATTCGAATGTGCTAATTTTGAACATTTTTAAGGCTATCACTCCATTTTCACAGTATTTTTGTTGGCCCTCAAAAATTTTTGGTTGCCTAACATACCTGAGTCTTATTCAGTGGTTAGATAAGTTGGTTTGGAACTCCGCACGAGTAGCACTAGTTTTTGTGAGATCGAAGCTGGAAAACAGTTGTGGGAATTCTGGTTGCACTGCTTGTATGTACAGTTTTTGATTAATGCTTGTCTATTTCTTCTCTAAAAAGTTAAGCCTATTAGTACAGCTATTTGTCTTTGATTTCACTTGGGGACTTTGGGAATGATTATTGAGTGAAAGGAAGGAAGGACAAAGGCAAGGTACTCCTCTAATCGAACTTTTAACCCAAAAACAGGCCTCGTCCATTTGGTAATTAAGTCCTCAGGGTGTCTCATCACCCATCTACCTAAGGTCATCTGATCTGGGATAGAAGACCCAACACCGCTACATGAATGGAGAGAAAAGTCTGAGGGATATAAAAGAGAAAGTTAATGCTTGTTTAGAAAGTTGAAGAAATTTGTTAATTTCAAATGCAAAGTGCAAAGTCTTTCTTGATTATGAGTACGTGGCGATGAAAGGTAATATGGAATAAGATATTACTTCTCACCCCTTGTCGTCCATGGATTGTGGAAAGTTAATTGGAAAGTAGTCCCTGAGTGAAATTGGAGTCAGTGGTTTTACTATGTGTCTTAAGCCTTTGCAAAATACTTCTCAATTCACTGTTTATGAAAACCTGCAAGTGTGGAGCATTGTTCTCTATGACTGCTTTTCATTATTAGATCTCCTTGTGCACAGTTCTAAACTGACGACTCCCTTCTGTAAGATTTCAGTATGTTTCTATTTGCTTGAGGGCAAGCAAAGATTAAGTGTGAGGAAGTTGATAAGTCAGGAATTTGTCTAAGTTACTAGACTAATTCATGCTTAATTTTCTACATTATGACATTAACTTTCCTCTTTAATGCTTTAATTACTCTTCATTGTTATATTTGTCTCCAATGATCGATTTCATATGTTTTCAGGATAAAATACTCAACAAAGTGCTTAAATGAAGATTTTAGAGGTTAGAGCAACATGGGAAGTCAAACCAGAGTCAAATATAGATTTTCATTCACCACGGCTGTGCTTTAGTGAGGGTCCGGGTTTGCAGCTGGGTTTATAAACCCGGACCACCTCGTCGCAGAACCTTCTGCCTCTTTTCAGACTTGGTCCGGGTTTGTGTCCTACTTTGCAAACCCGGACCATCCCAAGGCGAGACTCTTCTGCCTCTTTTTAGACGTGGTCCGGGTTTGCGTCCTACTTTGCAAACCCGGACCAATACAAGCGGAGCGACTTAATCAGTTTCGGAAATAACAGAGTTCGTGTTTTATCTTTAATATCTCTTACTATATCTTTTGTCCGACGTTTAATTAGAAGAGATTAGAGATAGATTAAAAGATAGATTTCTGTTGTTATAAAAGGAGGAGTCTGGCTAACGTAAGGGATACACTTACAGAGACCACAATTAGTCACGATACAACACAAAGAGAATTAGCTTATTGGAGAGAGTTCTGATTTGGAGTTTGGAGCAGAGCACAGAAAGGAGTTCACCATGGAGACTTCACCAGAAGTCTCAGAACAGAGTTTCTTCTTGTTCTTTATTACTATTGTGCTTATTGTAAACATGTCAATGACTGAGTAGTTCCTTTAGATTTCGATTTGCTATGTATCCCTAAATTGACTATTCCTGTTCCTTTGTGATTTAATGCAATTTGATTGAGTAAAGTTATTTTCCTTGCTAATTTCTTTAATCTTTATAATTTGGCCAATTATAAGGATTAGTATTTTGTTAGCTTATATGTGACGACTGCGGCTTTCAATTGAATACAAGAAAATAACCGGTTAGTTTAGATATGGTAATTCCTCTAAATTGCTAATTGACCAATAAACTAGATTGTTCTTAAGGCGGTTAGTAAACAGTGGGTTTGTAACAAGAGTTAAAATTCAGTCTTTGCTAACTAGTATTTGCTAAGCGGGAGACCGGAGGTAAATTATCTCTGTTCTAGGGTTTTACTCAGAATTGTCTTATAAATCACTTAGGGATAGGAATCACAGATTTAGGGTGCAGTAGTAAATCGGGATCTCCTTTCCAAATCAGTTTCACAACATTTATTTTCCTGCTTGTTATTGTTTGCATTCTGTTTACAGTTTCTAATTATCATCAAATCAAACCCCAATTTCCTGTTTTAATTTGTCATTAATAAAGATTTAAACTCGACACATCGCCTCCTCTGGTTCGATACTTAGGGAATTCTCTCTATTAAAACTTGCTAGAATTGACCGGTACACTTGCCGTTAGGTTTTATCCCAACACTGCCTTTCCTCCCTTTATTCTGTTGCCATCTGATTTGTTGTTGTGGTCCATAACTCTCAACAACATTAACGAAACTGCTGTTTTCTCCTTCCCCTCTCTTCTTCTTATTACTTTCTCTTTCTCTTTCTTCCGCAAGGATCAAAGAGTAAGCAGTTTCCATGGAAGGCAGAGGTTTCATCATTAATATATTTCCTCTGGTGTTAATGTAAGACTCATTTAATCCCATCAGGAAATCTATCATCTTATCCTCCTCTAAAGTTTTCTTCATTTTTTCAGATTTGCTACAGTCACAGCACGCTAACTCAATCACAGAGCTTAACTCATCCCAAATCTTCTTAAACTTCGTAAAGTAAACATTCACACTATCAGTCCCTTGCTCTAAATCGCAAAGCTCTTTCTTCAAATTGAATCTTCTCGTTCCGTCTATTTGATCGAATCTCGCCAATAGACCATCCCAGACCTCCTTAGCAGTAGTGCTATAGACTAAGCTCTCACAGAGACTTTTATCCAAAGCATTTAAAATCCATGACATGACTAAGCCATTACAACGTCTCCAAGCTCGCAACCTAACCTCATCATCAGTAGGCATGGAGATCGTACCGTCTATCATACCTATCTTGTTCTTCGCTAACAATGCCATTAACACAGTTCGCTTCCAAGTCTGGAAATCGATTCCTCCATCAAACTTAGCAGCAATTATCATACCTGGATGATCAGAGGTATGTACGTACAGTGGATCTGAAGGTTCAACATCCTTCGCTCTCGATCCCACTAGCGCCTCCAGTAATTGCTCTAGGGATTTTGCACTCGGCGTCGCTTCACCTTCTGTCATCTTGTCGTAGCTATTCTCTGATCAGATCAACCGCAATCCTCACATCAAGCTCTGATACCATGTAAGGATATGCAAAGCGATACGAGTTTGCAGGAAACGATAATAGAGCTTCTGTATTCAAAACTGAGAAGATGAGTTCGTAAGCAAAGAACTTATTACAGAAAGAGAAGTGGTCGCTATATATAGTAGCGCACACAGTTGATAAAACGCAGCGTATAAGAAAACTAATAGAGAGAACTAGAAACTGTAAACTAGTTCCTTATTGAAATATAAACGTGTAACATATATCTCCACAAAGGGCAGACTTCTGTGGAGTGAAAGAAGAGACCGCACTCGGCGCATATAAGAGAAGTATTATCGTAAGTAATTATGAAGTTCAAATCCATGCCTCCAATGGAAGAGGTAATGACTACCAAACTAGCTTCTGTATATCAAGTATGACCTTCAAGCGCAAGCAAATGTAACCGAGATTAGTGGTATCTTCCATGATTCCTGTGAATCTACCATCCTTTGCTGCCACCTGCTCCGTAAAGGTCCATGAAACATATAGCTTTTGGGATGTCAAATATCCTGATCCAGCATGGGATCCATTTGAAGATGCTCTCAATAGGTTTGTTTTATTCTAGGCCTTGGAAAGCAAAGAGGATCTGGTTGATTGTCTACAGATCCCTAACCAGGACTGCTTCTATGGCGCTCTTTTCCTCAAATTCGAGAATAAAAAGGTTGTGTCCGACTTTTCAGAATCTAAAGTCGTTAAAACCCTTCGCAATGCTCTAGATGAAGGCGCAAGACAGGGGCAGAAATTGGGTTACGTGAGAAGAATTAAGCTAGAACACATCGCTCATAGGCTAGCATCTCACCATAGATTACCAAGACTCACATCTTGTTGGGAATATGGGTGTAGTTGCAGATGAGAGGGTGCGAGGAGAAAGTGCAATGACGGTAAAGGAAGAAGAGGCTAGGATGTGGGGTTTTGCTCGAGATGATGTTCATGATATAGCCACCCGCTTTCTTGAAACATGGTCTACTTAGTGTGGGGGTGAAATGCGAAGCGGAAAATCCGAAGACAGAAATCATGCAGCGTTAGGAAGTGAACGGATCGACTAGGAGTGCCTTACGGGCGGTGGCCACCGGCGAGAGTTGAAGAAACCAGTGGAGAGAATCGAGGAGGATCCAAATTTGCAGTGTGCAACAAAGTGGGAGAGAGAGGAAAGCCTCATTCCTTTGAGCAGAATTATTTGTTGTTAATATAAAAATTGGGAGAAAAGACTGAAGGGATAACAATACGACTTTGTTTGCTTGAATACTGATGGATTACATATCCTTTTATAGGCTAATATTCCTAATTTAATTTATTTAAAATTGTACTAACAACCCCTCAACAAACTCCTACAAAATATATTATTCTAGATAAGACTAAATATAAATAATTTCAAATCAATAATAAATACTTTCAAATCAATAAAACCAACACCTTCCCTTGATTTGAAAATTCTCTAAAAAACATGTTAACAAAATAAATAAAAATATTTGAAGCACCGTCTCTTCAATCTTCAAATTTTTCACGGAGCACTTCTCTCCCAGAATCCACGGAGCACTTCTCTCCTAAAATCCAGATGCACTTCTCATCTTCTTCAGCAATTATGGTGCACATCTCACCAATAACGTAGGAGCACTTCTCTCCTTACTTCTAAAACAATTTTTTTCTTGTAACTGAGCCATCTCAGTTTCTTTGTTACTCGTTTGAGCACCAATCCTGCAATACTTTTGAACTTGACCAAATTTTTTGCACTTATAACACTGAATTTTTTCTTTGTGCCAGCAATCATCTTCTTCATATTTTTTCGTCTGAGTAGCTGATGGATTTGACGGCAGAGGCGTAGGCTCAAAATCGATTTCCACGACTTCCCACAAATTGAAAGCACGTAGACATGACTCCATTCGAATGACCCATGAATGATAATTCTTGCAACTAAAAACTGGTATTGAAATTTGATGTTATCACTCAAACTCAAAGACTTTTTTTTTACGCTTTTTTTTGTTCACTCAACAAAATCTAAGAATACCTGTGACTAAAAACTTACGACAACAAAGAGAAAACTTACGACAACAAAGAGAAGCATATGACAATTTTTTGGACCTCAGTAATTAGAAAGAAATCTACATTGATTTCTTCCCTCTATTTGGCTCTTGATACCATGTTGTTAATATAAAAATTGGGAGAAAAGACTGAAGGGATAACAATACGACTTTGTTTGCTTGAATACTGATGGGATTACATATCCTTTTATAGGCTAATATTCCTAATTTAATTTATTTAAAATTGTACTAACAACCCCCAACAAACTCCTACAAAATATATTATTCTAGATAAGACTAAATATAAATAATTTCAAATCAATAATAAATACTTTCAAATCAATAAAACCAACATTATTTGGATGCCTATACTTCTGTTCCTTGGAAACTGAAGTGGAACAAAGTGTCGCTGTAAGCGGGGGTGTGGGCATAGTAGCTGGGTGGAGAAGATGAAACGGTAACGGAGGCGAGAGCATAGGAGCCTCCCGCCAAAGGGAGATCAAGGGTTCCATTTAATTGTTGCTTATATAAATTGTTTCACTATATGTACAAAAAATTCTGTCTTTTCCAAAGATAAGAGAGAGAATTCTATTAGAAAAGTAAAATAAAAAAGAAGAAACTCCTTTTTTTTCTCCCTTTCGGTTGTTCCGCTGTCTGTCGCTGGTTTCGTGCTACAGATCGAATTTCTATCTCATTCAATCCTCAAGTCTGGACATGGTAGCTCGATTAGGATTAACTGTTATCGAATATTCATTCTTGTAGCAACCGAAGGAAACTAATGGTGTCTTTTTCCCTCTGCATGTCCGGTTGTCTCTTATTGGTTTAGTTGAATAACCTTTGTCTTCTAGCAAAAATTGACATTACTTTTAGTAGTACTTTATCTAATATTTTGTACTCAATATAATTTTGGAGGTTGTTAACATTACATTCATACATTTGAGATTAATAAAGGAGGTTTTTTTTTCATTTAAATGGTTTTAGCATGAGCACTTGCTTGGTTGAGTATGGCAGTAATACTTCAGTTTAAGTTTTATATTTCACTTCAAGTTTAATTTAAATTGTTTAGTGTCACATAACTCCTATGAGTCAGGTTGATGCTATTAGGATATTCTCCTGAGCTACAAAGGTTTTAGCTCCAAAGATATTTGCGGGAAAAAAGCATATCTCAACTTTTTAGATAAATTTGATATTACTTTTTAACTTTGTGTATTGCGTAGAAGCATGCATAAATAATGGAATATACTTCTGATAACCTATTCCAAATTACGTAATCTTAGGCGTTCCTATGCGAATAAATAGAAATGAACAAGAAAGGCAGTTACAGTTTTGTAAAGACATTGCTTAGTTCTTGGAGGCACATACTCAATAGTGTGTCACCTGTATTGAGTAATCAACTTGAATTGTCTTAGACAGGATATGTGAAGCTAGTCTATTATCCACTACTATAGAAATCAGATTTAGCGACACTCAAATCAGGTGTTTTCTAGTAGTGACCATTTAAAGTTAAAGTTTTGAAGTGTTTTACTCTTAGGATCCGTTCGTTGAACAGTTTAATGTTGCTGGAGTTAAATGTGAGTTAACCAATGGTAGAGCACTATTCTACTTTTAGTGGGACCATGAGCAAATCATAAACAAGTAAACAGGTGACAGATGTCACCTTAATGTGAAAAAAAATATTGAGGCGCAAATCGAACGCACCGTATGTAAGTGAAGTTTATTCTAGATTGTGGTTTGTCTAGTGGATCTTGTTCTACTGCAAACAATAAGAATTTGTCTAACCGGTAAAAGATACTGACAACTTATATCTTGAATTCAAGTATTCAAATCTTTGTTCAACTAAAAGAAATGCCATATTCCGAAGTAGATATTGTGTAAAAGCAACCATTTCTATATGCGGCGGGAGGTTAGAGAAGCTTCAATTTTACTCGGGCATTGTGATCCGCATACAAAATAAAATGTTCTCTGCCGAAGAGAGTATAAAGGGAATGGAGAGAAATGAAAAAAAAGTATGATTTTTTTATTGTTTGTTTGGGTGGGGAAATGAAATAATTAATTGGTCAACGGTCGCTGGTCAATGGTAAATGGATGTCCGTCAACTGTTATTAGTTGTCGGTCAATATTCATCGGTCAATGATTATTAGTCATCGGTCAATGGTCATATGTCGCCGGTAAACATATATTAGGGAAAGATAATCACATTACCTACTAGGGGTGAAGAATCAAGATACACTACTACATAACTGTAGTATGCCCACACTTTTAAGTTCAAATTTTATACACAAATAAAATGTGGAAAATTAATTCCTTCACTTATAAGTGTGTTCATAATAGATGTAAAGATATTATAGATCTTTGTATTTTATATATACATACTTGTACCTATATTTAGCATAAGCTCTTATTATATAGTTCTACACAAACAAGTGTAACTAAATAGAGTGGTTATATTAAAAAATTTACTACACTTTATTAAGTGGGGTTAAAGAAAATGTCATTATCCATATTTTTTGTAGTAGTGATAGAGGGTTTTGGGATAATCCCATTCTCTTACCCTTCCCTGAAAATAGGAAAATTCTCCGTCCCACCTAGAATGTCCTATTTACTATTTGAATACGTTGTTTAACTTCAATATTTAACATATAAGATAAAATACTTTTATAAATCTAAGTTATGCAATAGATTCCTTACATAATAAACTATATCTTTACGATTTTAATTTTATAAAATAAGTTTATCTTATATGTTAAATATTAATGTGGAAAAACATGACTAAAAGTAAACTGGACAATGCTAATGAGATGGAGGTTGTAGGACAGCCAACTAGAGTATTAACTAACCATATAACAAAATATTGGGTTAAACTGTCTCTAAAATAATAAAAATACCCCTACCAAATCCTTAGCATAAAATGGATTTTTCATTTGGTCACATTAATCTACAACTACTGCTGGAGACGATAAAACACGATAGCCGCTTAGATTGATTGTTGACCCTAAAAGTACTGGCTTTATGTTGATTGCGAATGCTATCAACCTAGACACTTGCTGGCTGGCGCGCCGCCATTAACCACCAGGTCAACCATTTGAAATTTAACCTCATCGGCGCCGCCAACAAAGCCAGATCCTCACCCTCATGAGCCTCAAAATAAACAACAACTATAAAGCACCCACCTCCTCTCTTTTCTCAAGCACCAGAACACACATTCTCCACCCGATCCATCACCAACTCCAAGTCATGGAAATCAATATCTTCTTGGGTTTCGTTCTCTTCATCCTCTACACCTTGCTCTCCCACCATCCAAACAAGGCTCAGGCCTGTAATTCCATCGACAAAGAAGCCCTCCTTCACTTCAAGTCCCAAATCTCTTCAGACCCATCCAACCTTCTCAAGTCATGGAACTCAACCACCGACTGCTGCAAAACCTGGGTAGGCATCGCCTGCGATCCAAGCTCCGGCCGAGTTGTGAACGTAAGCTGCTCTGGCCTACAGTCCGGAGATGACTTCATCCTCGATACCTCCATGACCGGTACCATCTCCCCTTTCCTCGGAAACCTCACTTCTCTGCAACTCCTTGATCTCAGTGAGCTCAAGGAACTGAGCGGCCCAATCCCCAGAGAGCTTGGTAAGCTGAAAGCACTCAGCTTCCTATACCTAAACAAGAATCAACTCACCGGAAGCATACCCATTTCCTTCATAAACCTCGTTCAGCTCAAAAGGTTGTTTCTGGATGATAATCTCTTAACCGGTAGCTTACCCTACTCCGTGTTCAGCTCTTTTCCTCTCCTCTTTAATTTGGGTTTGTCAGGGAATAATTTCTCCGGTCCGATCCCATCTTCTATCACAAAATCCACTGCCTTAACCCAGCTTGATCTCCATTCGAACAATTTTCGAGGTTCCATCCCAGCAACTATCGGGAATCTCAACAAGCTTGTCTCTTTGGACCTATCTTCAAATTCAATCACCGGAAGCATTCCAAACTCCATCGGTGCGCTTTCCAACCTTACCACTCTTTCACTGAACGATAATCAAATATCCGGCTCAATTCCTCCTTCATTTGGTCAGCTCAAATCCATGAGATTCTGCCAGTTGTCTAACAACAAGATTAGCGGCTCTATCCCGGCTACCATGGGCAAACTATCTAGCCTCCAGAGGCTCATCCTTGAAAACAACAAGTTCACAGGGGAGCTCCCTAGCGAACTGGGAGATCTTATTAATATAACTGAAATCTATCTCGGAAACAGCCGACTCACTGGAAAGATTCCTTCCAGCTTTGGGAAGTTAGCCAATCTTCTAACCTTGGACTTATCAGGGAATCAGCTCATAGGCCCAGTAACTCCAGAGCTTCAAAAGGTGAAGTTCCTGCAAGACTTGATTCTGTCCAACAATCCACTTCATTTGGGTGCTATGCCATCGTTTCTGTCAAAGATTGGGACCCTTTTCAAGCTCCAGTTATCCAACACTGGGCTCACCGGTCAGCTTCCACGCTGGTTAGCTTCCACCTCGATATCGACTCTTGACCTTTCTCACAACGCTTTGACCGGAGAACTACCGGCCTGGATGGGTAACATGACTAACCTAGCCGACCTCAACCTGTCTAGCAACCAGCTAAGCGGAAACATACCCCAGGCAGTGATCAACCTGCAGAGATTGGAAGAGTTCGATGTTTCTAATAATAATCTGACTGGACAGATTCCAGCTCATAAGACTAATTTTCCCGCTTCTGGGTTTTTGAATAATCCTGGACTATGTGGGTCTCCGCTTCCTGCTTGCAAAAGCTCCGAG
Organism: Limonium bicolor; assembly: GCA_023374045.1. Classification (NCBI taxonomy): domain Eukaryota; kingdom Viridiplantae; phylum Streptophyta; class Magnoliopsida; order Caryophyllales; family Plumbaginaceae; genus Limonium; species Limonium bicolor. The sequence goes on along the minus strand of CM041776.1, from coordinate 396,161,549 downwards.
TAGGAGTAACTAATAGTGCACCTTATGAACTAAGAGAAGTAAATAATACTATTGTTTGGTATGAATAAGCTGATGATCATACCATCTTTCAATAATGGAATTTTGTAAGTCATAGTTTTGATTTCTTTATTACTATTTTAGCTTAGCTCGATTAGCTTATGGTCAATGTTACCCATTAGTACTAGTCTTCATCCTTGAAAGTGGTCAGCAACCTTTTTATTGTATTTGTTCGATTTGTCCTCTTGCTGCTCTGCCCAGCATTTAATGTATACCTGGCATGCATAACGATTTTATATATGATAAACATGACGATTGAATTTAATTAGTGAATAGAGGTTCCAATTTTTATATATGTAATTCATTTTATTTTCCTACAGAATTAACCAACTTTCGTTTACACATATAATAATGGTACTAAATAATAAAATATTTGCTTTGTTAAAAAGAATATTGTTGATATAACATGTTAATGTCATGATTTTTTTTTATAATTAGAGGCACAAGGCCCAAATGTGCCACAAAGGCAAGACATAAACTAGAACTACACAAAAAGACTAAAACCCTCCAAACCTTTCTAGCCCTACCATTCACCAACTCATACTCTAGTTAGCTTTCTTTTTACCCCTCCTCGCTACCTTACTAACACCAGAGAACTTACTAAAACCTAAAAGCCTTGGCCCGACCACCCTTCTGACCAGTGGCGGATCCAGAAGTTAAATCTTATGGGGTCCAAATTTTTTCCCAACATTTAACATATATTATATTTGAAAGAATATAAATGTGTGGTCATAAATTTATTGAGCATTAAAATAAGTAGGTAGTATTTGTAAATTAGACTCATTTTTTAAATAGTTAAAACATATTACCTGATGAAGTTAGACTTTAACATGAGATAAAAGAAGTAATTTTGTTTCATAACATTAAAAACCTATAAATAGTTCGACAATAATTGAACTTACAACCTATCTAACATTAAATTATTATCAACTTTCAGTATTTTACTCAATTTTATTTTATTAAAACTATACTTTAAAAAAATTAGTTTTTTTATTATCAGAAAAACTATGGGGTCCGGGACCCCACGGGACCCCGCTTGGGTCCGCCCCTGCTTCTGACCCATCCTTAGAGGTGTTCCTTGAACACCTATCGAAATCCTCCTTTGAACCTTCATTTGCAGTCTGTTTCCTTTGACGTTAAGCCACTCTTTGCTCACGAATGATCCCTTCTAGATTGCCAAGGGTGTGTTCCTCATCCGGGACGGAGCACCGAGCTCTTTCGCTAGTTAATGTCATGATGTTTTCTATCGGGCCAATAATAGTGGTCCGGTTAAAATTAACTTTTTTTCCTATTGTGTCCCATTTTCATATGATTACCTTACTTACCAGAATTATACTCTATCTTCTTCAAAGTGCCGGGACAAGAATTAAGGAAACATATAAAATTGGAGAATAATATATCCCTGTAGTGGGATTTCCAATACATAAATGATTTTTGGGTCATTCATGTAAAATGTTTCAAAAACTACAATATTCACTCATAACTTTTAACATATTATGAAAGTGTCTAAATTCCATTATATAAAGTGGTTAGATATGTTTGAAATCATATTAAATCGTATTCAATGATATAGGAGAGAGAGGGAGAGAGGAAATGACCATCAAGAGATTTGAGAATTTTTTCGGAGGTCGGAATAAAAAAGAGACAAAAACCATGAAAATCAGGGACATCCGAGGAACATCTTAATGATATCAACATCGATAAGGACATACAAGGGGCTCATTCAGGGATATGTATTTACAGTTTAAGAAAAAAATAGGACTAAAAATAGAAAGAACAGTCAGAAAAGTGAAAAACGGGACAAAATCTGCCCCGGGTAGCATACGTCGACAACCACCCAGGAGGGCCATCGTCGACACGTGGCCGAAGATGACCGCTGAGAACACCCGGCGCCGACGACGACTTTATTTTACGGGTGTTCTACAGTGGCATTTGTATATGGGCGCCGACGACCACTATCCTCAGCCACCATCGACAATGGCCTTTTGTTCCGGACGTTGACACCGGTTGAACGGGACGGTTTAGCCGATTTTGACTTATTTGGGTGGTTTTTCTATTTTGGACCGGTTTTGACTTTTTTGGGCCGGTTTTAACTTAATTTGACCAGGTTTTGACTTGTATGTTACATGACAATACATACTTCGAGTGAATTACTGAAGGATAAATAGTGAAAAGCGTAGTGCGATATTAAAAAGTCATAAATAGTGAACGGATAATGTTGCATGATAGCATAAATGTTTATAAAACAAACACACAGTACATGTTTTGTTCTTAATTTACACATTGGTGGTTTGGACGCTTTTGTTTTTCCAAGTTTTCAACAAACCTTGATTTTCTACATTGGTCCTAATCATCATTGTCTTCATCACTCCCATATATTATTACTATTCTACCTCCGTCTCTACATAACCCTTATGAACCATGAGACTCCCTTGTATGGTATTTTTTAATGCAAAATGTTGGTTTACAAATAGAGGGGGTCTATGTTAGGTTTAGTGACCAAAATACAACATTTCCATTTCGCATTATAGATGATTGTAGTTTGTTCCGATTGAAGCTGTTGGAAATATATAGATTAGGGTACCTACCTCTTGAGCGCAGCGGAATAAATATGGATCGTTCTCTTTGTTCGTTGTCAACCGAATCGTCTTCCTTTGACAGCAACTGTTGAATCCTTCGCGTCTACCAGGTGGAGGAGACCACAACAGCACTCCCCACGCTATCCACGACCTAAGAACCCTAACACCGCTCTCTCTCTGTATTCTGTGGGGGATAGGGATTGTATATCGTGAATACACGCATACCCTGGAAACTAATTCCATACCTCTATATATAATAATAACAGAAAGAGATAAGAATAACAAATATTCTTATCAATATTATTTGACGTTGGTTGTAACTAATATTTAACAAATAAATATTATCTTTTATTTATTACTTAAATAAATAACCAACATCTCCCACTCAACCAATGGTCAAATACTCGAGAGCTTTCGTGTTTCATACAGGCAAATAGGCCGTGCGACCTGGCAACACACCTGCAATGTGGATAACTCCAAACCAAACCTCTCAGGCCAGAATGAAGCATCCAAAAAAAAAGTTGCCAGCACCTCAAGTCCAATTTCTGTTCGACTAATCCAAACTCAACCCAGATCCTTCAACATATGGACGAGCAGGATACTGTGACCAATCACTATAACTACTAAAGTTACTGACGCCAGCAATTGTCACTTCAGTCTGAACTACTCTTGTAAACTTTTCCTTTTACTTGGCATCATATCCTAATGGTAATAATCGCTTTCCCAGAAGGTTACACTAAAACCGTAAAAACCATGGAATCTTGGTAATCCTTCCAAAGTAGCAGCATCATTACCACTATTACAACCCAAGTCAAAAGGTCAAAAGGTGCAAATAACAAACATTGACTCACACAGCGAAGGAGCAAGGATCAATCCATACGCTTCAATGAGGTCGCTAGCACATACCGTATGAAAGTACGTTGTGGGGAGTTCTCTTACATAGAGGATGTCAACTTCCACCCACACGAGTCTAAATGGTTCACATAGACACCTCCCACTCGGCTAAAAATGAACTTACATGGGTACAGGAACCTTTATTAAATATCCCATGTGGATTAACCAATAACCCTTTTAATATAGACTACAAAAGTCTCCCACTAACTTTGAGTCACTAAGACAAAGTTAGCATTACTTCATGATAACATATATCCAATGAAGCTGGCTACTTGTGTGAGAAAGTATGCCTTATAGTTCATTGACATCAATACACAACATGATATTTTGACAAACAAAATATTGAAGAGAATAAGCATTCTTTTATCCAACAAGGTTAAAATTACCATGGCCATAGCATAACACATAGTTTCTGTGCTCTAAAGGTAAAAAAAACTTTTGACAACTTCCAGTGTTCAGGGTCTGGATTTGTATGGAAACGACTAACAATTCCAACTAAATAACAGATATCCAGCCTGGTGTACAACATAGCATACATTAAGCTATCAACATCACTGAAATATGGTACATTATTCATATAGGCTACTTATTTGAGCTAGGTCCATACCCGCACTAAGCATAGAATGTTTTTGGTTAGGAGAGTCATTGGGTATACAATCACTAAGATGGTATATTTTCAAAATATTATTATGGTAAGGTAATTTTCTTGAGGCAAACCCAAGATATTTATCTTCCTATTTCTTAATATTTTGACTCCCAGTACATAACTGGCTTCACCCTTTCTTCATGTCAAACTTGGATGTCAAACTAGCTTTCGTAGAAGAAACTAGATCCAAGTTGTCACTGGCTATTAGAATGTCATCTACATACAAAGTTAGAATGACAAATCCTTTTTATGTATAACTTATATACATACAATGGTCTTCATTTATAATGGAAAACTTGTCCTTGACCATTGCCTCATGGAATCTAATATTCCATTGTCTAGATGCCTGCTTAAGACCATAGATGGATCTATGAAGACGACATACCTTCTTCTCTTGACCCTTAACCTCAAACCCATGAGGCTGGTCCATATATATCTCCTCCTCAAGATTTCCATTGAGGAAAGCAGTCTTTACATCCATCTGATGTAATTCTAAGTCCAGACGGGCAACAATAGCCAAAAATAGTCGGATGGACCCAAATCTCACTGCAAGTGAGCATGTCCCATCATTATCGACTCACTCCTTTCGAGTATAGCCTCTTACCAAATAGAAGATCACCCAAGTCCCAAACTTGGTTATTGTTCTTGGACACTAACTCTTCTTCCATTGCTTTTATCCATTCAGATCCATAAAACCTGAGACAACGTCTCTAAAAGTCATATGCTCATGTCAATTGCGTTCCTCCTCCTGAACTTGAGGATTCAAAAGAACATCTTCAAGAACTATATCATTCTGATTACTTAAATCTGGTTGTTGATTAGGATCATCTAGTTCATAGAACTCTTGATCCCTAGTTGCTCCATAAATGGATGAATAATCATTTACCAAGAACGTGGCATCACGAGAATCAGTCTCAGTTGTTCTCCCAATTAACTTTGAGAGTTAATTTATTCTCTACTTCATTCACGTAACAAATTCGTGTGAAGTTACCAATGAATGTGATAAAACATCAAGCACCAAGCTTGACAATCATACTCATTAGGCCACAAATATTTGAATGAATCTGCTGCAATGGTTGAATAGTCCTTTCCTCTATAGAAAATGGTTTCCTAGTAGATTTTCCAGCTAAATAATGCTCACACTTAGCGAGTTATAGCTTCTTGAGTTCCACTAAGGAGCTCTTCTCTTGCTAGTCTATTCAACCGATCAATACCAATATGACCAAGCCTAGCATGCCAAAGTTCTGAATCATCAGAATTAATAACATAAATTGAATGAAAATGATTACTTAAACCAAATTTGGCATTAAATACTACTAAACCATTCAATGAAGAGTTATTACTGAAAAATGTACCAACATCAAACAACTCTAAAGTCGATCCTTCAAAACAAATTTGAAGCCTAACCTAAGAAGAGATGGAAAAAAGACTATATTTCGCCTTATTTCAGGGGCATACAAGTCATTATGTAAATACAAAGATTGACCACTATGCAAAACTAATCTGCAGGTTCCAATCTTGTGCACATCAATGCTGGTATCCTTCCCCATGTAAATATTTTGGCTTCCTCTTCTAGGAATCCGGCGAAACTCTACAAAAGATGTTCGATCCCAAGTCACGTGCTCTGTTGTTGCTGTGTCTACAGTCCACATAGAACATGTATCAGTTAACACATAACGTGAAGCAACAAAACAAGAGGAAAGGTATGAACACCAAGTAAATACCTCAAGCTCTGGGCAATCTTTAATAAAGTGCCCTGATTTTCTACAATTGTAGCAAACACCTTTAGACTTGCCTCTAGCACCACCAGCTTTTGGCGGGTTCTTTGGATCTTTACCACCATTGGCCTTGCCTCCCTTCCTTTTCTTCCACTGCCCTTTCTTAAAGTCACTGTTACCATTATTCCCTTTTTTATGCCTATGATTCTTATGACCTCTATTTTCAGAATCAATAGCATACACCTCATTAGCTGGTTTTTCACAGAGTAACATATCCTCTTCCAACTCAAGATGACGAGCAACATCATCAAAGGTGCGTATGTTATCATCATGGGTTAAAGTCTGCTTCAGAGAATCCCACTCAACACTCCGAGGGAGAGATCTGATCAGAGCTTGAACTTGCTGCTCATCAGACAACTCATGTCCTGCAGCTTTAAGCTCATTAACCATATTAGACATGACAGTAATATGTTCAGCCATAGTCTTATCAGACCTCTTTTTGTAGCTATCAAGACGCATTTGTAATTGTCTTCTACGAGTAACAGTGCTTCCTCCAAAGTTCCGCTTGACTGCTTCCCATACTCCATTAGCAGTTTGATGGGTTTCGAAGCGCAGCATCAAGTCGCTTCTCATACTACTTAAAAGTATGATCCGGGCAGTGCGGCTCTTCTTCTTCCAGGCATTATAGGTTTCTAGCTCCCTACGTGCCTGGGCGGAGTTTCCCTCAGCAGACGGAGCCTCCATGACTTGTAGAGTTGCATCCAAAAGTTCTTGGTCTTCCAAGACATACTGAACTTTACGACTCCACATGTCATAATTTCGTTCAGTTAGTTTTTCACCCTTGTTAAGATTTGCTACTATACTCTTTGATACAACATCCATCTTACAAAAAAATGATGTCATTAGTTGTTGTGTCTTACACGTGTACATAACACTACTCGTTATAGTATTATTAAAATATTTATCAAAGTATAAGAAACAAAAATATGCTCCGCGCATACAATCAATTTCAGTACTTAGACTTACAAATTAACATACCATAAACACACAAAATGCATTTATAATTTCAAAACAAATTTGAAATTATGACGGTTCCCATTATCAATGAAAAACAAATTTTCAGTATTATTGTTCCATTAATAAATTCCTACGAAAAGAATTATTTAATAAATTAGTGTCTACTAAAGACAATCTAGACAAACTAGATTAATTGAAATTATATGAACAACTAATGTTCAAGTGATTAAATTATTGGATGTCTACTAAAGACAATCTAGACAAACTAGATTAATTTAAATTATTTTGAAAACTTATGTTCAATTCTAATTAATAAAATTATTATTCGTATCATAATAGAATAACAATTATTAAAAACATGGAACAATAGTATTCGTCAAAAAACGAACAATAATATTAATCTTATAATTGTAAGAATTTAATGTTACAAAAACATTTTTAACAACCTCTATATGTTACGAAAACATATATTTATAGTATTTTAAAGATATTATTATGTAACTAATACAAACCACCTCGCTCAAAATAATAAAAAAATAGAAACCACCTCGCTCACTTCCCCACGACGAACGAAAGATTTCACGATAATCAAAATTAGCACAAAAAATAGCTAATTTCAGCTATCAAGGCCGATTAATACGCCTACAGGGAAATCTAATGGTTGAGCATAGTAAATTCATGGTACCTCATCGTAAAAAATTTAACTTGTTAAACCATGAGAAGTGGCAACAAAATAGTCACACATTGGAGATTGAATAATCAACCGCCTACAGGATATCTAAACACATCAGCCAAAAACTTAAGAGACTATCTTGTCGGCGACGCTAAGAGCACGGTCAATTACTATATTGACTTCTAAAAAATTAGCCGGACATCCATCATCGATTATGATACTTCCAATAACAAAAACTATGAGTAGACTTCATACGAGTTTATGAAGACAAAAATTTAATAGTCAAATTGACGATGGCTTTTTCTCAAAATATAGATCGGTTGAAATGAACCAGGGGACTATCTATCAACAAATCTGGCATCAAAGATTCAATTTTTTTTTTTATAAATAAAACAGCAACATGACGGCACTAAATATGGTTTGCTCAATTATTTGACCGAGAATCTACACCAGATACATACATCATTGATCACGACCGCTCTATCAATTAATGAGAAACTGACATACTAGTTCGTTTCGGCAACAAACGAATCATAAAGAACAAATCTAGCTCTGATACCACTGTTGGAAATATATAGATTAGGGTACCTACCTCTTGAGCGCAGCGGAATAAATATGGATCGTTCTCTTTGTTCGTTGTCAACCGAATCGTCTTCCTTTGACAGCAACTGTTGAATCCTTCGCATCTACCAGGTGGAGGAGACCACAGCAGCACTCCCCACGCTATCCACGACCTAAGAACCCTAACACCGCTCTCTCTCTGTATTCTGTGGGGGATAGAGATTGTATATCGTGAATACACGCATACCCTGGAAACTAATTCCATACCTCTATATATAATAATAACAGAAAGAGATAAGAATAACAAATATTCTTATCAATATTATTTGACGTTGGTTGTAACTAATATTTAACAAATAAATATTATCTTTTATTTATTACTTAAATAAATAACCAACAGAAGCTGTCGCTTAATGAGGCTATTTGTCAACTTAACTATGGATACCATGTGACGAAGATGATCTACATAATGCTAACCGGTAGGGATCCTCAACAACTCATACCACTTCACCTGATCAATGATGATGATATTGATATTGAACATATGTGATACTCCCTCCGTTAATTAATATCTGTCGTTTTAGGAGGTGATTTTTGTTCAAAAATATATATCATTCTAGCTTTTGACACACTTTTTTCTACTTTTAGCCCTACTGTTCAACACAAAGTAATTATTATATAGATGGAAAAGTAAAAAGTATGGGTACATGCATCATTTTTCTACTTTCTCTAATAAATGTGCAAGTTTAAAAAATGACAGATATTGCTGAACGGAGGGGTACATTTTAAGTGTTGTTTTGATGTCTTTTCGTGTATGGAGATACTTCAGGTTATTCTCCATGAAGTAATCTATTAGATGATGACAAAGATGACTCCACGTATCAACCTGATGACAACCATATATGACGATGATGATGACGACAATGTTGAGACAGTATTTGAAGACATAAATTCTCATTCTACACCCCCTCAGTACACATCAAATGCACTATTCTATCTTCATGTTGATTGGGATACCAGCAACAGAATGCAATCTGATCTGGCGCGACATGGATTCCATTACTGGTTTCTCATCTAAGATATTGATCTTCTACAACAGTTCCTAACAAACAAGTACTTATTAGTGTTGTTAAGGAGTATTATTTTATGAAAATTTCGGGTTTTGTTATTATGAAGACACATAATCGGCCTACTATGTGGAATGTACGTGCTCATTGTGGTGCATTATGTCTGAGAGGAGCGCTTCTGAAAGATTATGCTATATGATGCTATAACTCATAAGTATGAGGTTGAGGATTTTACTATATGATACCCTTAGCCTCCGGGTGAGGTTTTATTTCTCATTTCCCTAACCGGCAATTTCAATTAAGAAAAAAGAACTTATGGTTGGACTTGAGGTAAACTATTCAATGGGGCAAAAACTTACAAACAAACAATGGGGCGATGGAGGTGGTTGTTGTGGTCATAAGATTGTAGGATTGTTGTTGTCGTCATTAGGTTAGGGATTTTATCAGCGTATCGTTGTCATCGTTAGGGTAAGGTTGCATGCTTTGTAGGTTAAGTAGGCGGAGATGACAGAGCTACAAGGAGGGATTGTCGTTGCTTATTTCTCTCATCGTTGAGGTGAAAGAGGATGACGGAGAAAGTACGGTAATTTTACACATAAGTACCTCATCTTTTATCAACTTCAAATGAACACTTTCATTCTATTATTAGATTTTGAATTTTATTTTTAAACTACAACAACTTCCATCAAAGACGGCCTTAATTTTAAAGACAAAAGATTATTTCATTTTACTCTTTTTTTAAATCTACTATCTCTTCATTCATTTTCTTCATTTTTCTTCCAACATGATTTGACATGACTCTCGTAGTTACCCATATGCAAAAAGACATTTCATTTTGAAATTGAACGATTTAAGCACAGTGAAGACAAACAAACAAAAAAGACATAAAATGTTGCAACGGAACTTTCCGTCAGTGATACATTTCACCATCATAATATTGCATTTCACCTACAGAATTTTCCGTCACTGAAACGACGCTTTTCTTGTAGTGTCAACTTACCTTTCATTTAGAGCTGATCGTTCGGGCGGGCAAGTCAACTTTGGACCAGGACCAAAAACTTATTATATAATATTAATAAGGGCAAAGTGTTCAAACTATGGGCAAGTGTACCCAATCAGTGTAGTATATGAAAGTGGCATTCCACTAGGAAATTGACTATATTATCTCCTTAGCCTTGGTAATTCGTATAAAAAAGAGGTAAATGAAGTTTAGCCGGTGACAAGCTTAGTTGTTGAAGTCAAGTCAATTAGAAAAGCAACAAGTAAATTGAAATCTAGTTTTAAACAATTGGAAGTAAATGCATCCTAGGATGGTTAATATCACCTAAATTCACTCATACTTGCATTAATCTCAGCTTCATTCTAGTTGTCTATTTGAACCAATTCTTTGACCTTTCAAATCATGGAAAAGTCAAACCTTACATAGCTAATAATAATTGTACTACTCTAATCAAGTTGGGTCCAAATCACTTAGTTGCATGAACCACAAGTTTATTCAAAGAGCAAAAGGACACCCCAACTCATCAAGAAAGTAAGACCTAGGATTTTTCTCTTTCTCTAGGTCGCAATCCCAAACTCAATATCATTTATTGCTAAGAATCACCGTAAGTGTCATAGGAAATCAAGCTAAAGCATTAAATAAGCTATAGGGAGAGAAAATCAACTATATTGAATGAAGTAAAAACATACAAGCAAGTTTGGGGATTTATGGTCAAATCCCCATCCCAAGATACAAAATAGGCTGCTCAAGCATTAGAAAGAGAAAGGGAACAAATGAGTGAGAAATAGTCATGGAAGTGAGGTAAGAAGAGCTCCAATGATGAGAAAGTTTCTCTACTTCTTCTCTTCCTTTTTCTAGCTCCAAAATGTGTCTTTTTCTCTCTATTTTGATGTGTGGTTGTTCTCTAAAAGTTGGGAAAGAGAATATGCCAATATATGACTTTAAAAGCACAAAGTAATGATAGATTTCCCGACGACCGACCCACTAGGGCCGTCTCGTGGGGCGGTCGGCTCTAGAAGAAGAAAGCCACATGCATAATTTAAGTCTGATAGACCCAGTGGGGCGGTTGTCTAGGGCGGTTGCAAGTCGAATGCAGAGAAGGCATGACCAACCCACTGGGGTGGTCCTGTGGGGAGGTCAGCTCCACAATCTTCTTGTTTGCACCAAAATCTTTCCGAAATATCCCGTTGTATTACATACTTCCCAAAGCATTAATTTTTCGCTACGAAATCTCTTTGCATATGTTATGCATACACCAATTAGCTTTTAACTAAATCATATACAAAATGTATAAGTTCACTTATATTAACAAAATAGTCTATAAAGTGGTGAAATAGCTTATAATCTAGACATTCTGAAAGTGAAGCTAAACCCTATAATTACATTTTTTTTCTACTTATCACCAACAAACTTTTTTAGACCCATCGGGCCTGGTCATTCACTCCAAGGCCTAGTTTTTTATTTTATTGGCCGGGCCAGGCCAAACCCGAAGTTTTTTTACCTGTCGGCCTTATTTTTTAGTTTTTTAATATAATTATTAATATTTAAATAAATTTTCTAAAAATTATATTATATATATTATATATAAATTAAGTAAATATTAATATTATTATATATAATTTAAATAAAAATTATTATATAAAAATTAAAAAAAATATTATACAACAAATTAGTCAAATATATATATATTATTAAATTTGGTTAGGTTGGATTTACCTGCGAGGTCACTCTTGTGTCGCAACCCGTCCCAATTTTTCATTCAAGTCTGATTTTTTATCCAGACCCCCTCCCCCAAATCAATTCGGACCTAGACCTATCGGGCTTTTTTCTATACTAGACTGCTAAACCAGACCTATTATGATCAGCTCTACCAACATTACATCATGTACTTTCAAATTCACAGTTACTCAACCATATAATCATCATAAGGGACATAAATATGACGAAATGCAAAAGGAGGGAATGAAGTTAGTAGGTAGAGAAAATTAAAAGGGATAGAATGGTCATTTAGGACATGTCTCTTATTGAATGTTTCCGGCCATTATAAAATAATAATAGGATTTGTGCATGGTGTTTAATTTTGATAAATGCTTCTACTAATTGAATTGAATATGATCAATATAAATACCCTTATTAGAGGGTTCTACCATGTTAACTACCGTTGATTAGATAAAGGTAGTTAGAAGTTCATTAAAAAAAGGAAAACTTTATAATATACTATTGCAATTTAATAATTCACCATATTTCACTATATGTAATTCATCTTTTTCAATTATTAAATGAATTTGTAAATTCAAAAATTATGAAATTAAAGATGTAAAGAACAAGATCAAGAAAAAAGTTAATTACATTACATATAATTATGAATTATAGAAACCTTTAGTGGCATCTTGTAAAGTATCACTAAAATAAGAGATCATACTACTCAAATAAAATTCAAATAAAGGAGGCAAGGCCTGCAAGATATACTCAGTCTTATCACGTAACTAGCATTCCTACCATCTATGTCCATATGCACCATCTATTTCAGGATAAGAATTCATCACAGCCCCCGGCGGCTCTCAATGGTCATGCTCAAGGTGCTGGCCTCTGGATTTTTTTGATAATTGGCTGGTTGCCCAGCTTACATAGCAGTATGAGAATGAATGCCTTTCCGCTTAAGGACAATTTAGAGAAAATACAAAGAACAAAAAACCGAAGCATCTAACTAAAAGAAAGAAGAGTCCATACCTCACCATCTCATCTTTCCCTTCTAATAGGAACTATAAAACTCAAACCCTTCCTTACACTCTTGCTCTTCGTTTACCCCTACTAGAAACTTTGCTAACACGAGCCATTTACTAAAACCCACCAAGCCCTTCTTTGATCCTGGCCTCTGGATACATAGGCCCGTTCAATAACGGCTGTTAAATATATAGCTAACTTTATTCTACAGATGTCACTTTATTATTGGTTGATTTTTCTACTAGAGTACACTTGTTACCCTTCTATTAATTAACCATAGTTTAACCAAGGAGATGAATCAAAACGCTCCATATCCCACGTCTTAGCGAACGGAGCCATAAGAATCTTTTCGTTAGGACACTGTTGTTAGAGTTGTTGAATGTGTTGATGCACAAACAGCCCGTACTAATATCCCATCCAGTCCACAACTATTGCACAAAGCGCTTTTGCTTTATGCTGTTTCATTCAAGTTCCTGAAATCTGCGTGTGGGCTACTTTGAAACTCTCAGCCTAGAGAAATGTCCAAAAGGTCGAGCTGTCTCTGCGTGTCTTTTGACCAATGTTTGATCAACTTCGAGGCAATAATTAACATCTCTTGTCAACACCTAATCTTTTTGAATTGCAAGGCGAAATCAAAGCTCCAATATTTGTTTATATGTATTCTTTCTCATGTCATGCTTAGATCATCTAATTGTATATGTGTACAATTCAGAGCATGATCGATTATCACTGGTTAGTTAAAAGTTAAATCAAAATATTATGTGCGTATGAAGTAAAAGAGAGACTAAGAATTTTAAAAGTATGAGTATTTTTGGTTCTTTTATTTAGTTTATAAATTTTCTTTTTTCCTCTTTTTATGCTATCATATGACCATTTTCTGAGTTAGTGTTCATTTTCCAGTTTCTTTGTATCGATACTCTTCACGTTTTTCCTCTCTTTTTCGTCTATTACTCTGTTTGATATGGTTGTTTTGCAGCTATTTTGGTCTGATTGTTTTGTTGTTGTTTTATATGTGACACTCTAAATGAATTACGTTATGGTCTTGAACTCTCAATATATCATATGTAATGAGTGATCGAGGTAAGCTTGTCTTTTCAGAAGAGGTGGGTGGGAGTAGGGCAGGCAAAGAAAGTCACAATCATACCTGATATTCAGAGCGCCAGAGATAAAATTATATTATTGGAGTAGAACAAATAACTCACGTGAGACCCACACGGGACCCATCCATTTATATCACATATATGCTATCAAATATGCCAAAGTCAAACAAAGCCTATATTTATTTGTCATTATTTTAGAAACTGTTGTTTCTCCCATGTTCATAGTCTTGAGGAGAGGATTATTTTTCAAGAACTTTTATCCTAATTATGGGATAAAAACAATTACTCTTCGAATCTCAAAACTCCACATAAGTAAGAGAGTAAGAGTTAGGAATCAATATATGAACTATTTAATAGAGATAAAGATCCAAATGCTTGATATGAAAAAAGAGAAAATGGTAGAATTGTATAGAACTTGTAAGATATTTTGATGATTAGTGATATGATTTAATTTAATAACAAGTACCATAAATTAATAACCGGCAGACTGCTAATTAACTAATAAATCGATCCATATGTGAAATCAACACTGATATACAGCAGTAGGCATCGTGAGGAGATCCTGATCCCATTGTTTTACTGATTGTTTCGGAAGAAAATCAACATATGATCAATCAAGCTCCCTTGTTAATCATTCCTTTTAAAAGTTGATCTACCCGCCTTCTGGCCCGCCGCCATTCAATTATTCGCCTAGTCAACTAGGAAAACTCAAAGCCACCCTTCAATTATACCACAATCGCCCCACGCCATGAGCTACCGATACCATATAAATCACCCACACACTTCCCCTTCCCAAGCATCTCAACACCTATCTCTTCCTCCATTAATCACCAACTATCACACTAATGAAGATCAACATCTTCCTAGGCTTTTTTGTAATCTTCCTCCTATACACAAACAAGGCACATTCATGCAATCCCATTGACAAAGAAGCCCTCCTGCACTTCAAGTCCCAAATCTCTTCAGACCCATCCAACCTTCTCAAGTCATGGAACTCAACCACCGACTGCTGCAAAACCTGGGTAGGCATCGCCTACGATCCAAGCTCCGGCCGAGTTGTGAACGTAAGCTGCTCTGGCCTACAGTCCGGAGATGACTTCATCCTCGACACACCTCCATGATAAAGAGAGTAGGGTAAAATATGATTGGAAATCGGCACCTTGTATTCAGTGAATAGTTACCTATTTATAGTAAGGTAACTTAATACATGTGTTGGACAGTAGACTGGACTTTGGCTATTTGGGTTGCCGGCCCATCTGTACTATTCTTTACTCTTAAACCTATACAATAAAGCCCAACACATCTACAACGTTATTTCCTATTATTCCCCCTCGAGTCAAAACACGGGATTAACGGGAGTTTTGACCGCTGATTAAGGAACAGAGTCGGAGTCGAGGGTTTGGTAAGAAGGTCTGCGACTTGCTGAGAAGACGAGAGATGCGAGATTTTCAAACTACCATTACGAACTCGTTCTCTAATGAAGTGGTAATCGAGCGCTAAGTGTTTAACGCGGCTATGAAGGATCGGGTTCGCAGCGAGGAAAGTGGCACTTAGATTATCGCAGTGAAGAATTGGGGGATTTTGGAGGAAAAACCCTAATTCAGAGAGAAGGGTTTGTAGCCACAAGACTTCAACAGCTCCTGTCGCAAGGCTCTTGTATGCAGCCTCCGTAGAGGATCGTGAAACAGTTGGCTGCTTTTTAGAACTCCAGGAGAGTAGATGCGAGCCAAGGAAGACAAGAAATCCGGAGGTCGATCGTCGATCTGTAATCGAACCTGCCCAATCCGCATCGGTGAACACCTGGAGAGAACCCGACGGACCAGAAGCAAAGAGAAGACCCAGATTTTGGGTGTGATTCAGGTACCTCAACACCCACTTTACTGCTTTCCAGTGCACAAGCCTAGGATTATGCATATACTGACATGTTCGATTAACAACATAATTAATCACTAGTAGAAAAAAGATTTTAAATGACAGACTTTATACCACGGTTAACAGTGAAACCGTCGTTTAAATTTTATAAACCACGGTTATTTAAGGAACCATCATATATGTTGCACGGCTCACTATATAAACGATGGTTTTAACAGAAACCGTCGTTTATAGTTCAACGCCGTATAAGATAAATGACGGTTCCGTTTCTAACCGTCGTATATAATCTACATAAACCACGGTTTAATATAAAACCGTCATTTATCTTATACGGCGTCGAACTATAAACGACGGTTACCCTAAAACCGTGGTTTATTCCTTGTATCACAAAGGTTTTAAACGACGGTTTGTCTAATAACCGTCGTTTAAAGTCATTTAATTAAAACCCGACCTTTTCTTCTTCCTCTTTCTTCTTCCTCCCGCGTTCTCTTCTCTGGCGATTTCCCAAACTCCCGTCGTCTATTGCCGTCGAGCCACCACCCCTCCACCGTCTTCGACTCCACCGCCCCACTCCCGTCGCCTCTTTCTTCCGGTCGCGGCGACAACAACGGGAACCATTTGTGCTGCCTCCACCGCCCCACGTCTCGACTTCGCGTCGTAGCTCCACCGCGCCTCCGCCCCTGCACACCGTCACCGTTCTTCCGGTCGCGGCAAGCCCCTCCACCGCCCCACTCCTCTGGTGTCGACAGACGCCTCCAGTACCCTAGCTCCACTGCCCCACTCCTCTGGTATCGACAACACCGCGCCGCCCCTCCACTGTCAACCTCCGAATCCCACCGGTAATTATTTACTATTGATCTTATAGTTTTGATTAATGTAATCGATTTCATCTCTTTGTTTAACTCACTAATGATGATGGTTTTAGCTATTTATCTTTATAAGTTATAACTTACATATCATTATGTGAATATTGTGTTTTGGAATTACATTATGCAACTCGCAAAAAAAAAACATAACAAAGCTTTGAGAAGCTAGATGTCAACATACGAGATCTGAAAACATATATCGGGTTGAATTGTGTTTTTGGTTATGCCAAATCAGGTCGACTTACTCATATACATGATATATGAGTTGAGGTTCATATGAAGACAAATTTGGTTTGGGGAACTTAGATTTCGGAGTATGTTTGGTCAATATTTTACCCTATCGGGTTGAGGCGGGTTCATTTTGGGTCTTTTTTCATATCAAACATTCCAAGTTCAATTTAATGCTAGTTAAGGCAAAGTTTTGTTTACACTTACGATGTTATTGGCATTTGAACGCATTTATATCAAAATCCAGTTCACTATGCTTCAAATGAATGTTAAATTAGTAATATCAAAACCGTTCAAAATAGAAGTTAAGTGGAAATATATTATGTTAGGTTATGCTTTATTTGGCGACTGCGCAGGTTGAAGTGGAAATATATTACATTATTTGCTTGGATAACCATTGTGTAAGCATTGGAGGATTCAATGCTTACACAATATAGTAAATAATATACTTCTTGATGGAGTAATGAAAAAACCCTTGTCTTGAACACACTGTAGTTGTAGATCCTTACACTCACGAAGGATTATAAAAAATTGACAAAACATAAGATAAGGGTTAATAGGCATCAGAAGAAAGCACCTACAATACCACCAAAAATGAATGAAATTCGTACTGAGAATGTTTTGTATTTAACAAGTCCTCAAAAAATGTTATTGATATATTTGTAGTGGATATTACACTGAGATTATAAATAAGAGATTATAAATAAGAAAATGTTAGTGTTGTTGTTGGTGTTACGATGGCTGTTTTGTGATGAAGTTATCTATCCGTATTATTGTTGGTGGTGTATTAATATTGTTGTAAGTGTTGCTGTTTGTTGCTATTATTGCGGGTGTTATAATTGTTGCATATTATTAATTTTGTTGTACTTGTATTGTGTTTGTTTTTGCCGAAAAAAGTGTGGAGTATCTAAAAAAACGCAATGGTCATGCCAAATTTTTTCCAGAATTTAACCTTATTCTACTTTTATTGAATAGGTGTTACTACGGTTTAACAATCCCTCTTCCATCACATTTGTGAGTTGATCATCCTTACTCATTAGGTTAGTTTTTTAAAAATGTTTCAATAACATGGTTTATCAAAATATATTCGTTTGTTTATTTGTTCAATTATTCATATTTTTTCAAATTAAAACCTTATATTCTAATTTCATTGAATAGGTGTCGCACCATCTGCTGCTGTCAACCTCTGCCACCGGTTTGCCTGATCAGAACCCACGGTAAAACACTTGCGTTTCTGATTATGATTTTAGAAACAAATACTTATATATTGTCACGAATAAACGTTGTACTAAATTCTACTTGTATTCTGCAATCATTAGAATATATATTTGCATAGTGTTGTGAAATGTGAGATTGAGTTGAAATGGGGTGGTTGTTTTTGTTCATTGATCATATATATTATTATATACTTGTCTGTCTGATAATAATTCGTATGGTTTGCGGAGAATAAATGTTATTGCTGCTACTGTGTTTGTTTCTGCCTTAAAAAAATGTGGAGTGTCTAAAAATACGCAAAGGTCATGCCAAATTTTTTCCAGAATTTAAGCTGATTCTAATTCCATCGTTTGTTTAATATGTTCAATTATTCAAGTTTTTATAAAATTAAAACCTTATTTTAATTTCATTGAATAGGTGTCATATACTACGTGCAAGAACATCTGTCTACTTGTCTCTTCTCTATCTTGTGCTGTTCGCGCTGACCATCCAGTACTCATCAGGTTGGTATTTAGAACGTTTCAATTTATTTTTGTTTTTCTATTAAACAATGGAAAATCAATTCAAACATAGAATTATCTGTCTGAGATTTACCTAATAGTGGTATGTCTTAGATAGTCCCTGTTGGGACTGTCCAATGACCTTTGATCTCACCATCTAGGTTGTGAATGAGTTAATAATATACAGTAGTTCAGTGATAATTTCGTCAGCATTACCCTAGTGTTCTTCTAGTGTACAAATATATATGTGAATTGAAACGATTCATATATATATATCTACACTAGGAGAACTGTAGGGTAATGCTGCCTAAATTATCACTGAACTACTGTATATTATTAACTTGCTCCTAGGTGAGATCGAAGGTGATTGGATAGGTTTAGGTTGTTAAATCTGTAAATATAAAAAAGAGGAGATCAATGGAACGAGTTCACGACATCTGGTGTGTGTTGAAAAAGGAGATGGAGCGCTCAGTGATGTACAGTGACAGATTGGACATCAAGTACCTAGAAGGGGTCAATAAATTTTGCAAAGTCCTTGTTGACAATCTTAAACCAAGGGATAAGGGATATATTCGATGTCCTTGTGTCGATTGCAAGAACGACTTCAAATACCGAGGTGTGGACAAGATTAAGGATCATCTGATTCGCAGAGGGTTTACAGAAGATTATGAAGCCATAACAATACTGCATGGTCAGCATTCAGTACAAGTGTTTGAATGTGCTGATAACGTCGTTGCAGAACAATCAGAAATGGAAGCTTCACACGATTTTGGGGATACTCAAGATGATTCACTAGTTAGTGATTCAGATGATCAGGAGGACCTTAATGCGATGATGGAAGATGTTGAACAACATTTTTCCAACAAACCCAAAACATTTGAAAATCTGATGCAAGCATCAAAGGAACCGTTGTACGGTGGATGTGATACGCAAACACAAAACAAATTGAGCGTTGTCCTAAAACTATTCAATCTGAAGGCGAGACATGGATGGAGTGATGTGAGTTTTACAGATCTTTTACAACTGCTGAAGGGTGTACTACCAAAGGACAATGTGATACCCACAACAACTTATGAAGCAAAGAAGTTAATGTGTCCGATGGGTATGGAATATAAAAAAATACATGCTTGTCCAAATGGGTGTATGTGTACTGGAAGGAGAATGAGTTGGATGACCATTGCTCTGAATGTGGGGAATCACGCTATGTAAAAAAGGGTGAGAGAAACCACATAAGCACTAAAGTGGGTTCTCCTGCGAAGGTGTTGTGGTATCTACCGATAATTCCCCGATTCAAACGTTTGTTTACAGTTCAGAAAGATGCTGAGAACCTTCGATGGCATGCTACCCATAGAAAGGATGATGGTAAATTGAGACATCCAGCCGATTCACCACAATGGAGAAACATTGACAGAATATACCCTCAATTCGGTACAGACCCAAGGAACTTAAGACTTGGTTTATGCACTGATGGGATGAACCCTTATGGCACTTTGAGCAGTATACACAGTACTTGGCCTGTTTTATTGACAATATACAATCTGCCGCCATGGTTGTGTATGAAACCCAGACATATTCTCCTCTCTCTGTTGATATCGGGTCCAAAACAACCGGGAAACAAAATTGATGTGTTTTTGCAACCACTTATTGACGATTTACAATTGTTGTGGAATGAAGGTGCGACAGTGTATGATTCATACGGTATGGAAAACTTCACGCTCCGGGCTATGTTGTTTTGTACAATCAATGATTTCCCTGCATACGACAACCTCTCGGGATACACAATTAAAGGAGCTCTAGCGTGCCCTATATGTGGAGATAGAACTTGCAGTATACGGTTAAAACACAGTGGAAAAAATGTGTACATGGGCCACCGGAAATTCCTCCCGAAAGGTCACAAATACCGTAAGATGACAAAAGAGTTTGATGGAAAAACGGATCATGCAGTCGCACGACCACCACTATCTGCTGCTGAGACTTACAATCAGTTGAAGAATGTTGTGAACAACTTCGGTCCACCAATTAAAGCCACTGAAAAGAGCATCTGGAAGAAAAAATCAATATTTTGGGAACTTGAATATTGGCAACATTTAGAGGTGAGACATTGCATTGATGCTATGCACGTGGAGAAAAACATTGTGAAAGTGTATCTGCGACACTACTAAACGTGAAAGGAAAGACAAAAGACCATTTAAAGGGTAGAAAAGATCTGGTTGAATTGGGTATACGGGAAGAACTCGCGCCACAACAAAGAGGGAAAAGAACATTCTTGCCTCCCGCTTGTCATACATTATCCAAAGAAGAGAAAATAAGTTTTTGTAGTTCTCTTCGTCATATTAAAGTGCCATCCGGTTACTCATCAAACATATCAAGTTTGGTATCAATGTCTGATCTTAAATTGGTAGGGATGAAGTCTCACGACTATCATGTGCTGATGCAGCACTTACTTCCGGTTGCAATCCGTGGGATCCTTCCAGCTGATGTCAGGAAAACTATTACAAATTTATGTGTTTTCTTCAAAGGAATTTCGTGTAAAGTGCTTGATGTGGAGACGCTGGATAAACTACAGAATGACCTTGTGATCACCATGTGTCAGTTGGAAATGTATTTTCCTCCTTCGTTTTTTGATATTATGGTGCATCTACTTGTTCATCTTGTTAGAGAGATCAAACATTGTGGTCCGTTATACCTTCGATACATGTATCCGTTTGAGAGATATATGGGTATACTGAAAAAGAAAATGAAAAACCGTCGGCATCCAGAGGGAAGCATAATTGAAGGGACAGTAACAGAGGAGGTAGTTGACTTTTGCACTCACTACTTAGACGGTGTTGATGTTATTGGATTACCGAAAGCAAGACATGATGGCAGCTTAAAGGGGTTGGTACCTGTGGGAAAAAATTATGCAGAGTTGATATTGATACATTGAACAAGGCACATCTGGTTGTTTTGAATCATTCTGAAGTTGTTGAACCGTATTTCGATGCACACCTAGCCTACCTCAAAACAAAACACCCAACGATGAGTAATGCCAAATTAAAAAAAGAGCAGAATGCAACATTTGTTAAGTGGTTCAGACAGAAGGTGTTGTATGAAGATTCAAGTAACGTGGATGAAATGATCCAGTTGTTGGCACTTGGTCCAAATCTCGATGTGTTGTCTTATGAAGGATATGATGTAAATGGATTTTCTTTTTACACTGAACGTCAAGATTGTAAATCGACAAACCAGAACAGTGGGGCGAGCTGGATATACGGGGCGGTTGGAGAAGTGGAAGAGCGAGGGCTTACTGACGAAAACTAATGAAGACGACACTCAGTCAGTTGTTGATAATGTTGACGATGCAAGTAGGGTGCAGACATTTATGCTGGGTCGCATGAAGAAAAATGACGAGGGAGTATATGTGTTCTCGCAGAGCGAGACTGCTGAGTTGGCTTCAAAGATTGTAAGTATATATTTTTAAAAGTTGTTGTTTACTAATTAGTAACTTCATTTCTAATATTTTTGTAATTTAAAATAGTCTGGATCTACTGAGCGATGGGAGATGGTTCCGGCCCCTCCGTCTCAGGATGATCCACTGAATAAGGCCCTTGGGCAAAAGGATCATCCAGGGCGAGTGCGGGGGCTTGGAGGGGAAGTTCGCCAAAAATACATGTTTTCTACGTCTCGATCGAGAGCACCGCAGGCTGAAATGATAGAGAGAATGGTGGATGAACGGGTGCACGACCGGTTGGAGGAGTCGGAAAGACGTCACGCTGAGTCGGAAAGACGTCACGCTGAGGAGCGTCAAGCCTACGAGGAGCACCTGCGAAGACTTGAGGCTTTAGTATTGGGCCAGGTGCATGCTCCTACACCGACACCTACTCCTACACCGGTGCCTGCTCCTACCGCGACGGCGGATACATCGACCGTGGCCGCGTCTCCTACACCGGCACCTACTGCTAGACCGACGTCTGCTCCGGATCCTACCACGACGGCGGATCCTATGATGGTCGATGATCCTACACCGACGTCTGCTCCTACCACGATGGCGGATACTCCGATGGTGGATCATCCTGCACCTTCTTCTTCTACCAGAGACACATTTCCTTATCAAAACCTTCCGGTTTGTTCTTTTTTCCTCCTTAGTTATTTTACTATTACTTTTAAAACAATATAATTTTATTACCTTGCTTACTGTTGTAAGTTGATGTAGGTGGCTAAATCATGCCATCTGTTTCAAGTGTTGGATGGTGAGACTGTGCATGTTGCATACGGTCGGGTTTTAGTGACCGGATCGAACAGTATAGTACATTTCAAGCTCATCCCACCTCTTCACGCTCGTGTGATGGTAGACGACATTGTGCGAGGCCATGAGGACTCTCCGCTTCCATTGGAGTGGAATCAGTGGAGTAAAATAGGTCAAGCACAATCTTCAATTGTTCCATGGCCATATTCTCTCATTGATGTCAGTGACAAGGTAAACTATTTACATGCTTACTGTTTAGTTTTTAACTTGACTGTTGATTGATATGTTTATTATTTAAATTTTGTATACTATTAGATTGATAAGGAATTAAGACCGGTTAAGAAGAGGAAAGTGGATAAGGGGAAGGAAGTTGTGAAATCAAATGAGGAGAGTCAGAGTGTGAGAGATATGACTCCTAGGAGATCCCCCATTCTGACACCCAAGTATCTGAAGAAGCTGACAGCCAAACAAAAAATGTTGTATAACTTTTTCATGACGAGGCCACAGTCTGTCACCAACTTCAACATGAAATTGTCTAAGCATGTTTTCCACTCCCCTGAGCATAGAGATCTGATAATTACCGTGAGCGATCTAAGAGAATTTTTGATGGGAGACCTGCTTAACATCTCTGTGTTTCAGGCCTATTGTGTGTAAGTATCTTTTAAATTATTACATTATCTTTCATTTTTTTAAGCTATTTAACATATCTTATGAAAAAATGTTGTTTAGGTGTTTGACTAGTAGACTGCTAGCGAGCAAGAGATTATTAGCCTTCTCTTTCTTGTGTCTGCAATTGATGTCAGTGTGAGCCTCGATTTTAAACCCTATCCTATGTGGATTAACTTGATTGGGATCTAATCGGGTTTTAGGTCCACTTATAGCCTAAGATTAATAACTATATCATATAACAATAATTATTAAAACCTAAGCTAGCTCACTGGAACCTATTATGAGTCGCCACCTAATTTTAACCTAGATCAAATTAGGAAAGGAGAGTTCGGGTTCGGGGGCTTAATATTCGACTTGATTAGGGTTCAAATTACTTTCATTACCCTTCCTAGGTCGTTTTTCCTCTACTTGGTCTATTACGGCTTTCTACAAAGTTGTTTTTAACCTAGGTGCGCGCTTCTGTTTTTTTTATTTTTTTTTTACATTTTTTTGACAGAAAATTAAAGTGAAATTGAAAGTTACCTAAACTAGGGTTTCGGAGGCAGAATTAGGTCAAATTTTTATGCCGTCCGTGACCACGGACCTAATGTCCGAACCCACGGACCCTAGTTAACCTATGTGAAAATAGAAGTTGAATTTAAACAGAAACGAGATTTTGAAAAGTCCGGGGCCACGGACAGGACGTCTGTGGGCCCGGACATGTTTTATAAAACCCTAACTTTTGAAAATAAAAATATCCCGCCACCGTCCGGGGGCGTCCGGCTTTCGGACAGAGCGTCCGGGACCCCGGACATAGCGTCCGTGGGTGCGGACCGACCTCGGACGGCGGCGTTAAGGCTGTTCCCGGCGGTGTTTTTGGCTCAAAATTTATGGGTACGTAGCCTGAAAGATTCTAAACATGTTAGTGATCAAAAGTTTTCAATTTGACTACGAATTAAGGATGAAACTTATTGAACAAGTTAGTGGACAGAAACGCAAACAAACCTTAACAGAAGCAAAGAAAAGTCAGTTCGAACAGGAATTTCAACCAGAAGCGTATTGTGATCAGTGGAGTTAAAGAATTCGAATTCTAACCTGTTTTGGCTTCGGGATTTGGTTGTTCCTTCACGTCGGGAAACTTCGAACGCGTCGTTGGTAGCTGATCTGGTTCAGCTTCGACCCGAGCTTTTGATTTCTTCTTCCTTGTATGATAAAGGACGGTTTGCTTCTGTTTTAGTGATGTTTTGGTGCTTGGAAGTTCAATAGGAGAAGAAAGGATGAGTTTTTGGTGATTTTGGGGTGATTTCTGCAGTGTTTCGGTATTGATTTGAGGCTTGGAAGTGTAAAAACGTGGGAAGAAGGTTTGTGGCTGTGTTCTCTGACTTTGGAGGTGTTCTTCCCTGCCCTAGTTCATTTTTTGGGGGTCCTTTTATAGAAAGAGCATGGTCAAATTGATAGAGCAAGATCTTTATCTAAAACGCTGATTTCGTGCTCTAAGGGAATCTGATTTTGTAAAATATGTTTTAGGCCGAGATAAATTATGAAATTTTAACTGAAGATAAAGGATGATTTTTAAGAATTTTGAGAGTTGGAATCGGGTTATTTTGATAAATAACCGATTAGATAAAAATCTTGCAATCTGGAATCTCCCATAATTCATAACTTATTATTGGAAAGTCTAAATAACGAAATTCCAACGGCATTAGTCTCTAATAAACATCCTATATCTTGTGTTAAAATTTCATGACGTTTTCTTTTAATTTCGGTATTTTCCATAGGAGAGAGAAAATTGCAAAAATGATTGAATTTCTCTTTTAAATTTTGGGCTAAGGTACCAAATAAAATAATTTCAGGTTTATGACTGTATGTAGTCACGCTAACCATGTGACAATTTTATTTTAATTTTGGAAACCTTTTATTATTTCTATTTTGAGGTTATTTCATGTGTTAATTAAAGAAATTAGCTTATAATATGAATTAAAAGCTAAATTTCCAGAATAAATATTATCAGAAAATCATGAAATACCTTTCATAATGACTATGATATTTGGAAGTGTTTGGAGATAATAAACAAGTCATATGAAAATAGAAAATCCCGATAATGTCCTTGGAAAATCCCGCCTTGGTGCTTTTTGACCCCTTTTGCCCTTTGTAACACGTATGCCTTAGAGACTACTCCGGGGGGTTGAGATTTTGGGTATAACAGTCAGCAAGTCAGGCCGCATTGGATGAGCAAGGATGTGCAGAGCACGTGAGGCAGGGATTTCATACTACGATGCAAAGAAAAAGCAAATATTTGCTGATCCCATATCATCAGATGTAAGTACACAATAACTGGAATTTTTTGCTTCCTAATTACATTATGTGATAAATTAAAAATATTGTTCTACAAAACATTCTTTGTTTTACATGTGGTAGCAATCATTGGATGTTGATGGTGTTGTGTATCAACACCTCATGCTTGTTGATACTAGACCCATTGGGCGCTGATGACCTTCGAGAGATCGCTGTAGAGAAATATTTGAAGGAGTGAGTATTTATAATTTTAATGCATTTTGTATTTATTTTAAGCTTGTCCTGGATTATTGGCAATAAAATGACTTCATTTAAAAATGTTGTATTTATGCAGGGGTCATAAGCTTGGTTTGAGTGATGCGAAGAAACCATTCTCCATCTTGGACTTCCATTACATACATGTAAGTAATCATTTAATTTATGCATGCATTTTTGTATTAAAGTTAAACGTTTAATTTTTTGATCTGTCTAAAGTTGGTAATCCATGGATGGTGTGATGACAGTGTCCTAAACAGCCTGATTCACGGAGCTGTGGCTATAATGTGATGCGGTACATGTTCGAGATTGTACAAAATATTGACACGCTTGATGATGATAAGGTAACCCATACCAATCAAAGTTTTAGTTAAAGTTATTGCATTTTAAATAAAATTGTGTGTACTAATGATGATCAGTTTCTTTTTATGGACAGATCGTTTCTTTTTTCACACAAGCAGGGAGCACGTATTCCAAGATAGATCTCGACTTTGTAAGAGATCATTTATCGTAGTTTTGGTGTAAAAATTACTTGAGCGTTTCTTAGATCTTTTCCTAGTGTAGTTAGACTTAGACTTTTGTTTGTGCTGAAGCAACGTAGACTCTCAAAGTTTGTAAAGTTCAACTCTCTCTTATTTTTGAAAGTTTGAATGGGTTTGTTTGCAATTCGTTTTCGATGTTGCAATTCAAATTGGCAACTTGGTTTATGGTCATATAGTGTGGTTGGTTACCAAAGGGCAATACCAGTTGGATGCCCTGTACAGGTTGTATATGTGATTGTAAATTGGGTTGTGTTGGAAAACACATGGTAGAGGGTAAAAAAACAAGAAAAACTAAAAAAAAAACCACGGTTATGTAAAAACCGTGGTTTAAAATTCAGTGGAACGACGTTTTAAACCACGGTTGATTAGAGAACCGTCGTATAAAAGAGTCATATACCACGGTTATGTAGGTGAACCGTCGTATAAAAGCCTTATATACCACGGTTATAAAGCCAAACCGTGGTATAAAATCGCTCTGATCCGGCGACAGAAACGTCTTTAAACGACGGTCGTAGAACAACCGTGGTTTATAATCGTGCTTTTAAACGACGGTTTTAAACCGTGGTTTATAGGCATTTTCGAATATACGACGGGCGTATTAACCACGATTTAGAACCGTGGTATATAGGCTTTTTGACAGTGGTTAAAAACATTTTCTGCACTAGTGAATGTCGGGTCGGGTGAAAGATAGGTACTGCAAACTACCTACTATGCTGCGGTATAATTTTGGGTTGTCAAATAGATGTGATTCTGTAGAGTCCAACTGCTCCGATGAAGACATGAGAGTGTGATAGGTTTAGACTGTAGCATGTTAGTCCTTTGGAGGAGATCTTTGATGTATTGCTGCTGTGTAAGAATTAGGCCTTGTTGAGTTCTTGTGACTGAGACCCTCAAAAAGAAATTGATATCTCCAATATCTGTGATAGGGAAGTGAGCTGAGAGAGTTTTGGTAAATTTATGTAGAATGAAAGTAGACGAGCCTGTGAGAAGAATATCATCCACGTAGACCAAAACATATACCGTATGTGTTCCTTGTTTGAAAATGAATAAAGAGTGGTCTGACTGAGAGATAACAAAACCAATTTCCACCAAAAAACTGCTCAATTTGGCATACCATGCCCGTGGGGATTGCTTGAGTCCATAGAGGGACTTGCGTAATTTGCAAACATGATAAGGGTAGGTAGAATTAATAAACCCAGGAGATTGCTTGATATAAACATCCTCTTCAAGTTCCCCATGCAGAAATGCATTTTGGACATCTAGTTGCTTGATAGGCCAATTGTTAGAAACTGCCAAGGATAGAACTAATCTGATAGTGACCTGTTTAACCACAGGACTAAATGTTTCTGTATAGTCATACCCTGGATTTTGAGAGAATCCTTGAGCAACTAACCTTGCCTTGCGCCGTTCTATTTGGCCATTTACTTTCCTCTTTGTTCTGAAAATCCAACGAACACCCAACAGATTAAAAGTAGGATCAGGTGGGACTAAATCCCAAGTGTGATTAAGTTCAAGAGCAGCCATTTCCTTTTGCATAGCCTGCACCCAATCTGGGTAAAGAAGGGCTTGTTTTAGTGTAGGATCATCAGGAATGAGAGAAAGGTCAGTTGTGTGAAGCTGATAAGGAACAGTTCCATCAGTTCTGATGTGAGGTTTCAGAGAATTGGTTTTGGACCTTGTTGTCATAGGATGAGAGACAGGTGGAGGGTTGAGTGGTGGGGTTGGGTCTGGGTTTGGCATAGGTTCAGGGTCTGGTTGTGGGTCTGGGTGTTGTATATGTTCAGGAGAAACAAGTGGAGATGCTGTAGTAGAATGTGATGATGAGTGTGGAGATGAAGGAGGTGATGAATGTGGAGAGGATAAGAGAGAAAGGGGAGATTGGGTTTGATAAGTGGAGGTCAGATTGGGAATTAGAAGATTGTAGGTTTGAAGAGTAGACTGAGGAGATGATGGTGTGGGGCGGTATGCAAAGGGAAAATGATGCTCATCAAAGGTAACATCACTGGATGTATATAGCCTTTTGGTAGACAAATCATAACACAGATAACCTGCATGGTGCTGAGAATATCCCAGAAAAACACATGGAACAGACCTGGGTGATAGTTTGTGTTTTTGATAGGGGCGAAGATTATGATAACAGCAGCATCCAAACACTTTGAGCACTGTATAGTCTGGAACCTTGTTGTAGAAAACCTGATACAGAGATTTCTGCCCCAGAGCAGAACTGGGAGTTCTGTTTAGAAGATAAACTGCTGCCTGAAAGGCATAGGACCAATCGGTAATAGGCATAGAAGCCTGAGCTAACAAGGTAATACCTCTGTCCACAACATGTATGTGCCTGGTTTCAACTGCCCCGTTTTGCTGATGAGAGTGAGGACATGTTAATCGATGATTAATGCCCTTTTGTTGGAAAAAAGTAGCGAGAGCCTGAAACTCCCCTCCCCCATCTGGTTGGACTGATCGAATGGAAGTTTGATTAAAATTTTCAACAAGATTACAGAAAGTGATAAACACTTGTTGCCCATCAGATTTAAGAACAATAGGAAACAACCACATATAACCAGAAAATGAATCAACAAGTAACAGAAAATACTTGAATCCATTAACAAAAGGAACATAGGCAGGGCCCCAAACATCCATGTAGAGTAATTCAAAAGGTTCTTTAGACACATTAGAAGAGGGAAAATGGGGAAGAGCATGAGTTTTGCCAATGCTACACGCTGAACAAAATTGCATAGGCTGAGTATTATAAACAGGTAACTTAAAAGCATTGATAGTGTATTTAGTGGTAGCTAAGGAAGGATGACCAAGCCTCCAATGCCAAATAATAGGATTAGTCTTGGTGCTTAGGTTGAGTTGAGGAAATTGAGTGGAGTGAGAAACTGGAGCAGCAGCGGTGGGAAAAACATACACTCCATGCTTAGCTGGACCTCTGAGAAGAGGTTGATGTGTTTGACAGTCCTTCAAGAGAAAGTGAGAGGGATGAAACTCAAAATATGTATTGTTGTCAACACAGAACTTATTTACAGACAATAAGTGTTTGTTTAGGGAGGGACTGTAAAAGATATGATGTAGTTTAAAAAGGTGAGGAGGGAGAGAAACAGAACCCATACCCTGATGAGTTATGGGCAGAACACAACCGTCCCCAAGAGAGATAGAATCATGTCCAGTGTACTCTGTTGATCCCAAGTTCAATCTGGAAAAATCCCCTGTAAAGTGATGGGAAGCAGCTGTGTCTGGGAGCCATTCAGTAGACTGTATAGGAGAGTTATAAGTAGTAGAATTAGCAGAAAAGGTAGAGGGCGGAGTGGATTGATAGGAGTGATTAAACCGGTGATAGCAGTCACGGGCTTCATGTCCCTTTTTAAAACAAATTTGGCACTGTGGTCTATTATCTGGTTGACCAGTGAAATAGGTGTTTGTGTTTCTGCCTCTTCCTCTGTCTGATTGTCTACCACGCCCCCTGTTGGAATTTCTGCCACCCCGATTGTCTCCTCTCCCTCTGGAACTGTTCTGAGTGTTGTAAGTAGTAGTGGCATTGGCACTAACAGAATGAGAAATCTGCTGAGATTGCTGAGCAAGAGTAGCCTCAAACTGAAGGAGACTACCCAAAATATCAAACGGAGACAATTTATCTCTGGATGCCATAATAACCGTAGTAATAGGGTTATACTCAGAAGATAAGCCCCTTAACAGGAATGTTTGAAACTCTGTATCTGAAACACTGTATCCTGCTCCAGCCAGAGAGTGAACCAAACTCCTGGCTCGGTTATAATAATCTGTTATAGATTCATTTCCTTGTTTACTGAGCCCAGCAAGTTGAGCATGAAGATGACCCATCTTTGCTGCAGTTTGAGCAGCATAGGTTTTCTGTAATCTATCCCAGAGATCCTTGGATGACTCACATCCAACAACAGAGACTATAATAGGTTCTGTTAATGACATGTGAATAACTGACATAATCAACTGATCTTGATTAACCCATTTAATATAATCTGCATCTACCTGACCATTGTTGTTCATCTTTGCAGGACAAGAGTGAGATCCATCCAAAAATTTATATAAGTCGTTCCCTTTGAGAAAAGGAACGATTGTAGTTTTCCACAAGCTAAAGTTGGATTGAGAGAGTTTAATCAGATTTCCAGCAGCAGATAAAACAGATTGAGTACCCGTAAAAGAAGAAGGAGTAGAATTGTTGTTGTTTCCCCCAGCTACGTGTTGTCCGATGGCCCCTTGATCTTCAGGTGTTAGCGTCGTCATTCTGCCGCTTCAGACACCTCTGGCGGCTCTGATACCATAAAGAGAGTAGGGTAAAATATGATTGGCAATCGGCACCTTGTATTCAGTGAATAGTTACCTATTTATAGTAAGGTAACTTAATACATGTGTAGGACAGTAGACTGGACTTTGGCTATTTGGGCTGCGGGCCCATCTGTACTATTCTTTACTCTTAAACCTATACAATAAGGTCGCGTTCTATCATCACGATTGCAAGATTAATGCGAAATATGCTAAAAGTAAGGGACAGGTGTCAAAATTTAACTACTATATATCCTGCAATAATACAGTTGTCTGGTTAACATTTGTTAACCACAGAGAGCTTTATACAAACGCAGTAAAACCTGCGTTTCAAAGTTGGGAACGAACGCCCCCTAAAGCCCAACACATCTACAGACGTTATTTCCTATTACATGACCGGTACCATCTCCCCTTTCCTCAGAAACCTCACTTCTTTGCAACTCCTTGATCTCAGTGAGCTCAAGGAACTGAGCGGCCCAATCCCCAGAGAGCTTGGTAAGCTGAAAGCACTCAGGTTCCTATACCTAAACAAGAATCAGCTCACCGAAAGATACCCATTTCCTTCATAAACCTCGTTCAGCTCAAAAGGTTGTTTCTGGATGATAATCTCTTAACCGGTAGCTTACCCTACTCCGTCTTTAGCTCTTTTCCTCTCCTCTTTAATTTGGGTTTGTCAGGGAATAATTTCTCCGGTCCGATCCCGTCTTCTATCACAAAATCCACCGCCTTAACCCAGTTTGATCTCCATTCCAACAATTTTCGAGGTTCCATCCCAGAAACTATCGGAAACCTCAACAAGCTTGTCTCTTTGGACCTATCTTCAAATTCAATCACCGGAACCCTTCCAAACTCCATCGGTGCGCTTTCCAACCTTAACACTCTTTCACTGAACGATAATCAAATATCCGGCTCAATTCCTCCCTCATTTGGTCAGCTCAAATCCATGAGATTCTGCCAGTTGTCTAACAACAAGATTAGCGGCTTAATACCGGCTACCATGGGCAAACTATCTAGCCTCCAGAGGCTCATCCTTGAAAACAACAAGTTCACAGGGGAGCTCCCTAGCGAACTGGGAGATCTTATTAATATTACTGAAATCTATCTCGGGAACAGCCGACTCACTGGAAAGATTCCTTCCAGCTTTGGGAAGTTAGCCAATCTTCTAACCTTGGACTTATCAGGGAATCAGCTCATAGGTCCAGTAACTCCAGAGCTTCAGAAGGTGAAGTTCCTGCAAGACTTGATTCTGTCCAACAATCCACTTCGGTTGGGTGCTATGCCATCGTTTCTGTCAAAGATTGGGACCCTTTTCAAGCTCCAGTTATCCAACACCGGGCTCACCGGTCAGCTTCCACGCTGGTTAGCTTCCACCTCGATATCGACTCTTGACCTTTCTCACAACGCTTTGACCGGGGAACTACTGGCCTGGATGGGTAACATGACTAACCTAGTCGACCTCAACCTGTCTAGCAACCTGCTAACCGGAAACATACCCAGCACAGTCATCAACCTGCAGGGGTTGGAAGAGTTTTATGTTTCTAATAACAATCTGACTGGACAGATTCCGGCTCATAAGACTAATTTTCCCGCTTCTGGGTTTTTGAATAATCCTGGACTATGTGGGTCTCCGCTTCCTGCTTGCAAAAGCTCCGAGTAAGAGTACTGGTGCGAACGGAAGCAGAAAACACGGTTGAAACTGTTCAAAAACGACGGTTCTGAACCGTCTTTTAAACGCCCGTCATTTTTTGTCATATGTCTTAAGCGACGGTTCAAAAACCGTCTTTTAAGATACATTAAGCGACGGTTTTTTCGAACCGTCTTTTAAAAGCTCCTGAACGTAATTTTTTTTAATCTAGTCTCATTTGCCAAGATTAACTTGTAATCTATGGCGGTGTCTGGATTCGAACCCGCGACCCATGATAAAATCGATCCCACACTCGCACCCCTTACCACTAGGCTACTGCATCAAATTCATTTATTTTATTAACAAAACACATATATGTAAATAAGACTAATTCGTTTATCTTATTAAACTACTAATTTAGTAAAATGATAAATGCTAATTATAAAATTATATAATAAAACCAAGTTAAAATGCTAATTATGAAATTATAAAAATAATAAATATTTTTTTCAATAATAACTATAATGCTATTATATAAAGACTAATTTACTAAGCTTTTATAACATATATATGTTTAGCGCTTTAAATGACGGTTTCAAGTAAACCGTCTTTTAAAAGTGCTTCGCCGACACTTTAAATGACGGTTTCAAGTAAACCGTCATTTAAAGTGCTTCGCCGACACTTTAAATGACGGTTTCAAGTAAACCGTCATTTAAAGTGCTTCGCCAACACTTTAAATGACGGTTTCAGGTAAACCGTCTTTTAAGAGTGCACTTTAAAAGACGGTTCATTTAAAACCGTCTTTTAAGAGTGCTTCGCGCGCGTATGAGCAGCACTTTAAATGACGGTTTCAGATAAACCGTCTTTTAAGAGTGCATTTTAAAAGACGATTCTAACATAACCGTCTTTTAAAGTCTCTTCGCGCGCGCACACAGCTAATTTAAGACGGTTTTCGCTAAAACCGCCTTTTATAGGCCGTGTTTTTTGATATTTTTTCCACTAGCTAGTGTAACTAATAGAAAAGAAAAGGTTTGTTATTGTTAAGTGCACCTTATGTACTTAGAGAAGTAAATAATATTGTTTGGTTTGAATAAGCTGATGATCATACCATCTTTCAACAATGGAATTTCTCTATTACTATTTTTAGCATACATCGATTAGCTTATGGTTACTATTTTGAGTAACTTTTATTTTTTGCGTCCAATGGTCAATATATTATCCGTTAGTACTATAGTCTTCAGTCCTTGAAGGCAAATTCTTACCTACATATGTCTATAATTTGCTTTCTTCCTTTTTTTTTTTAATTTTGGGAGTGAGGAGCGCGCACACGTCCTTTTTTTTCTTTTTTTTTTCAATTTTTTTTATATCCTTATCACAACATTTTTAAATTGTTGTAACTTTTAATATATATGTTCAAAATGAAAAAAAATTATATCATTGTTCATCTAAATTCAAGCTCTTCAAAACAAGACCAGTCATGGATATATTTTGACAACTTAAAAAAAATATTTTTACATGTATGAAACATAGAACGTAAAAGAAAATTTGTACAGATTGTCATACAAACCTGTACAAATATTCACTAAAACATGTACATCCTCACGTAAAAACATGTACATCCTCGCATTAAAAGCATATAGATAGTCATATAAACCTGTACGAATCATTAAATATGTTCATCCTTAAATTAAAAGTTGTACATATAAGGAAGAACACTTGTATAGGTGGTCATACAAACATGTACATATGACCATACAAACATGTATAGATGTTTATTAAAGAACATGTACATTCTCACATTTAAACATGTACATCGTCATATTAAAACATGTACATTCTCACATTAAAATATGTACATACTCACATTAAAATATCATGGTATACATGTAAAAATAATTTTTTTTAAAGTTGTCAAAACATATCTATGACTGGTCTTGTTTTGAAGAGCTTGAATTTAGATAAACAATTATATAATTTTTTTCATTTTGGACTTATATATTAAAAATTATAACAATTTAAAGTTTTTATAATTAAGTAATAAAAAGATAAAAAAAATTTTAAAAAAAAGCGCGCCTGCTTTTCCCTTCAGTAGCATCCCCGTGTGAAATGAGAAGGAAAAAAAAGTTCCATTACACGTGCTCCCCCTCCACTTGAGTATGTAGCCAGATGGCTACAGTGGGTTGTAGGTAAGAAATGCCGGTCCTTGAAAGTGGTCAGCAACCATTTTATTGTATTTGTTCGATTTGTCCTCTTGCTGCTCTGCAGCATGTAATCTATCAGAATAGCGATTGTACGGGACGGTTACACCTTATTTGATGCAGCCACATGCCAGGCTGGAAAGAAAATCTATGTCAGCATTTTTTAAGTATCTTTTAAACTTTGGATTGATGCAGCGGGGAGCGGGGTAATCCCAAATGTATTGATTTTCTCAAATCAAAAGAACAAACATTATTTCATTGCATTGTAACTTTTAAAATATAAGTCCAAAATTAAAATTTTTTGCACCATTGTTCATCTAAATTCAAGCTCTTTAAAACAAGACCAATCATGGGTATATTTTGACAAGTTTAAAAATTTATGTTAGTTACATGTACATATCAACGACACTTATGATTCACTACATACAATTAATAATACACCATATAACATTAATAATACACCATAAACCAATAATAATTCAGTATTTGTTCAGAAAATTGTTATCTAATTCACCACTTATTAGTTAATGAATCATAATACTAATTTCAATGAATCGTAATATCACATTTAATGAATCATAACATCATGTTAGTAGATCATCGGTAACATATAAAAAAAATTTAAAACAATGATACAACACAAAAAAATATTTGATACGTAAGAAAAATACATGATTCATCATATAAGGTTTAAAATACATCATTCAACAATAATAATACACTACAAAACAATAATGATTTTTATCGGTTCCGGAGTTTGTTATACAATTCACCACTTATTAGTTAATGAATCATAGTATCAATTTTAATGAATCGTAATATCAAAACTAATGAATCATATATGATTTTAGCATATCATGGTGTACATGTAAAAATAATTTTCTTTTTAAAGTTGTCAAAACATATCCATGACTGGTCTTGTTTTGATGAGCTTGAATTTAGATGAACAATGATATAATTTTTTTTCATTTTGGACTTATATTTTAAAAACTACAACCAATTAAAGTTAATATAATAAAAAGACAGTCTAGTCAGCAAAACAGTCCTGACTGGACTGCCAAATGGACAAGCCCATACCATATTGGACGCGGACTGTCCGTGTCATCGAATTTGCGGTAATCTATACCTGGCTTAACGATTTATTATATTGAACATGACACGATTTAATTTAATTTAAGGGAAAATTCACAATATGTCGAGTTTGTAATTGACGATATACCCCTTTTGAAAAGTTGTCCCTAATATGCCACGATTTGAGTTTGAAATTCACAAAATGCCATTGTCCGGTAACGAACGTTAAATCGTCGTTAACCCTCTCTGGACAATGACCAAAATGCCCCTAATGAAAAGTTTGAATTTGTATAATTTTTTTAATGGCGCTGGATCAACTGTGCAACGACTATTTTTTTAAACAACTTTAAAAGTACACAAAATACCCTCGTTTGATTTAAAAGTTTACAATATGCCACTATTTAAGTTTTATAGTTTACAATATGTCATTGTTTGAGTTTTGATGTTCACAAAATACCCATGTTTTTCCTGTAACGACTAGTTTTGATACTCAAACGGCTAGTTAGAGTCCAACAACTCTTTTTTTTGCCTTTATAAAGACCTTCTTATCATATAAACAGAGCGCACACCATACTAAAGCCATGACCATGTTTAAAACTACAATCAATGAAAAGTTTCAAACAATTCATTGCTTAATGGTTACCCGAGTAGAACAGTCTACCCCTAGAAAGGGTTGAGGCAGGAGGACCCGTTATCCCCCTTCTTGTTTGTCTGTTGTATGGAGACCCTTTCATCCAATCTTCAAACGGCCGCGCAATCTGGCCTGGTCCGTGGCATAATCTACCAAATTTTGGGGTTTGACATTACAAGCCTCCTTTGCAGGAGAGGGTAAGGTTTGATGGAGTTCTACAGTTGCAATGAATTGTTTGAAATTTTTCATTAATTATAGTTGTAAACATGGTCATGGCTTTAGTATGGTGTTTGTGCTCTGTTTGTATGATAATAAGGAAAAACAAGAGCATTTTGTGAACATCAAAACTTAAACAGTGACATATTGTAAACTGTAAAACCAAACAAGGGTATTTTGTGTACTTTAAAGTTGCTTAAATTTTGGTCATTGTCTAGAGAGGGTAAACAGCGAATTTAACGTTCGTTACCGGACAATGGCATTTTGTGAATTTCAAATTCAAATCGTGGCATATTAGGGATAACTTTCCAAAACGGGGTATATCGTGAATTCAAATCGTGGAGTATTGTGATTTTTTCCTTAATTTAATTAGTGAATACAGGTTCCAATTTTTATAAATATGAAATTATTTTATTTTCATATATAATTTAACTACCTTTCGTTTACACATATAATAATGGTACTAAATAGTAAAATATTTGCTTTGTTAAAAAGAATATTGTTGATATAACATGTTAATGTCATGATGTTTTCTGTCGGGCCAATAATAGCGGTCCGGTTAAGATTAGCTTTTTTTTTCCTATTGTGTCCCTTTTTCATAATTTATGATCACCTCACCTTACCACAATTATACTCCATTCGAGAAAAAAAAGAGTAGATTATAGAATTGAAGATGCTATTACATACAATCGGAAAATAACTTTTTGATCATTCACGTAAAATATTTCAAAAACTACAATATTCATCTATAAATTTAAACATATTAGAAAAAGTGTCCAAATTCCATTATATAAGGTGGTTAGATTTGTAGAAATCATATTCAAATTGTATTCAATGATATAGTTGAGAGAGGAAGAGAGGAAATGATGTTCAAGAGTTTCAAGAAATTTTCCGGAGATCGAAATAAAAGAGATGAGAACCATCAAGAGTAAGACAGGAGGAACATCTCAATGATATCAACATCAACGAGGACATACGAGGTATGTATTTGCCGCTTAAGGTAAAATAAGACAAAAAACATAAAGAACAGTCAGAAAGTGAAAAAAGAGATAAAATCTACCTCGGGTGGTGGATGTCGACAGCCACCTAGGAAAGCCAGTGTCAACGTGTGGTCGGAGACGACCGCCGAGAACACCCGACGCCGACTGCAGCTTTATTTTACGGACGTCGACTGCGGCGTTTGTATATGGGCATCGGCGGCCACTATCCTCAACCAACGTTGACAATGGCCTTTTGTACCAGTCGACACTGGCTGAACCGGGGGGTTTAGCCGATTTTGACTTGTTTGAGCGGTTTTTCTATTTTTATCGGTTTTGCCCTTTCGTGGACCGGTTAATTCCGACTTAATTTGATCGGGTTTAGACTTGTATGTTACATGGCAGTACGTACTTTGAGTGAATTGCTGAAGATAAATAGTGATAAGCTATTGTGATATTAAAATGTCATAAATAGTGAACGGATAATCCTACATGATAGCAATATATGTTTATAGAACAAACACACCGTACCGAGAAGCAAGTTGACGTTTTGTTCTTTTTTTTTTTCGAAGTTAAGGCATAGAAAATATTTCATCAAAGGCCATTAGGAAAATTACTTCATAAGGCACCACCAACCTTGCTCATATGTTGAGCATTAGTGAACTATGCACGGGAAAGATCAAGGCAATGTCAACTACTATAGGCTAGTATCCCGCAGATACTACCGGTGAGTGGGTTGACTGAGACTGTGCTAGACCAAACAAACCAATCTAAATCTAGACAATATTACATAACCAAGGAGAAACATAGAAACATGGAAGTAGGAGCAACTTAGGCCCCCATAAATTATTTAAAACCCAACATGCAACATCAAGACGGTGGCGACGAGGAGGCGGTGGGCGGCGGTGCGTTGTTAAGTCACCGGAGCGAAGGCGGGGCAGTGGCGGGAGTGGTAAACCCACTTTTGACATTGCACCAAAAGCACAAAAATTGTGCTCATCTTGAAGCTCTCGGCGATATCAACATTATAGCGACCGGCTTGTCAACGTTGGTAGTAAAACCAAAATTATTTGTGGAGAATTTATAGGAGATTTGAAGGGTGAAACTATAGTAAAAAAAATGAGAAAACAGAGATGGAGGATGAAGAAGGTGTTGCATGTTATAGAAAAAGAGACAAAATGAGGAGGGAAGGAGAAATGAAAGAGCTATCTCTCCCTCTCTCTGCTACATTGTAGCGACTGGCTTGTCAACGCTTTATTCTTAGTTTACATATACATTGGCGGTTTGCACATTTTTGTTTTTCTAAGTTTTCAACAAGCCTTGATTTTCTACATTGTTCCATGGTAATCATCATTGTCTTCATCACTCCTCATATATTATTACTAGTCTACACCGGCCGTCTCTAAATAGCCCTTCATATGATCAACCATGAGACTCCCTTGTATGATTTTTTTTTTGGGTGCAAAATGTAGTTTTACAAATATAGGAGGTCACTATACTACAATACCATTTCACATTACAGATGATTGCAGTTTGTTCCAATTATTGTCGCTTAATGAGGTTATTCGTCAACTTAACTACGGATACTATGCAACGAAGATGATCTACATAATGCTAAATTGTAGGGATCCTCAATAACTCATTCCACTTCACCTGATCACTGATAATGATATTGAACATATGGTTGTAGCAAAAATATATGACTATCTCTACCTAGGCAATGTACCTATCATTTTGCGGAATAGTGAATTATGTGGAGTTGTCGATCTCACGGACCTCGTTCCATTAACTGACAATTTATTAACTAAATGAGAAAATAAATTAAACTAGGAAAAACAGGAAGTGTCACTTTTTTGAAGTTTTCTTAATCTAAACAAAATCCTGACTCAATAAACAAACATAAAAAATAATTAAAATTAAATAAATTAAATAAATAAAAATCTAAATCTGAGGAAGCACCCGGATTGTTCTGCAAACCTTCACTTTCTAAATATATTAATAAACTCTTCCATAATTTTACAATAAACTCATAAACTATAAATAATTCGTTATCGGCTAAGTTCAAATGAATCCTAATTAGTTGCTAGAACTAGCATCAGACTAATTGTAACACCCTGGATTTTGCCTTAAAACATAGGAAATAAAATAACAAAGCTAACGGTGAAAACGGCTTCGAAAACGGACTCCAAACGAGCCCTAAAGGTGTAAAACAAGCCTGGTCCGAACTTGTGTCCGGACATGGGAAGTTCGGACACAAGCCGAGATAGTTAAACTGTGAAAATCCATCCGTCCGAACTTGTGTCCGGACATGGATGTTCGGACACAAGTCGAGAGTTAAAAGGTCTGAAAACCAAAGGCGTCCGAACTTGTGTCCGGACTTGGAAGTTCGGACACAAGTGAGTTTAAAAAGTCCGAGAAATTTAACGTGGCGTGTCCGAACATCAATGTTCGGACCAAAGTTCGGACACACCAAAACAGAGAGCTTCTAAAACATTCGGGGCCTGTCCGAACATTGATGTCCGGACGGACGTTCGGACAGGTCCTTAAGTGCAGTTTTAAATACAGAAATAGAGCCCAAAAACTGTTAGAAATACTTATGCAAAATATAATAACAACAAGAGAATCCCTCGAGCAGAAGAAGTCATTAATAAAACTCAATACAACCACAAACTTGATAAAACTGATTCAAAGAGCAATTAACTTAGTTAACCAAAACTCAAATGCACATAACCTTCAATATAGCAGCGGATCTCAAAATATCCAGGGCATTACCGCCACACCCAATACCCATGGGTGCTCAGGCTGATGAACTAAACAACATTAAAACCAAAGTTAACTTTCAAATTATGCGGAAGCAAAATAACGTTAATGTATAAAAACCTTGAGAACATAACAACACCTCTGAAACATTGAAATTCAAAACATCGCCTTATTATTACGTGGTCCTAAACTAGGTGATTCGCGGTCCCGATCCCCTCAGCTAATCATCCATACCTGCGATCATAAAACATAGACAAAACACAGAAAGGATCGCACAAATCAGAAAAACTGAGTAAATTCCACCTCAAGCTGTAAAATACATTTTGGAACACCATTGCCTTTAACAAACAGATGAGAGGGTTTACTGAATAGTTAATGAATTTTCCAGAAAAATATAACAATACCGAACTGCAGTAGGGAGCTTTCAACAGGGAGTAATAACCACAATTCCGAACACGGGGTCACCTGTGGGACCCCAAACAACAATTCCAGGACAGTCACCTATGGGACCGTCAAACAACCACCTCACCCTAAGTCCTTAAGTGTGCACACCCCCTATGAAACAGCAGTAACATAGAGTAGATCATAGAGCTTAACTGCAACAATGTGTGCAGCGCAAATAATATCAATAATGGGGAGCACCTATGGGCTCCCAAACAACAGAATACAACCTGTGAAAGACTCCCAAAACCACAATTGAAACACCACAATCTCGATCCAATTCCTCAATTCCAAAACGTGGGGAATAATCCCAAATCTCCAAACCATAACCGAGATAAAACTCAACGAACCCTTTTCCAATATTTCGCAAAACCACAATCAAAACCATTGAGCATAGAATTTACCTGGAACAACCAAATCCCTCAAGAGCCCAACTGCTCCGGACTATTGATAGCACTCGTCGATGTAATCGGAGTCTAGGTAACCAAAATTCGCAATCAGAATTCACCAAGCAACGAATAGATAACTAAACAACCAAGTAGAATACTTTACCCGACAATCTACCAACTGGCACCAGGGAATAATCAGACCTCGACGGAACCAGTGAGAAATCACCAAGGGTTTGAAGAAGAAGAACGTGAAAACAAAACAGAGTGTAAACACAAGAGCGGCGTATTGAGGATGGGGAGAAGTGAAGAGAAATCAACCCTTAAATAGAATTACTTGAGTAATAAATGAGAACAAACTAATTAAGGATTAAAGGAAATACAATTAATATAATTAAGAAGGAGTTCTAACTTCTGGAATTTAAAATATCTCTAAAGGATAAATCTTGATAAATCAGGGAAAATAATAAAAGAAGATTGATGAAATAATTCCGGAAGGAATAAATCAGAAACGAGAAGTAATATAGAAGAGAAAGATATATTGTAAATAATTTAAAGGCAATACCAATAATATAAATGCTGAGATAGGAAAAAGGAGAATTAACAGGATAATACTTTGAATAGTCAAATAGAATTCGAACTCTGAATACTTAAAATAAGTTGGAGAGAATATTCTGAAAAGTATTGCGGGATTTAATAACTCAGAGAAATCAGGAGAGAGAAATAACTATATCATATAGCATTCGAAACACGGTTAAATCCGTAATTGCAAAACGTCACCAAAATACAAAAACACCTTAAAGAGAAGATTAATTCCCTGGGCCACTTTAACTAACCTTAGACATATCACTCAAACCATATATTAATATTATTCCTAGCTTAGAATTCCTGGGTATTTCATCTCATCCCCCTTAAAAGAAAGCTTCGCCCTCGAAGCTAAAACTCATCCATAAAGCGAAAACTGCCAAACGAATTACTGTCTCGAGCGGTTACCTGATCGAAAAGCTGTGGGTATTTCTTCCTCATTTCCTCCTCTACCTCCCATGTAGCCTCTTCGGTTCCATGATTAGACCATAAGACTTTGACCATACGGATGGACTTCGATCGTGTCTCCCTGGTCTTAGTGTCCATTATTCTGATGGGATACTCCTCATAGGATAGATTCTGCTCCAGCTCCAAGACCTCTGGCTGCAACACATGCAAAGGGTCGGGAACATACCGCTTCAACTGGGATACATGGAAGACGTTGTGAACTTTCTCCAGTTCACAAGGAAGCGCTAGCCGGTATGCCACTTCTCCAACCCTCTCCAAGATCTCATAGGGTCCAACGAACTTGGGACTGAGCTTCCCTTTCTTCCCGAACCTGGTTACTCCTCTCATGGGCGATACTTTCAGAAAAACTCTATCTCCAACCTCGAACTCAACTGGTCTGCGCTTGAGATCGGCATAGGACTTCTGCCTGTCCTGGGCTGCCTTCATTCGTCTCTGGATCATCCGGACTTGCTCCATAGTCTCTTCTATCAACTGAGGTCCCAAAACAACAGTCTCACTAATGTCGCTCCAACATAGCGGTGTCCTACACTTCCTCCCATACAAAGCCTCATAAGGAGCCATCTTGATGCTGGTGTGGTAACTGTTGTTATAAGAGAACTCTATCAGATGTAGCATATCTGCCCACGAACCCTGGAAATCCATCACACATGCTCGAAGCATGTCCTCCAAGGTCTGGATGGTTCTCTCTGTCTGACCATCAGTGGCTGGGTGAAACGCAGTGCTCAACTTCAACTTGGTGCCCATCGCCTTCTGAAATTGCTGCCAGAAATGAGCTAAGAACCTCGATCTCTGTCTGAAATGATGGTCTCAGGTACCCCGTGATATCTCACCACATTTCTGATGTAAGCATCCACCAACTGGCTCATGGACCACGTCCTCTTCATGGGTATAAACCGTGCAGATTTAGTGAGTCGGTCCACTATTACCCAAATCTGATTAACTCCTCCCTTCGCCGGTGGTAAACCCATCACAAAGTCCATGGAAATGGAGTCCCACTTCCACTTTGGGACCTCCAACGGCTGCAATAAACCTCCCGTCCTCTTGTGCTCGAATTTGACCTTCTGGCAGGTAAGGCATCTCGACACAAACTCTGCAACTTCCCTCTTCATCTTAGGCCACCAAAACATCTTCTTTAGGTCCTTATACAACTTATCACCACCAGGATGAACTGAATAGGGAGTGTTATGAGCCTCCCTCATCAGTCTCTCCTTTACCTCCACGCACCCCTGAGGTACACACCATCGGCCTCTAAACCTCAGACTGCCGTCACTGTGGGTC
Organism: Limonium bicolor; assembly: GCA_023374045.1. Taxonomy (NCBI): domain Eukaryota; kingdom Viridiplantae; phylum Streptophyta; class Magnoliopsida; order Caryophyllales; family Plumbaginaceae; genus Limonium; species Limonium bicolor. Next base: position 396,117,933 of record CM041776.1, on the reverse strand, counting down.
TCAAACCCTTCAGCTTTCCCTTCCTTCATCTTCTCCTTGATGCGCTCCAACTTCGCATCACCCGGCTGTCCCTTGAGTATCTCCCCATAAATGTCGGAAGAGACACTCATATGGTACAACCTCACCTCACGCTCTACTCCTCCCGCCTCCATCACTTCCAAGTTCAGCTTCTCAAAGTCACGAACTAGCTCGTCTGGAAGAACCCACATCGAATTCACAGAATGACTTTTCTTCCTACTCAGAGCATCGGCCACTAGGTTAGACTTCCCCTCATGATATAAGATCTCCAAATCATAGTCCTTGATCAGTTCCAACCATCTCCTCTGCCTCATATTTAGTTCCTTCTGAGTGAAGATGTACTTGAGGCTTTTGTGGTCGGTGTAGATCTTGCAGGAAACTCCATACAAGTAGTGCCTCCAAATCTTCAGGGCGAAGACTACTGCTGCAAGCTCTAGGTCGTGCGTCGGGTATCTGGTCTCGTACTCCTTCAGCTGTCTCGATGCGTAGGCTATGACTTTCCCATGCTGCATCAAGACACACCCAAGCCATACTTGGAAGCATCGCTGAAAACCTCGAATCCGTCTGTCCCCGAAGGCAAAGTCAACACTGGGGCTGTGGTCAACCTTTCCTTCAACGTCTGAAACGCCTTCTCACAGTCATCATCCCACTGAAACTTGGTTACTTTCTTCATGAGGTTTGTGAGGGGTCTAGCTATCTTTGAGAAATCCTTCACAAAACGTCTGTAGTACCCCGCTAGACCCAAGAAACTGCGAACCTCCGTCAGATTGCTCGGTTCTGGCCACTCTTTCACTGCTTGGATCTTGGCCGGATCCACTGAGATTCCGTCCTTGGTGACGATGTGGCCTAGGAATGCCACTCGGTCCAACCAAAAGTCACACTTAGTTAGCTTGGCGTAAAGCTGCTGCTCTCTCAAAATCTGTAAGACTGATCTCAGGTGCTCCTCGTGCTCTTCCTCATCCCTGGAGTAGATGAGGATATCGTCTATAAATACCACCACAAACCGGTCTAGATAGGGATTGAAGATCCGGTTCATGAGGTCCATGACTGCCGGCGCGTTCGTCAAACCAAAGGGCATCACCAGAAACTAAATGCCCATATCTAGTCCTGAAGGCCGTCTTCGGGATATCCTTCTCTGCAACCGTAACTGGTGATATCCCGACCTCAGGTCTATCTTAGAGAAGACTCCTGCACCCTGAAGTTGGTCGAAGAGGTCGTCGATTCTGGGCAAGGGATACCGGTTCTTCACAGTGATCTGGTTCAGCTCCCGGTAATCTATGCACAGCCTCATGCTCCCGTCCTTCTTCTTTACAAACAAGACAGGAGCTCCCCATGGCGATACACTCGGGCGGATGTATCCCTTCTCTAGTAACTCCTCCAATTGGACTTTCAGTTCCTTCAACTCTGATGGCGCCATACGGTATGGGGCCTTGGAGATGGGCGCTGCTCCTGGCACAAGGTCGACGCTGAACTCCACCTCCCTGTCTGGCGGCATACCAGGAATCTCATCTGGAAAGACGTCAGGGAACTCATTCACCACCCGAATCTCTTCTAATGGGCTCGGCGCTCGGTTCAAATCCTGGACATGGCAGAGGTATGCCTGCTGTCCCTTCTTCACTTGGGAGAGAATTGACATAGCTGAAACTATCTTTACTCCCGGCTTCTTCTCCACGCTACTGTAGGAGACTCTTCGGCCCGCTGGTCCTCTCAGAATGATCTTCTGCTCTCCACAGTCGATCTTCCCTTTATACTTGCTTAGCCAGTCCATCCCCAAAATAATGTCGAAGTCGGGGAGGACGAACTGGATCAGGTCAGTTACAAAAGTTTCCCCTTTTATGTCTACCCCCACATCCCTCAATACATGATTACAAGAAATAACCTGCCCCGAGGGTATAGATACTGCTATGGTAGAAGTCTTACAAGTTTCTAGCCCCAATTTCTTAGCAAATTTCTCAGAAATGAAAGAATATGAAGCTCCAGTATCGAACAAAACACGAGCTGAAGTACCATGAACAGAAAAGGTACCTGCTAACACTTCTGCTTCAGCCTCTGCCTCGGCCCGACTCATAACATTAATCCTCCCCGGAGCTCTGCTGCTGTCTCGGTTCTCCCCTGGACCTCGGTTACCTCCGTTTCCACCCCCGCCATTGCCACGCTGGGGAGCATCCCCTCGCTGATTCTGGGCCTGATGCTGGTCTCTACCTCGAGACTGGGGGTCTGCTGGTGTAGGTCCGGTCTCCGCCATTCCCTCTCTGCTGAATGCCTCCCTGAGGATCCTGGAAGCACTCAAAAGCTCTGTGGCCCTTCCTGCCACACCGGTAGCACGCCACCAGGTTCCCTTCACAGTCCTTCCCCGGGTGATCCTTGTGGCATCTCCTGCAGTGGAAGTGCCTGCTATGCCCGTTCTCTGCTCTCTGGGCCTGCCCCTGGGGCCTATCATTCCGCCTCTGGTCATTCCTCTGGTTCACATCGAACCTCCTCCCATCACCTGAGTTAGGCCTCCACCTCTTGTCCTGGTGTGGCCTCTGATGTCGGTCGTCTCGACTCCGAGTCTCTTCCCCGTCCTCCATCTTCCTTTTCTGACCTGCCTGTACCTCCCTCCTCTTCTGCTGCACCCTATACAGGTTAGCAGCCTTTCCATATGCGTCCTGGAGGGTGGGTATCGTCAGCACGCTCAAAGCCTCCTGGAGACTCCAGTTGAGTCCTCCCACAAATCTCTGCACCTTCGACGCCTCATCAGGGACCATCGTCGGCGCGAACCTTGCCAGCTCTAGGAACTTGGAGTGGTACTCCTTCACACTCCGGGCCTGCTGTTTGAGCTCCGAGAACTCCAGGTATTTCTGCATCCGGACATGCTCAGGGTAGAATCGCCTTCGCATGGCCTCCTTCAGTGCCTCCCATCCAAAGTCAGGTCCCGCCAAAAGAGCATCCTTGTTGGCAGACCACCAGATGTCCGCCTCGCTCTTGAAGTAGTACACAGCGGCGTTGACTCTTCTATTAGCAGGGCAGTTGACCGCCTCGAAGATCTTGTCAAACTCACGCAGCCAATCCTCCAGCAGTACTGGGTCCTCCTCCCCCTTGAATGCAGTTGGCTTCAAGTGGGCGATTCTCTTCGTGTAGTCTTCTGGCACATTGTCTCGCTGGGCTTGGCGTTGCACAATCTGGCCCAGGTTCAAAGCGAGCTCCTGAAGCTGTCTCATTGGGTCGTTGGCTGCCATGGTAGTCCTCCCGCTTCTACTTCTGGTGTTGTAGGGGAAATTCAATCGGTCTGCCAGTCTACCCTACTCAAGGTGGACTCCTGATTATGAGTCAAGAATTTCAAGGCTTTTAATTCCCCTATAACAATCCCTTCCCAAATATACTACATCTCACTACCCTAACCCACGGGTAGATAATACAGATATAACAATAATACATGTAACAAGTATGATACAATTCCAACAATTGGTTAGTACACAATAATCCATGTATAACCTTCAATTATCACACCAAGGTATCCAATATAACTCAACAGCTCACAACATACACGTGATCCATCATAACTTCCCCAAACGGCTTGTCCCCCAATTTTTATCCGGTTACTCAAGTTTTATCTTATTTCGAAAACAAAGCTCTGATACCACCTTTTAACACCCTAGATTTTGCCTTAAAACATAGGAAATAAAATAACAAAGCTAACGGTGAAAACGGCTTCGAAAACGGACTCCAAACGAGCCCTAAAGGTGTAAAACAAGTCTGGTCCGAACTTGTGTCCGGACATGGGAAGTTCGGACACAAGCCGAGATAGTTAAACTGTGAAAATCCATTCGTCTGAACTTGTGTCCGGACATGGATGTTCGGACATAAGTCGAGAGTTAAAAGGTCTGAAAACCAAAGGCGTCCGAACTTGTGTCCGGACTTGGAAGTTCGGACACAAGTGAGTTTAAAAAGTCCGAGAAATTTAACGTGGCGTGTCCGAACATCAATGTTCGGACCAAAGTTCGGACACACCAAAACAGAGAGCTTCTAAAACATTCGGGGCCTGCCGAACATTGATGTCCGGACGGACGTTCGGACAGGTCCTTAAGTGCAGTTTTAAATCCAGAAATAGAGCCCAAAACTGTTAGAAACTTATGCAAAATATAATAACAACAAGAGAATCCCTCGAGCAGAAGAAGTCATTAATAAAACTCAATACAACCACAAACTTGATAAAACTGATTCAAAGAGCAATTAACTTAGTTAACCAAAACTCAAATGCATAACCTTCAATATAGCAGCGGATCTCAAAATATCCAGGGCATTACGCCACACCCAATACCCATGGGTGCTAAGGCTGATGAACTAAACAACATTAAAACCAAAGTTAACTTTCAAATTATGCGGAAGCAAAATAACGTTAATGTATAAAAACCTTGAGAACATAACAACACCTCTGAAACATTGAAATTCAAAACATCGCCTTATTATTACGTGGTCCTAAACTAGGTGATTCGCGGCCCCGATCCACTCAGCTAATCATCCATACCTGCGATCATAAAACATAGACAAAACACAGAAAGGATCGCACAAATCAGAAAAACTAAGTAAATTCCACCTCAAGCTGTAAAATACATTTTGGAACACCATTGCCTTTAACAAACAGATGAGAGGGTTTACTGAATAGTTAATGAATTTTACCAGAAAAATATAACAATACTGAACTGCAGTAGGGAGCTTTCAACAGGGAGTAATAACCACAATTCCGAACACGGGGTCACCTGTGGGACCCCAAACAACAATTCCAGGACAGTCACCTATGGGACCGTCAAACAACCACCTCACCCTAAGTCCTTAAGTGTGAAAAATGTGGTGTGCCACGAAACGGCTCCCACATTGGTTGGAGGGGCGAACGAAGCACTCCTTATAAGGGTGTGGATACTCCTTCATGGTAGACGCGTTTTGAGTGGTGTAACTAGTTGACCCTCAGAAACAAAACTGTGAGCTGCGGCAAAGCGGACAATATCTACCAGCGATTTGAAACTGGGCCATTATATATGGTATCAGAGCCGGTGGTCGGATTGATGTGCCAGCGGGCCCGTGGGGGCGCTGGGCTCCCTTTAGGGGGGTGAGTGGTGTGCCACGAAACGGCTCCCACATCGGTTGGAGGGGCGAACGAAGCACTCCTTATAAGGGTGTGGATACTCCTTCATGGTAGACGCGTTTTGAGTGGTGTAACTAGTTGACCCTCAGAAACAAAACCGTGAGCTGCGGCAAAGCGGACAATATCTACCAGCGATTTGAAACTGGGCCGTTACACTAATGCTCTAATCCGGACACAAACCAACCGCATAAATAACAGTTTCTATTGGATACAGATTAACCTATAGGTGTGATCATGCTTCTAGTCGTTAATCTGGTTTATCTTCTTATGTTTCGTTATCTTTCTCAGCTCTCGTGTGTTGATTAGAAAACTACAAAAATTACTTTAATAATTAGCTAGAGAATTAAAGCGCATGAAAAATAGGAATTAAACTATTGCATTAATGAATTAGTGAACGTATTACAAAATAAATATTAAGATCCGGTTTGCTACCCCACTTTGAGGAGCTTAACTAACTACTCTAGCATGACTCTAAAAACAACAATAACAACAAAAATAACAGAGAACAACATTAAACAAAATAAGAGAAAGAGAAGAGAAAACTCTAGTTAGCAAGTTGACTCTTGATCCCTGCTCCGCCTTCGTCTTCACGTCAATCTTTTGTCATAAATGTGGTGTGATAGTGGTATGTGGTGTGGTGGAGTGGTTGAAGGTGTTGGTGGTGTGCGATGGATAGGTGATGATGAATTGGGGTCTGGTGATGGTGAGTATTGATGGTGGTGGTCATCTGGTGCGAAAATAATGAAGTCAGAGGCGCAAGGCCCCTTCTCTGGGCGTGAACCCCTGTATTCCAACCCCTCCCTTCTGATTTTATAAGGCAGCCCTCGTTTTATCTGTTTGTAAAAACATTTATCTTCTTTTCTTGTTGAAACGTCGTGTTCCTGCTGCCTCTTTACTCACGCCTGGACATGTGTTCAGACTTGTATGTCCGGTCACCTCTGTAATGTCCGCGTGTGATTTTCCTCGTTTTCAACTCTCAACTTATGTCCGGACATCACCTCTGGAAAGTCTCAGCGTTTATCCGACCTTGCACGTTCGGACACAAGACCAGACATAACTTCAACGGGACCTAGATTCTTTATTTTAGCTCCAAGTTGCTCCTCGTATGTTGTGCTGGAATCCTTATGAGAAAATCTATGCATTTCTTAGACTTTTCCTTGCACTAGACACATAAAATGTATCAGTTCACATCAAAAAATAAATCTAAGGAAAAACATATGGTAAATGAGAAATATGACATGAATTGTTATGGAAATAGGAATAATTAAAGCCTTAAAAATAGATGTATCTCCCACCCATGACGTTTGGTGAAATTACACACCCCACCCACGAGGTTTCAAAAATTACTTTGCCCACCCATGTGGTTTCCGCTATTTTACATCCAGCAACTTTTCTAATATTTGATTAACTTAAAAGATGGTTAAATGTTATTCAAAATTGATGAAACTTTACATGGATGATGCTAAGGTGTTATATTTTGATCTAGCGTGAAATCCAAAGTTTTTTAAGCTCATATGTGATCCGTGGGACCCAATGAAACATGTGACACGTGAACGTATTTTCATTGGGTCCCACAGGTCATATATGACCTTAAAAAACTTTGGATTTGGCATTAGACAAAAATATAACACCTTAGCATCATCCATGTAAAGTTTCATCAATTTTGGATAACATTTAACCATCTTTTAAGTTGATCAAATATTAGAAAAGTTGTTGGATGTAAAATAGCGGAAACCACGTGGGTGGGCAAAGTAATTTTTGAAACCTCGTGGGTGGGGTGTGTAATTTCGCCAAACGTCATAGGTGGAGGATGCAATTTTCCCTAAATTTTATGTGTGGTTTGGATGTCTTTTAGTGTATGGAGATACTTATAGTTATTCTACATGAAGTAATCTATCATATGATGACAAAGTTGTCTCCACATATCAACCTGATGACAACCATATATGACAATAATGATGACAATGTTGAGTTAGTATTTGAAGACTTAAATTCTCATTTTACACCCCTGAGTACACATCAAATGCACCATTCTATCTTCATGTTTAATTGGGATACTAGCAACAGAATGCAATCTGATCTGGAGCGACATGGATTCCCTTACTAGTTTATCGTCTATGATTTTGATCTCCGACAACAGTTTCCTAACAAATAAGTACTTGTTAGTGTTGTTAAGGAGTAATATGTTAAGAAAATTTGGGGTTTGTTATTATGGAGACACGAAATCGGCCTATTGTGTGCAATGTACGCGCTCATTGTGGTGCATTAAGTCCAAGAGGAGCGTTTTGAAAGATTGTTCTATATGATGTTGTAGCTCATAAGTATGAGGATGAAGATTTTACTATATGATACCTTCAGGCTCCATGTGAGGTTTTATTTCTCATTTCCCTAACCGGCAACTTCAATGAAGAAAAAAGAACTTGTGGTTGAGGTAAACTATTCAATGTGGCAAAAAATTACAAACAAACAATCAGCCAATGGAGGTGGATGTTGTGGCCATAAGGTTGTAGGATTGTTGTTGCCGTCATTAGGTTAGGGATTTTATCAGTGTATTGGTGTCATCGTTAGGGTAAGGTTGCATGCTTTGTAGGAGAAGAAGGTGGAGATGACGAAACTATAAGGAGGATTGTTGTTGCTTATTTCTCCCATCGGTGAAGTGAACGACAATGAGGTAGAAAGTACGGTAAATTTACACACAAGTAGCTCATCTTTTATCAACTTCAAATGAACACTTTCATTTTATTACTGGCTTTTAAATTTAAAATTTTAATTTTACACTACAACAACTTCCATCAAAGACGACCTTAATGTTAAAAAACAAAAAAATTGTGTCATTTTACCCATTTTTTAGATCTGCCCTCTCCTTGTTCATTTTCTAAATTTTTCTTCGAACATGATTTGGCATGACTTTGGTGGTTACCCATATGCATAAAGACACATTTCATATTGAAATTGAACGATTGAAGCACAGTGAATACAAACAAACAAAAAAGAACATAAAATGTTACAAAAGGTATTAAGCAGCAGGTTCTCAATTACCTTTCATTTAGAGCTGACCATACGGGAGGGCGAGCCGGGTTTGGACCGGAGCCATAAACTTATTGTATAATATTAGTAAGTGCAAAGTGTTCAACCTATGGGAAAGTGTACCCAATTAGTGTAGTATTTAAAAGTGTCATTCCACTAGGAAATTAACTATATTATCTCCTTAGACTTTGGTAATTAGTGTAATAGAGAGATAAATGGGGTTTAGCGGTGGCAAGCTTAATTGTTCCAGTCAAGTCAATTAAAAAAAACAAGTAAATTGAAATCTAGTTTTAGACAATTGGAAGTACATGCATCCTATGATGGTTAATATCACCTAAATTCACCCAAAATTGCATTAATCTCAACTTCATTCTAGTTGCCTATATGATCCAATTTATTGACCTTTCAAATCATGCAAAAGTCAAACCTTACATAGCTAATTGTACTACTCTAATCAAGTTAGGTTCAAATTACTAAGTAGCATTAACCACAAGTTCATTAAAAGAGCACAAGGTGTCACCAACTAATCAAGAAAGTAAGACCTAGGATTTGTCTCTCTTTAGGTCGCAGTCCCTAACTCAATATCAATTATTGTTAGGAATCACCATAAATGTCATAGGAGATCAAGTTAAAGCATTAAATAAGCTTTGGAGAGAGAAAATCAAATATATTGAATGAAGTAAAAACATACAAGCAAGTTTGGGGATTTATGGTAAAATTCTCATCCCAAGATAAAAAAAAATAGACTACTAAAGCATTAGAAAGTGAAACGGAACAATGAAGTGAGAAATAACCATGGAAGTGAGGTGAGAAGATCTCTAATGATGGGGAAGTTTCTCTACTTCTTATGTTCCTTCTTCTAGCTCCAAAATGTCTCTTTTTGTGTCTAATTTGATGTGTGGTTGTGCTAAAAAAGTTGGGAAAGAGAATATGCCAATATATGACTTTAAAAGCACTAACGTATAGGCGGGTTTCCTGGTGACCGACCTACTAGGGTGGTCCCGTGGGGCGGTCGGCTTTAAAAGAAGAAATCCACGTGCAAAATTGAAGTCTAATAGACCCACTGGGGCGGTTGTCTAGGGCGATCGTAATTCGAATGCAATGAAGGCTTGACTGACCCATTGGGGCGGGCCTGTGGAGAGGTCGGTTCCAGAATCTTGTTTGCACCAAATTCTTCCCGAAATGTCATGTTGTCCTTAATATACTTCCCAAAGTATTAATTCTTGGCTACAACGTCTTTTTGCATGCATCTTTTATGCAATACATTATAAATTGGTGAAATACGTTATAATCCATACAAAATGAAAGTGAATATAATCCCTTTAGTCACATATTTTCCTACTTATCACCTGCAAATTACCCATTAGACCTGGTCATTCCTTCCGAGACCTAGTTTTTTATTTTTTGAGCTGGGCAGGAGTCCAATTTTTTTTTTACTTTGTTGATACCGGCTAGGTTTTTAGTTTCTTAATATGATTATTAAAATCAAATATTGTTTATAAATAATTTAAGTAAATGTTGATATTATTGTATATAATTTAAATAAATATTGATATATAAAAATTAATTTAGGTTACTTATATATATTAAATTATAAATTAATAAAAAAAGGGGTATTATTATTAAATTTGGATCGGACCGGCCCTACATAAATGAGCCACCCCGAAGTCAATTCATTCGAACTTATCAGGCTTTTTTCCATGGCAAATTCTTGGCTAAAGGTGAATGTAGTCAAGTTGGCTACATCTGAGGACATTTTAGTCAAATTAAAATAAAAAACATCTTTACAATAGGGTATTTTTGTAATTAATGAAGTATCGTGGGACAAAATAGAAAATCCAAAACAAAATATCGGCGCGTGATTTCGTTTTTTTTTTTTTTTTCTTTATTTACAATATTTTAAATGATTGAAACTTTTAATATATAAGTCCAAAATTAAAAAAAAATATATCATTGTTCATCAAAATTCAAGCTCTTCAAAACAAGACCAGTCATGGACATGTTTTGACAACTTTCAAAAAAATTTATTTTTACATGTATACGGTGATATTTTAATGTGAGGATGTATGTACACGTTTTAATGTGAGAATGTACATGTTTTAATATGACGATGTACATGTTCAAATGTGAGAATGTACATGTTCTTTAATGAACATCTGTACATATTTGTATGACCATTTATACAAGTTTTCTCTCTTATATGTACAGATTTTAATCTAAGGATGTACATATTTAATGATTCGTACAAATATATATAACCATCTGTATATTTTGAATGCGAGGATGTACATGTTTTTACATGTGGATGTACATGTTTTAATGAACATTTGTACAGGTTTGTATGACTATCTGTACAAGTTTTCTTTTACGTTCTGTGTATTATACATGTAAAAATAATTTTTTTAAAAGTTGTCAAAATATATCCATGAATGGTCTTGTTTTGAAGATTTCGAATTTAGGTGAATAATGATATAATTGTTTTCATTTTGGACTTATATATTAAAAGTTATAACAATTTAAAGTTTGTATGATAAAGAAAGAAAAAAAACTTTAAAAAAAACAAGACGTACGGTAGCGCCGGGCGCGCCTTTCATAGAAAAAAAACGGGATCGCAGGTATGTAGCCAAAGTTGGCTACAGTGACCAGTAGGCAAGAACCATTGATAAAAAATTCTTGCCTACAGATGAATGTAGCTAGGATAGCTACAGGTGGGGTATTTTAGTCACATAAAAATAAAAGAAATGAGAGGGGAGGGAGCGCATAGCATACCGACGCTTTGTACTCAATTTTTTCTTTTTTTTTTGAATTTTTTTTCTTTCTTTATCATAAAAACTTTAAATTGTTGTAACTTTTAATATATAAGTCCAACATGAAAAAAAATTATATCATTGTTCACCTAAATTCAAGCTCTTCAAAACAAGACCAGACATGGATATGTTTTGATAACTTTTAACAAAAATTATTTTTACATATATACGATGTTATTTTAATGTGATGATGTATGTACATATTTTAATGTAAGAATGTACATGTTTTAATGTGACGATGTACATGTTCAAATGTGAGAATGTACATGTTCATAGAACATGTGTACATGTTTGTATGACCATATGTACATGTTTGTATGACCGTCTGTACAAGTGTTCTTCCTTATATGTACATGTTTGTATGACCGTCTGTACAAGTGTTATTCCCTATATGTACATGTTTTAATCTAAGGATGTACATATTTAATGATTCGTACATGTTTATATGACTATCTATATGTTTTTAATGCGAGGATGTACATGTTTTTACGTGAGAATGTACATGTTTTAGTGAACATTTGTACAGGTTTGTATGACCATTTGTACAAATTTTCTTTTACGTACTATGCTCTATACATGTAAAAATAATTTTTTTTAAGTTGTCAAAATATATCCATGACTGGTCTTGTTTTGAAGAGCTTGAATTTAGGTGAATAATGATGTATTTTTTTCATTTAGACTTATATATTAAAAGTTATAACAATTTAAAGTTTTATGCTAAAAAATGAAAAAAAAACAAATTTTTTAGGGAAAATTCACGAGATACCCCTGTTTTCTTTCGTAATTCACAATATACCCCTGTGATTTTTGTAATTTAACTTTAAACATGCTTAAATGTTGTCCAAAATTGATGAAACTTTACATGGACGATGCTAAAGTGTTATATTTTGGTCCAATATCAATTTTGAAGCTTTTTAAGCTCACATGTGACCTGTGGGATCCAATGAATATGTGACTGTTCATTGGGTCCCACATGTCACATGTTAGCTTAAAAAACTTCAAATTGGATATTGGACCAAAATATAACACTTTAGCATCGTCCATGTAAAGTTTCATCAATTTTGGACAACATTTAAGCATGTTTAAAGTTAAATTACGAAAATCACAGGGGTATGTTGTGAATTACGAAAGAAAACAGGGATATCTTGTGAATTTTCCCATTTTTTTAAAGAAAGGGCGCTGGGGCGAAATAAAAAAAAAAAAAAAAAAAGAACGGAAGCGCGTACAGGGATGTACCCATCCACTGCAGCCAAGACACCCTGTTTTTCCATACCGAACTACTAGGCCAGACCTATTATGATGAGCTCTACCAGCATTATTACATCATGTACTTTCAAATTCACAATTACTCAACCATATATAGTCGTCATACTTCAAGGGACATAAATATGACAAAATTCAAAACGAGGGAATGAAGTTAGTGGGTGGAGTGCATTAAAAGGGATAGAATGGTCATTAAGGACACATGTCTCTTATTGCATGTTTCTGGCCTTTATAAAATAATACAATAGGATTTGTGCATGGTGTTTTTGATAAATGCTTCCACTAATTGAATATGATCAATATAAATACCCTTATTAGAGGGCAGGGGCGGACCCACATGGGGTCCAATGGGGGCCCGGACCCCATAGCTTTTTTATAAAGTAAAAATAAAAAATTAAAAAAATTAAAAAAAATAAAAACCTTGCATAAGTATAATAAAATGACATAACTATCACGTAGTGATTGTGGTTTAGTGGTTAAGAACTAGTAATACTGATGGTCTAGAGTTCAATTCCTCTTAGTTGTCACTTTGTTCTGTTTTTTTTTTTCAAAAAATATTCCAACCCTTGATGCAGTCCAATCAAAATAATTTTCTTTTTTGAATTAGCAACAGTTCAGAATTTTCACTACACTTCAAACTTAGCTTCTTTTTGTTTGTTTGAGCATTTTGGTTTCTGATGTGGTATGTTTTGTAGGTTGGTTTAAGATTTGTGGATAGACTATTTATGTGAGTCGGTAGCATTATCTAAAAAAATTTACAAGTAGAAGTAGCTTTTAGTTTTGAAAATCAGCAATGAAGAATCGTAAAAGTCAATTGTAAAATATTTTAAATATAAGTATAAAAATCCGTATATAAATATATTAATATTTATATGTACATTTACTCTAAAATATTGGACCCCATAGGTTTACAACTCTGGGTCCGCCCCTGTTAGAGGGTTCTACCATGTTAACTAGTCCGTTGATTAGATAAAGGTGTTTTTATTTGAGGAAGATTAGATAAAGGTTGATAGTAGGGTCAATGAAAAAAGGAATTTTTTTATAATATATTCCGGTTTCACCACATGCCATTATATTTAATTCACTTTTTTAATCATCAAATAAATTTGTAAGATCCCAAAATTAGGAATTTAAAGATATAAAGAACAAAGTGGAGAAATAAAAAGTGAATTCCGATCACATATAATAACATATGGTGAATTATTGAAACCTCTAATGACATCTTGTGAAATATCAGTTAAATAAGAGGTCATCACACTACTCAAATAAAGGAGGCCCGTGGCTTGCAAGATATACTCGACTCAGTCTTATCACGTAACTAGCATCCCTACCATCTCCGTCCATATGCACAATCTATTTCAGGATAAGAATTCATCACAGCCCCCGGCGGCTCACAATTGGTCGTGCTCAACGTGCTAGCCTCCGGATACATAAGAATCTTTTCGTCTGGGCACTGCCACTGTTGTTAGAGTTGTTGAATGTGCTTTCACAAACAACTCGTACATATGCACAAAGCGCTTTTGCTTTCCGCTGCTTCATTCAAGTTCCTGAAATCTGCGTGTGGGCTACTTTGAAACTATCAGCCTAGAGAAATGTCCAAAAGGTCGAGCTGTCTCTGCGTTTCTTTTGACCAATGTTTGATCAACTTCGACGCAAGAATAACCGCACAACGGAACATTCCCGAAAATAACATCTCTAGTCAACCCCTTATCTTTTTCTAAATTGCAAGGCCGAAATAAAAGCTGCTGGGTTACGAGCTAACCCAATATTTGTTTCATGATCTGTGTATTCTTTCTCATGTCATGCTTAGATCATCTAATTGTATCTTGACTGTACAATTTAGAGGATGACTATCATTGCTTAGTTCAAAATTTAATTAAAATATTATGCGCGTATGAAACAAAAGAGAGACTAAGAGCATGATTATCAAAGAACTCAAATATGGGTTCTTAGCACTCTTTTCCTATTTCTCTCACCGTCACATCAGTTTAAGAATTATATCTATTTTTTACCAACATCAGAGAACTCATACTTTGGTTTATAACTCTCTTTAATTGACATGTCATTTTTCTTTTTACTTATTAAATATTATGATATAAAAAAATTAATTTTAAATTGTTGTTACTACTATTTTCAATAATACACAAATAAGCCTAACTTAATATTTTATTAATGATTAAAGTTTATTATATTTTTAAAACAAAAAAAAAAAATTATTCATATATATTATTAATATGTGTTACTAACAATATAAGACATAATCATAATTAATTCTTTTATTTAGGATTAAAATATTATAATGAATTAGAAATGAATACAATGGTACATATTATAAATTACAAGTATATTTTAGTATTACATTTTGATATCATAATAAGTACTAATTTAACGAATATTATATATATATATATATATTAAAAATATGAAAAATATAGTCAATATGGATCTCATTTTGGGAGAATAAGATTTTAATAATTTTGATATGTTTAGTTTATTTATATCATTATTAGTTTTAAAAATATTAGGATTTTAAAATGTATAAGGTTTAACTATTTATATTGAAAATACTATAATTAGAAAAATAAATGGTGGGTCCCATTTTTTGGGTTCTTATGAAGTTCTTACGGAAGAACTTAAAATTAGAGTTTTTCATTCTCTTTCCTCCACCTCATATTTTTTTATTTCTTTTTTTAGCTAAGAACTCTTAAACACCATTGATAATCATGGTCTAAGAACTTAAAAGTAAGTGTGTCTAGTACCTCGAGGTATTTTTGGTAATTTTATTTCAGTTTTACATATATTTTCTTTTCTCCTCTTTTTTTCTGCTATCATATGACCATTTTTCAAGTTAGTGTTCATTTTCACGTTTCTTTGTATGGATAGTGATGATGAAGAACTCGTTTTTTCTCTATCTTCCACCTATATTTACTTGTCATTATTTTAGAAACCATTGTTTCCTCCCATATTCATAGTCTTAAGGTAGAAAGATTATTCTTCAAGAACTTTTATCTTAATTATGGGATCACAAGAACTACCCTTCCAATTGCAAAACTCCACACTAGTGAGAGTAAAAGTTAAAGAATAAATATTCAATTTTTTTTTAAAAAAAGTATAGTATTACTTAAGGGAAGACATCCTGAGATTATAACCACTAAAACCCCAAGCCCCGAGACAACTCAAACAAATTCGGGTACGAGAACGGGTATCTAAATTAAAGCCATACTGAATGATTTGGTAATGGCTAAAGCTGTCTCTCTTCCCGAAGAGCATGTCTAGCAATGCTCCGTTCGCCGCCGAGCTGCTGGTTTATCAAGCTAGCTTTATGGGCACGTGCGTTCGATTAGAAGCTGCGATTTGTTTTACAATTTTTATGTACTTTTACAAAACTACCCCTCATTTTCATGTTCACCCGTAACAATCGAGTTTTTGACGCTTTCCTTGTCCAGCCGCCTTCTCCAATGGTCAATGATGATGCTCGCCCTACCTAGCATACGTCGATGATGAGAAGTGGAGAAACGCCTAGAAGAGCTCCATGGGGAATGCGCAAATTGCAGAGGATGATTGCAGGTGGAGTATTGATGCCTTACTAGGCTGTCGATTTGGGGGAGAAGTGACCGTCATTCTATTCTATGGCTCCTCCTTCATCTTCCTCCGGAATCACCAACTCGCCTTCTATCCTTCCCTATCGCTCCAGCCACTTCACCCCTATTCAAGAAGGAAACGAAAGTAGTGAAGATGATGACAACCTCCGAACGGCATCGTTTCAGCAACGCAACCACTCCAACACCACCATCAATTTACCACCACTACCCAACTCCACTCCACCCATCCCCCCAAACTCACCACCACTATACCACCACCACCACCACCACTTCCTCTACTGGAAAACGCTCCACCAAGAGACGACCACTGGAGAATCCCGCTACAGTCTCCTGCACTAACTGCAGACCAACCACTCGTGACAAGACGGCTTCATTAGTAGTCCCGGTAATTGACAATATCAACAAACAACACCACCACCATTCCATCTCAATGCCAAGTCCAAACGGCATCTTGAAATCAATTCTCTCAACCTTAACTTCACGTCGAAGCCCTAAACACCCACCACCACCATCAGAAACCTCTTCAACTTCCACTACGACTTCAATCGTCACCGAACAGTGGAAACACGCCGCAACAAAATTATCAACTGAATAAGGGCATTACTGTAATTGATGCCTAAAGTCTGAGGGCGTGTATGAATTACACCTGAGGCAGAAGATGTAAACGAGCTGAATTCTGTAAACGCGGCCTAACCCACATCTATTATTAAGCTTGTGTATGGGGATAAGCTGCAGCTTAATGCGCGTCCAAAATGGCAAATAAAGCCGCGATTCTACCGTAAGCCCAGCGGCGAACGGGGACAAAACCACCAGAGTTAAGTCTGACACAAATCCCCCCTTATTGGAGTCCATATCAAACCAAAAAGGATAATATAATAGAAAAAAACCAATGAAGTAGAAGAACTATAATCAAGTGGAACAACAAACGGGGAAAACCAAACAACAAAATTGCAGTAATCCCCGACCAAAAAGCTACGACCAAACATGTCAAAAGAGTTGTAATCTCGGTAACCCCCAACCTTGTTGAGGGTCATCGTCCCATCGATGGAGCCATCGGCTAGAGATTTTGGAGCTTGTGAGTGGACTAAATCAATCATAAGACAAGAGCCTTGCCGTTCAGCAACCTTCTCGCCCTCCTTCGTCATAGAACTAGAAAGATGTGATACTTGGAAATCATTTAAAACATCCAGCTGGATTGAACGATCATGATTACGCTTCTTACCTGAACCTATGGAACTACTATCTTGGACAAGAGTGACAGGGTAGTCCACCAGCTCCAACTCTAGGAGATTGTGGCGACGATTTGAGGGCTGACATGGGGGCAACCACTCCTGTCGTGGCACTCATGGATGATGTATTTGCTACGGAAGGATCAGGTTCTCTTGCTCTAGGATGATCGGGTGCTCTTGCTCCATGTGGATCCACATAACAGACATTTGGAGAGGTAGCCACAACAGAAGATTGTCCACCAACCTCACTTGAATCCATGTCAACCATCTTAGAGACAAATCGCTATGCAATCTCATTTTCTGTCAGATTTGACTTTCTACCAATCCGCAATCCCGATGCGCGCAGCCATGGCCCAAATGGTCGGGTGTGGTTCATCGTAAGAGTTCCCGAGTGGACGAGGAAAATCCTTGGATGCATGCAAGAAAAGGCCGCATGAAAATAAATTGGCGACATTCTTTCATAAGTTACACGAAGAATGGAGTCAATCTCGCCCAAAGTCACAGTTATGCATCGAAGGACAGGCTGATATATGTTTAACAAAACTTTGATCCTCATATAATCTCCCCCAAATCGACCATCATCTTCGAAATCAAGAAAAGTTCCAAAGCAATTATCTAATCTTGCCGCGAAGTCCTTATGCTAGAGGTGGAAGGGCGCATCATCATATACCCCTACCCAGATAGAGATATGGTGGAAATGATGATCCTTTGGCACTTTAAATTTATCAATGGCTTGAAGGACTAGGAAGGACCCAACAAAGGTCCAAGGACCCAGTTAGCAAATTGCATGTGCCATGTCCTCATCGAATTCATAGAGGAACAAATTGTGTCCAACAAGAAGGATCTTCAATTTTTCATGCAGCTTCCATACCCTATCAAATGTATTTTCCATAGCAAGGACATCCAAGATTTTGCCCGAGAATAGATACCCCAAAAGGCTACGGTTGAACAGAAGGGGTCTATCCATCATCAATTAGACCATCTGATATGGTGGATTCACCCTCTTCCTTCGTGAGTGAGAGTTCATCGTATCGGGAAATCAAATCCTCTACTAGTGCTTGAAGAGATACTTCAGCCATGATGACTCGGAAGTGGGTAAAACAGAGGGAGACCGGAGGAAGAAGAGAAGAGCGACAACAAAACCAGCGGGAGGGAGAACCAGTAAGCAGATAAAGGGAGGAGAAGGCAAAAGAGCGAAAGGTAAACCATCAACCCCAGTCGCGGGTGAAAAACTTGCGGGCAGAGGTGGACGGAGATAATAAAAAAGTAAGTATACTTTATTGGTAAGATAAAAAGTTGGGTGCAATGACAATAATAATTAAAAAAGTAGAAAAGATAAAAGTAGAAAGATAGATACAAAAATAAAACGACTTATATTTAGAATAGGAGGGAGTACAATATAATATAAAGTTTTAAAGAATGATAGTGTCAAACAAAATTTTAGTCCCCTAAACAAAATTTCTGGGTCCGCCATTGCTTGCGGGTGAAGCAGCTTATAACCCAACACCAGACGGGAACCCAAACTCTCGCCTTACGAGAGAAAAAAGATCTAATCTGCATAGGTTGAATCAATATGTGAGTTCTTTAATAGAGATAAAGATCCAAATGTTTTTGGATGATATGGGAAAAAGAGAACGTAGAATCTTTTTAAATGTAGGAACTCGCAGAATTGTATAGGTAGAACTTTGTAAGATATATTTTGATGATTAGTGCTATCTATTAGTGTTTGACAAATTAGTAATAGTTACTCTTGCTTATGATTTAATTTAAAAATAAGTACCATAAAAAAAAATTAAAAATAAGTACCATAAATTTATTGATCCATATGTGGAACCAACAATGATATACAGCACTAGGCAATAGGCATCGTAAGGAGACCCTGAACATTTTTCAAATAAATGAAACCGACCAATAACCAAAGGTTAGCAAAGTGAATTACTACATCCCATTGTTTTAGTAAGTATTGATTGTTTCAGAGTAAAATCAACATGACCAATCCAGCTCCCTTGTTGATCATTCCTTTTAAAAGTTGATCTACCCGCCTTCTGGACCGCCGCCATTCAATTATTATAGTCAACTTGGAAAACGCGAAGCCACCCTTCAATTATACCACAATCGCCCCACGCCATGAGCTACCAATACCCTATAAATCACCCACACACTTCCCCTTCCCAAGCATCTCAACACTTATCTCTTCCTCCATTAATCACCAACTATCACACTAATGAAGATCAACATCTTCCTAGGCTTTTTTGTTATCTTCCTCCTGTACACAAACAAGGCACATTCATGCAATCCCATTGACAAAGAAGCCCTCCTTCACTTCAAGTCCCAAATCTCTTCAGACCCATCCAAGCTTCTCAAGTCATGGAACTCAACCCCGACTGCTGCAAAACCTGGGTAGGCATCGCCTGCGATTCAAGCTCCGGCCGAGTTGTGAACGTAAGCTGCTCTGGCCTACAGTCCGGAGATGACTTCATCCTCGACACCTCCATGACCGGTACCATCTCCCCTTTCCTCGGAAACCTCACTTCTCTGCAAACTCCTTGATCTCAGTGAGCTCAAGGAACTGAGCGGCCCAATCCCAAGTGAACTCGGCAAATTAAAAGCTCTCAACTTCCTATACCTAAACAAAAATCAGCTCACCGGAAGCATACCCATTTCCTTCAAAAACCTTGTCAATCTCAAAAGGTTGTTTCTAAACGATAATCTTCTCTCCGGAAGCTTACTTTACTCTGTTTTTGGGTCATTCCCGATTCTCTTTAACTTGGGATTATCAGGTAATAATTTCACCGGTCCCATTCCAGCATCCATCACCAAATCCACTGCTTTAACCCAGCTTGATATCAATTCAAACAATCTTCGAGGTCCGATCCCGTATGCAATCGGAAACCTCAAGAAACTTGACACGTTAGACTTATCATCTAACTCAATCAGCGGAAGCATTCCAAGCTCTATAGGTGCGATGTCCATTCTCACCACTCTGTATCTGAACGACAACCTGATATCAGGTGCAATTCCTGCCTCATTCGGAAAGCTCAAATCCATGAAGTTCTGCCGGTTGTCAAACAACAAGATCACCGGCTCTTTACCGACTGTCTTGGGACAACTAACTAGCCTTCAGAGGCTTGACCTGTCGAACAATATGATCAAAGGCGAGATCCCAAGCGAAATAGGCAACCTCAGTAATCTAACCGAAATATACCTCGGGGGCAACCGATTGGTAGGCGGGATTCCTTCAAGCTTCGGGAAGTTATCCAATTTACAGACCATAGATTTATCAGGTAATCGTCTAACAGGTCTGATCACTCCCGAACTTCAGAAAGTGACGTTCCTGCAAGACTTGATTCTTTCCAATAACCCACTTGCACTGAGGACCATCCCACCATTTCTCTCAAACTTCAGCACCCTTTTCAGGCTCGAATTGTCCAACACTGGTCTGAGAGGCCAGCTTCCAACTTGGTTGGGCTCCACTCAAATATCCACTCTCGACCTATCAAATAACGCAATGAGTGGGAAATTGCCTACTTCAATAGGTAACATGTCCAACCTAGCGTTGCTAAATCTCTCCAACAATAAGTTCCACTCGAAAATCCCGGTTGAGTTTCAGCATCTATCCCGTCTGAACGACCTTGACCTCCACCACAACAAGTTCTCCGGTGACTTGAACGTAATATTTGGGAAACAAGCATCCTTTCCTATAGGATTCTACAACTCCATAGATGTATCAGACAACATGTTCTCTGGACCCATAGAGAAGGAGTTCGGTAACCAAGAGGGTATGGCACGAATCACTTCGTTGATCCTGTCGAAGAACCCTATCGGTGGGAGTATCCCAAAATCAGTCGGGAATTTGACCCAGTTGGTCGTGTTGGAGATGGTTAAAAACGGGCTTTCTGGGTCTATACCGACTGAGCTTGGGAACGACAAGCAACTGACGACAATCTTGTTATCCGACAATAAGTTGACCGGCAGCATACCGAAGGAAGTCATGACCCTGGGAAATTTGCAGCGGTTTGATGTTTCAAAGAATAGGCTGAGTGGGCAGATTCCGTCCCACAAGACTAATCTGCCAGCTTCTGGGTTTTTGAACAATCCTGGACTCTGTGGGTCTCCGCTCCCTCATTGCAAGCTCTAAAATATGCTAAAACTCTCTTCAAAATAATAAAAGGCTTGTTAAGTGTATTATATGTAGTATATAAGCATATAGTATATTGTTCTTCAAGCGGCAATGTCCCTCGAATTTCTATTCTTTTTCCTTCTGTCTCTTTACTGTTTTTTTTTTTTTGAACAAAATCTGTCTCTTTACAGTTACAATAATAAGCTTCCGACTTTTTGCGGAGCCCATATTTCCATTATATATTGTACTTCGGTTTTTGGGCTTATTTTTTTTTTTTTGAAATCTGTATCACTGGTGTAGTCGTGTAACGTGAGCATCGACTGTTTATTTGTTTTGGAAAAATGCAGACCTTTATTCAAACAAGATTAGATACTGGCGTACTGAAAAAGAAGGAATGATCTTCTTTTGAAGATCAAGTTCAAATCACAAAACAACCCCTCTAGGTTCTTGAAACTACAGATCTGTCATTTGAAGCATAATCATTGCTGATGAAAAAACCTTCCATCTAAAGCTACCAACTCCATATGTCCAACCATATTCAAACCTTAAAACTAGAGCTCCACAACAATTTTACACCAAACTGGAGCAAGAAATTGTCCTCACCGCTTTTAAAATAAACAGGTTGGTCAATAATACCATACTTGCCTCCGCACTAAATGCCCAGTAGGAGCATAGGACCTAAAACCGAACAACATTAATTACTTTATGTGTTTGTTCAAGACATGACTTGCTATATTATGAGCAATAAAAACCCTAATATAATTCATCACTACTACAAAAAAACGTCTAAGAGAACTGTTAAAAAAGTTATAGACAACTGTTGTCATTAGCAGTTGTTACATAACCATTTGTCTTAGATAGTCAGTGCATTTGATGTCTAATGTGTCAAACAATAATTGTTAAATGATCTATTACAACTAGTGGACACTAAAAAAATGTGTTCAGGTTGTAAATTTTTGCCGCTGGCCAG
The DNA here is from genome assembly GCA_023374045.1 of Limonium bicolor. NCBI lineage: Eukaryota > Viridiplantae > Streptophyta > Magnoliopsida > Caryophyllales > Plumbaginaceae > Limonium > Limonium bicolor. The sequence goes on along the minus strand of CM041776.1, from coordinate 396,095,775 downwards.
TTGTGAGTTTTATTAATACAGGACAATAATGTGTATTATTCTGCTGTTTAATAGAACCCGCGACCAAAGGATGATAAGAGCCAATACAATCATTCTAGTAATAAGGAAACACACACAAAAATATCTTAAATATACACAAACTCCTTTCTCTGAGGCTCCCTTGAAGAATTACTGTGAAAGAACTGTTCAGGATTGGTACATGGAGCTGCTTATATAAACAAGCATTCACAATAGTTTGCTCATTTTTGTGACTATGAATCATTACTTCCATGCTGATGAAGGGACACGAAGCCATGATCTAGGCAAAGTACATAAGAGCCTTTGAATTTATAATCATGAATTTACAACAAATTGCTAATCTTGTAGTTTATAAATGACACCCCTACTTTTCAAAACCGAAAATTTCCCCTTCTCTTTGAGTTCGACAAAACGAGTTAACAACATAATGTTTCAACATTGAATATTAAAATTAGTAACTTCAGATTAGTGAACAAAAACAAACAATTACCTCCAACACATTTGCATGAACAGCAGAAAAAAGCTTTGTAGTTTAAAGAACCCCTATGTTCAGTTTATAAGCAAAAAAAAAAAATGAATCCAAAATAAGTTAGTCTTTTACTCTCGATAGCATGGAAAATAAACAATTCTCTCCAATTGCAACCACAGTGGAAGAACGAGATGAGATGAGAATCTGTTCACTATTGTCAACTGTTCATAGTTTCCAAAAGAAGAGTGCAACTTAAAAAAAAAAAAAACAAAGAACGCAAGTAAACTATCAACCAAATAGAAATAATTTTTAGCTAGCAAATCAGTGGTCAAAAAATAAAACACACTCACTCTTACCCTTTTATAGTTCATACATGATTCTTGAGTAGCAGGCCTGCTAGTAGATTAAGGACCATCCTCCTTGCACGAGATTAGAAAGACAGAAGAGAGAAGCAGCAAAAACATAGTAAATTCACAAGTCATGTCCTTTGAAGAACATGGAGACATTAGGTTCCCAGTAGTTAGCAGATTTATATTAAATTCATACCAGAGAGCACAAGCTTTGTTTTTTTTTATTAGAGCACCCAAAATCACATGTTATCACAAAATAAGAAGATAAGAAATAGTGCGCCCCAAGTTTCGTTTCATATGTAATTAAAAATCCCAAATTTTATGTTCAACCTTCACTTCCCCAGCAAGGAAATGAAAATAAGTCTCAACATTGTTGTTTATAATCTAAGGACGAGATGAGGTCTATACTTCACGGCAATAATAGATTTGTAGGCATTCACAACAAAATCGGGAGCATTATTTCAGACAGCGTACAAGAAACGTACTAGATAATGGACCCCGTTAAGTTTTTCAGATAGAAGTTATTGGACCTCTGTTAGTTTCTTAGGCCCATCTCTAATTTGCAGTCCCATCTTGTGATTATCTCTAGAGGTCCAATACGTACTATATATACTTCATACTCACGGTATTGAATACATGGAGATATTTTTACATCATATCTTCACACTTTAGTATGGTATCAGAGCTCTACTAGGGTTAACACCCATTTTTTTTCCTGATGGCTTCTATCCGTGACGATGATTCCACAAGTTCATCCGATTCGGCTACAGCTTCCCCAAATCCGTCGGTCGTTGTGACAACCACACCGCCCACATACTCGATCCTTGCTGCTGCGTCCCATTTGGTGAAGCTTCGTCAGGATAATTTCCCACCTGGCGCAGTGTGATTCAGCCCTTTATGAAGGGAAATGATATGTTCAAGTATATTGACGGATCTCTCCCGTGTCCCCCTGCACAGATCAATGGAACAGTAAACAGTGAGTATAATAAATGGAAAACGCAGGATCAACTTGTTATGAGTGTGATATTATCATCATTATCTGAATCCATTATTATACAAACATCTCGCTGTGTTACTTCTGCTCAAATGTGGTCGGTACTTATGGATATGTTTGCTGCTCAATCTGTTGCCCACATAGGCCATTATATGCTACAACTTGCTGGAATTAAGAAACGTGGAAATGAATCGGTAACAGATTATTTTAATAGAGCTCAGTCTCTTGTTTCGTCTCTAGCATCTGCTGGACACATAGTCACAGATCGGGATCTTCAGACCTACCTCCTAAAGGGTCTCCCTCAGGAGTTTGATTCCATGGTTACTTATCTCTCCACTATACCCTCTGCCCTTACCCCTCATCAGATCTACGGTCACCTTCTGAATCAGGAGGTACGTATTCAAGACCAAAACTCCACACAAACTCTAACCCCTTCTCTCAACAATACATCCAAAACAAACAAATCCAACAACAAACACACTGCAGAATCACAGCAAAATAATTATGTCAGGGGCAACAATAACAGATCCAGGGGGCGTGGCACATATAATGGAAACAAATCTAATCATTCATACAATACTGGATCAGGTGGATCTGGTCACTCCATTACTTTTACTGGTGCTCCAGATACTAGGCCACAGTGCCAAATTTGTGATAAAAGGGGCCACACTGCCAAGCAGTGTTACCATCGGTACAATCAATCTTACCAAGCACCTTCCCCCAAAACTTTCCAAGCTAATGTGACCACTCATCAACCCACCTCTTCATCTGGTTCTTGGATACCAGACACGTGCGTCACTCATCACTTTACAGGTGATTTCCAGCGGTTGAATCTGGGGGCTCAAGATTATTCGGGCACTGAAACTATCAGCCTAGGGGATGGTACTTCTTTGAACATTTCTCATCTAGGTTCTGGAATTATTTCCACTCCTTATGGCAATTTTACTTTATCCAGAATATTTCATGCCCTGGTCTTTTGAATAATCTGATCTCAGTTCGACAGTTCAATGCTGATAATGACACTTGTATTGAATTTCACCCTGATTCATTTATTGTGAAGGATCGCTCAACTGGGAGGATCCTAATGCGAGGTTTGGTTAAGGATGGTTTATACAAGTTCCCTACAGAAGTTGGGTCACCAAAGGCTTTATCTACCACTCTTTCTACTGGCATTCACACCACTCCAACCCAATGGCATTACCGTCTTGGACACCCTTCTATTTCTCATACCAAGTTTACAATAAACAAATTTCAGCTTCCTGTGTCTACTACAGGCAATTTTGCTTTCTGTTCAGCATGTTGTAAGGGTAAAACCCATGCCCAACCCCATCCCCCCACTACTTCTAGATCTATGATACCGTTTGATTTGTTATATATGGACCTATGGGGCCCTGCTCACACTGTTTCTGTTGAGGGACATCGTTACTATCTTCTTATTGTGGATGATTGCACTAGATATATATGGTGTTATCCTTTGGCTCTTAAATCTGATGTTGCTATATTGTTTCCCAAATTTATTTCATTGGTGGAAAGACAGTTCCAAGTTTCAGTTAAATCCATCCAAACGGATGGAGGAGGAGAGTTTCAGGCCCTAAAGGGGTTTCTTGGACAGAAAGGCATACAACATCGCCTAACTTGTCCATACTCTCATTCCCAAAATGGAATGGTTGAATGTCGACACAGGATGATCATGGACAAAGCTCTCACTCTCTTAGCACAAGCCCACTTACCTCTCTGTTTTTGGAATTATGCTACCCTGACAGCCACCTACCTCATTAACCGCACCCCCTCTACTCCTCTATTTGACCAGTCTCCCTTTCAGCTCCTCTTTCACAAGGCACCTGACTACACTAAACTCAGAGTCTTTGGCTCAGCCTGCTGGCCCAATCTTCGTCCCAAAAATACCCACAAGTTAGCCTTTCGCTCCACAGAACATGTGTTCCTTGGTTACTCCCCATTACACACAGGGTACATCTGTTATGACCCGGTCACTCACAAAACCTTTATCTCCCGAGATGTGATTTTCAATGAGACCTATTTTCCCTTCTCCACAAAATCCACTACCTCTACTTCTGTCCCTACTTCTACCAGCTACATTGACCCAGAATCCCTCTCCTCCACTGTCCACATAACACCTCACATCAGTTCCCCTACCCCAGATGCTGCTGTCTCTCCCAACCCTGATCCACCTATCACTTCTTCCCCAAATCACACTACTACACAATCTGACACACACACAGCACCTGTCCAACCTCAACCCCCTACCGCCCCACCTGCTCATCCCATGGTGACAAGAACCAAGACAAACTCCCTCAAGCCTAAGCAATACACCGATGGTACCATTCCTTGGCCCCAAACAAACCTCACCACTAAAACTGATCCCAATATTCCCGAGGAACCTACATTCAAACAGGCTCAAGCTTATCCTGAATGGAGACATGCAATACAATCTGAATATGATGCTCTGTTGCGGACTGGAACATGGGAACTTGTCCCTTTTCATCCCTCAATGAATATTCTGGGAACAAAATGGATCCTAAAGACCAAACGGAATTCAGATGGATCTATTCAAAGGCGGAAGGCCAGATTGGTGGCCCAGGGTTATTCTCAAGCCTATGGGATTGATTATACTGAGACTTACAGTCCGGTTGTGAAACCCTCTACTATTCGCTTGGTGCTCTATTGCTGTTTCCAAGAGTTGGCCTATCCACCAAGCAGATATTCAGAACGCATTTCTACATGGGGATCTTACAGAAAAGGTTTACATCAGGCAACCTACTGGCTATGTCAACCCCAAACTCCCTAACCATGTCTGTCTCCTCAAAAAATCACTCTACGGTCTTAAACAGTCCCCTCGGGCTTGGTTCTCCCGCCTAAGTTCTTTCCTAATTGACATTGGTTTTTCCCCTTCTCTGTCAGACTCATCCCTATTTGTCTACCGAAATGGTACTGACGTTATGTATACTCTAGTATACGTGGATGACATCTTGTTTACCGGCTCCTCCCTTACCCTCATCAAACAATTTACCACTGCTCTCTCTAATGAGTTCCCTGTCTCTGCTACTGGGGAACTTAATTACTTCCTTGGGGTTTCTGTTACTCGAAACAGGCACGGCCTACTGCTATCTCAACAGAAATACATTCAGGATCTTCTAAGATCTATGAAATGCTTGAATCCAAACCCTGTGCTACCCCTATGTCATCCACTGACAACCTAGACACTATCGATTCCCCTGATTTCCCAAATCCCACACAATATCGCAGCATAGTAGGAGGGCTTCAATATTTAGCCCTCACCAGACCAGATTTATCATATTCAGTCAATAAGGTGTGCCAATATATGCATAAACCAAAGAATCCACTGGCGAGCAGTGAAAAGAATTCTCCGTTACCTGGCCGGGACCCAAAGCATGGGCCTTTATTTCTCCAGTTCCTCATCTGGCTCTCTACACTAAAACCACAGGGGTATATTGTGAATTACGAAAGAAAACAGGGGTATATCATGAATTTTCCCTAACTTATATAAATATATTATAATTTTATTGTATTTTAAATTTTTGTGATTTTTTTAACACTCAAGAGCATATTGTGAACTTTAAAAGTACTTTGTTAACTAGTAGGGGTATTTTTGTCATTTTTCCTTCTGGTCAATGACTATAGTGGCATTTCATGGACTTTTACAAAAATATAGTGGCATTTAGTGACTTTCTTTTTTTTAGTGGCACTTCATGAATTAGTCAAAAATATAGTGGCATTTCATGAAATTTCCATATTCTTTTAAGAATAAATCTCTGCATCATCATTCATGAACCTCATAAGTAGGGGATATTGGTAGGTCATGGACTGAAGGAGATAAAAAAAAACTGAAAGTGGTGAGATGCCTTCTTGGTGAGTTTGATAGGGCTGATTAGACTTTGGTACCTATAATTGTTTGGACCCAATTGTAGACATAGACTTATGATGGTTGATAGAAGCCCACATTTTAGTGTGTGATCTATTATTTTTGGATGAGTTTTGTCTTGATGATTTGTTGCGCAACTGTTCTCAACAATTTGGGACATCATTTGATCTTGTGTCCTAGTTGATGACAATACCTACATGAAGTCAGTCTAGACTTAGATTGCACAGTTTGAGTTTTAATCTTTGTTGCCTTAAACTAAGTGGGTTTCTCAGGTTTATATCCTAGACCGCATTTGTCTTAGTTGTTTTCAGCAATTTGTTACGATCGAAAAGGGAATTCACCTCTTCTTGTGCCTAACATGGAAGAGTGAGAATTCTAGTCTCCAAAGGACTGACAAAGTTGATCATTTGGCTTATCCAGACTCTTGATGACTCAATTTTCATTTTTAGTCTATGACTTACTCAGATCTTCCACTTTAGCCTTCGAGTTCTCTGATCTTAGTATCATATTGATGCTTCAATACTTTTATCTCAGAGATGGAAGAGGTTAACTTAGTAAACTTCTCTTCTTTCTCGAAAGTGTCCTTCCGGTTATCCTTCTCCTTTATACGGTACTCAGTATTGATGACATCATCTTCGTGGGCAATTATCGTCATGCACAACTGAGTTTCCTCCTCTAGTTTTGAGTTTGTAACTTAGATGTCATATCCCCACGCAACTGCTTATCTGTTTAAGAGTTTTACCCTCGTTTGAGAATTTTATTTTTGTTAGAGAGAACAATTCTTGACATGATGACCGGGCTTGTTACATCCAAAATATATGAGTGGTTCTTTATTTGACTTGTACCGATCATACTAGCGTTTTGACCCTCATTGTCCACAATTAGCCTCTATATGTGATTACTATTGAAGTAAATTTCTTACCAACATCAAAATCCCCACCCTCTTACTTTGTTGCGGTATCACATGCTTTCAGGGCTAGATCCTTGACTGGTGTTGATGAAGTTTCTATTTCTCCCTTCATAAACCACGAGCTCAGATTTGATTTCTTCTAGGGACATTTTTGACAAATCTTTAGTAGTTTCTAGCAAGGTGGAGTAGTTAAGCCAGTCCTTACACAGACTATCAAGACACCTCTCATTGATTCTGTTGTTGTCAAGTGTAACACTTACTACTTTCAAGTCACCTAGTATTCTATCAAACATCTCAAAGTCTGAGTAACACACTCACCTTCTTGCATCTTCAAGTTTTCAAATTGTCTCTTGGACTGCTTTGCTTTGGTTTGCATCTGATATAGATGGTACTATAACTCTAATAACTTATTTGTTCTTACTCAAGAGCCTTTTGTCGTTGTCGTTCCAGCTTGCCCTTAGCTTGTTTTTTAAACTCCACCTTCAACAACCTGAGGAACAAAGTCTCCTCCAATCACTACTGTGTGCAAGTCGAGGTCGACCGATATCAGCTAATCCTTCATCTTCTCGCACCAACACGAGTAATTGAATTTTGTAAGCTTATGAGGCTTAACATAGTAGAAACTCATTTTCGATCTTCCCAAAATATTTTTCTTCTTTTGTAAGGGGAACCCGCTATGATACCAATTGAAAGTTCCTACTTGTTATTACTAAGTCAGTGACTCGCTAAGAATTGGCGGACCTAAGTCAACGACTCATGTCGAGGATCGAAAAAAGAAGAGAAGGAGAACGATGTAAAGGTTGAAATTTTTATTGAAATTCATGTCACACAATCATGTATACATAAGTATACTCTCACCCCCAAGTCAAGAACACAATCTCGACAGAATTTACATATACTTCAAAATCCTCACCCCTTTTCTAATTGAATTACTATCCCCGATTGCAAGTTCTCTTTAAACGATAATTATCTCTCTGAAGTACATTTGCTTTCTCTTCCATCTAGGTATTTATTCAACTTCTAAATTATATCTCTTTAAATAAAGATATCCTGGATTTATCTAAAAAGATAAATAAAATCTTTCCTAATGAGATGTATCCGGATATGATCTAGATACGATGAATAAGATTCTATCTATTGAGATATATCCGGATAATATTTAAAGCAAATAAATAAAACTCTGATAAACAACCTCCTTATTTTTAGGCATTCTGTTATGCCTTCCTGTTTTGCATTTGACGTCAGTTCACACCTCAACTTCTGTGGCACGGTCTTAGCCCCGTTTGTGACTGAGTTTGTCCATCAAAATAATACACTAATAGTTACTATGTAGAGAATCAAATATTATAAAGTTCAAAATAGTAGTAACTTTTTAATCTCTTATCTATAAATATTGAAGTTAGGATTAAGACAATATTAATTAAAATATTGACACGTGTAGACTACGCTCTCTCCTTCCATATTCATGGTCTAAGTTCCTTCCATGAAGAACTCATAAGGAACATCAATCTTCACAAATAATTTTGCACTTATAAAGAATGGTTCTAATATCGAATTCCTTGTGAACATGTTCTAAGAGGCGTTTGGTTCAAGCGAGGAAACAGAATTGAATCAGAAAAAGGAAATGGAGAGAAATAAAAAAGAATCCCCTTTGATTTTTCCGGTTGTTTGTTTAAGCTTGGGGAAATGAAATAAATAACCGGTTAATGGCTGCTGGTCAATGGTCAACGACTACCGGTTGCTGGTCAACAGTCATTAATTACTAGTCAATATTCACCGGTTACCATTCAATGGTCAATAGTTATCGGTCAATGATCATATGTCGTCGGTCAAAATGTACTGAGGAAAGGGAATCTCATTCACTAGTAGGGGGTGAGGAATCAAGATAGAGGATTTTAGGGTAATGTCACCCTCTTTTCCTTTCCTAAAAATAGGAAAAACTGATAAAAACAGGAATGGTTTTCCTGATTATCCAAAAGAAACGGCCCTAAGTACTTTAAAAACATTACACAACCACTACCTCCTTTTCTGTGACCAGACCATTTATTATTCTTGCTGAAGTATGATCACATAGACCTGACAATTTTGACCCAACCCGAACCCAACCCATATTTTTGCGGGTTAGGGTCTTGATTATTGACCCATCTATTTTTTGGGTTGGGTTAGGATAATAAGCTAATTTTGTGGGTTGGGTTAGGGTAGAGATCATAACCCATAACCCAACCCGAAACCCGAAAATATATTTGTTAATAATTAATTCACAATTATATATATATATATATATATATATATTATTTTCAGATGAAACTATACCTTAGCCTTAAGCCCAAGTTCATTTAAACTATCCCACCTTTAATAATATCACATACTTTTAACTAAACGAACGGCCTAACCAGCTGCATATCAAACAAAGGGCCCAAGCAGACCTTAACATAATGTTGAAAACTCATACTCTCGTCTTGTAGACTCACATCCATTTTTCTTCTCTACGTCGTTGTTCATGTCTATGTCACTCTTCATCTCTGCCCAAGGTTTGTTTTTCTTATTCTCACTGCCATAGTTGTTCTTGAGAACATATGTATGTTTAGATTTTCTAGAATGGTGAACAAAAGTAGTATGTATTTTTTGTAAGTAGGATCTTGATTATAGACCTCTTAGTGAATTCTGAAGCCAACAATACGGATAGCGTGTTGCATAGAAGTTCCTCAACTGTTGGTAACGATTAAGTGATTGTGATTTTACTTTTCTCAGACATGAGCACTCATTTTAAACAGGTGTAATTATTTTTAAAACTATTAGTCATAGTTTGAAGCTTTGAGCTCTCAGTTATAAATTATTCTAACTTAGAAGATTTGTCTTTAGTATAATTCTCTAATGCATAATGAAGATTTTCATTTTTGTTCCCTCTTTATTAAGGGCACTAGGATCATGTGCATATCTAGATAGGATTCCTCCCCAGCAGTGGTAGAGCTTTATGCTCAGACTGATAAATATAAACTTATGGAAAAAGTACGTGTTATTCTATTCATGGGAAATTGGTGTAATACTTTTACATTCTTTGCATAACATGAAATTCGTTTAAAGTTGGGTCGATCAAGCTAGATTACGTCTCTTCCTTTTGTTTTATCCGAATTAGTTAGCACTGGATGTTTTTGGATTTTTTTTATTAAAGTCTACTCCTAATCCGTCTAAATTATTGTATGCTTAAAAAATGGGTTGGGTGGGTTGGGTTAGGGTTGCAGGAATTTATACGGGTTGGGTTAGAGTCATAATTTTCTGACCCATCCATTTTTGGGTTGGACATGGGTTGATGATATTTTAAATGGGTTGGGTTAGGGTTGATATCAACCCGACCGAGCGACCCAAATTGTCAGGTCTATGGTCACATGAGCCTTGTCAAAGTAGCTTGGTGCGTAACGCAAAGAGGCTCAACATTTTTTTCCTTTTTGAATGCCAACAAGAGGATCAACATCAATATTGAAATATCAATTATAGCTGAAAAGATTGTCAATGATCAAAGATTGCACACGACCGCATCTAACTTTGACCACATCGCTCTTGATGCCAATATCATTTTCTACGCAACTCTTATTGTATGTCACATATAATCAGACTTGTCTTTTGTTTTATTTTAATTAATAGTAATACGACAAGCCTTCTTGACGCCGTCGAGAGAGCCATATCTAAATATGACATATTATTGTTATTTTAAAATCTTTAAAAAAGTTAAAATACGTATTACATATTAATAATAAATCGTGAAAGTATTCAACATTAATTGAATACTTAAATCAATTCAAATATTTGTCTATCTAGTTGTAAATAATAGTCTATTTTGTAATAAACTCAAAGATGAAACGGATTAAATAAAAATTGTTGTTGGAGTCAATATCTACCGCACAGTGATTAATTGTTACTTCCCTCCGTCAAAGCGTCCACTTTACTATTTGGATGTCTCATTTGACTTCAATATTTAACATTTAAGATAATATATATTTTATAAATCTATGTCTTATAATGAAATCCTTATGTGAAAAACTGTATATTGTAAAACTAAATTTTTAAAAATCATATTGTCTTATATATTTAATATTGAAATGAAAAAACGTGTCAAAAAGCAAACAAGACACTCATGACGGAGAGGGTAGTATCAATTATCAGACAATGATCACCCGGTCACCGGGGGCGGGGACGGAGTATCAAAAGAAAACAAATCTCATATTTTAAGAGTATAAGTTCAGAATTCAATTCAAGTTTTGAAAGATTTAATATAGTTCTATTTTTATTCATTTCATCAAATCAAACAAACAAATAAACAGCAAAAAAAATCATTGATTTCTCAAAGTAACGCCTACCTTTTGTCCAAAATAACGCCTACCTCAAAACAGTACATTATATATTTGTTAAAAGATCATATTTCAAAACAAAGTTCTTTAAATTAACTTATATAATTACTATTAAATACTAAAATAAAATGTATAGAAGTTCATAAGGTAGATTTATTAGAAAAGAATATAATGACGTTAAGTTATATAACCCTGTAAGAAAAATGCAACAGAAATATAGTATAGATAAGATATAAGAAGTAAGTTTAGGGCGGTTGTGGCCATCCTAAATTCTTAATTAATAGTGATGCTCATCAAAATTGTAGGGTTATAAACCAGCCACATTATACGTACTAGCGGAAATTGATGTTAAAAAGCTGATCTTTGTATCACAGTTTGTAAGAAATTTTTATTGTTGGCAAAGTTTTAAATAGGATTGGATAGAAGAAAAGTTCTGGTTGATTTAGGTTTAATCCAAAAAAACAGGAAAAAAAACAAAAAGGATGATGCGCCTTATTTTGAGCTGAACAAAAATAAATATAAATTGTGTTCAATTTTCAGTAAATTATGAGTTATTTTGGTCCTTGCGGGTCACTACTACATATATGGTCTATGGAGGCAACTTTTATTGCCATAAAAACCAAAAAATTGCCTCTGTAGATATTTAGAGGCGACAAAACCGTTGCCTCTAGGTTGCCTCTAAAGGGTCGCCTCAGTTGATTATGGAGGCGACTAAAATACTTACCTTTGTTGATTTTACCTATGGAGGCAACTTAACTCGCCTCCATTGATCTTAATCTATTGGGGCAAGCAGCCTCTCGCCTCTAATGCTCTTAAGCAACGGAGGCAACCAAAACAGGTCGCCTCTATTGACGTCTTACAAACGAGGCTAGACTTGGAACTCGCCTCCGTTGCTCTGTGTAGAGAATAAAAAACAGAGGCAACATTCGTCCGGCCACCTCGGTTGATGTTCAACAAGCGAGGCAAGGCTTCTGCTCGCCTCCATTGTTTTGTGTAGAGAATGAACAACAGAGGCAACCTTCTTCCACTCGCCTCCGTTGCTATGTGTAGAGAATGAACAACAGAGGCAACCTTCTGCTCCTCACCTCTTTTGATGTCTAACAAACGAGGCAGTTGGAAAGTTGCCCCCGTTGATCGTTTATTTTGAAAAAAAATAAATTCATACAGGACATTTATGACCCAGGAACTGCTTCAATTCATACAAGAAATAGCTTGAAGCATTTTAAACCATCAATTCTTTATGGATTCAAATCACAAATAAATTACATAATTCTTCTTCAAAATGTTCAACCAAGCATCCATCGTTATTCACCACCATAGTAGAAATGGTTCTTGTCAGTACTAACATCTCGGAGTATCAACACTTCTTTTCTTAGATACACGTTACAACATACAACTAGCTAACAACATCCTCTGACAAAGTGAGGAGAGGAAGCACAATTATACGCACATCATCATCATGCATCAAATAGGAAAGAAACATGACTGATCTATCAAGTGAAATCTTCAACCACTGGAACTGAAACTTCAACTAGCTTCCCTATGGCTCAATCCTCAAAAAACGCAACAGGCTGAAAATATCCTCCAGATTATTCTACAAACAAATTATAAAATGTAATAGTTGTATATACATCAAAAAATATAACAGACATGGATAAAGCCAAAGCAATGACATATCATAGAACCTGGATAAGTGTGCCTATGAGGCAGGCACCTTCTTCAATCAACAGTTGAAGCAGACACTACCGAAGAGACTTGGCTTTTTGAGGATTTGATGGTATGAGATTCATCAAGGAATACTCTGAACCAATGCAATGAATATAAGCCTCCATTATCTTTAGCACTCTGAGCCAAAAAAGATCATCTGAAATCAATATCAAAATATACATCAGGGCAGTTGAAGCTGCCTTCCACCAGATTCAGAAAGAAGAGGCTACCTACCCCATAATTCTGCACACAGCATTCAAATACAATCATTTAAGCAGAGGAATGTTGGCAAAAATTATTATTCAGCAGTAACACTTGTTCATTGATAACATAAATTCACATCCATATAGATTCATAAACAAGTGGCAAACGACACACCTGCACTCAAACCGCCTAATGATAGCCTTATCGAGATCAAACGGCCGGTTACTGGCAACGAGAACTAGGATCTGTTCACCCGGTTTGGTCATCAGCCCCCTTGTATGTGCCCAATAGATCAGGTGAAAATAGATACCGCACTCACAAAATAATGTAACATAACCAAGAACGGCAAAAACATTCTGTACCAGGGATAAAAAGTGATATAATAACACAATTACAATGACTGAAGACTAGAAAAGAAAAGGTAAAGAAAAGACCAAGCAAGCATTAATACTCACTCGATCAGTTAATATCAGAAAGGCTTCTTTCACCCTAGCCAGACATATTAAAAGTCAATTAAAACATCAGGGGAATAACTCTGCTTTGAAACTTGATATACTGAGAAAAATGTTCAGAAAAGAAAACAAAACTCTGTCCATTCTCTGACAAGAATATTAGTATATGAATACCCTCCCTTCCCGTACTTGTTTAATGTTATACTATTAACTCAAAGCAGCAGCACACATCATCTAACTTTATTATATTATTATTTGCATCAAACCGATGACCGTAGTATAGTATGTGGGTTTGCGAGAGCATTTTTCACCAACTAACAAAAAAAAATGGTTGTTTAGGATGTTACCTTCCAGACAAGTATGTTGATATCGTATTGCGTATTCCGATATCCTGAAACAGGGGAGATGCTTGCACCCATGGCTACTTCACTATTGACTTGTATAAATCCTGAGCACAACAGGTTGTAGCATCCCGTTTCTTGATATGCAACTCTGTTTCATTTTTTTATATATAGTCAAATTCAGTAAACGTAACAACACTGTTGTAACAGAGAATATATCACAGGAAATAAGATCAATTACTGAAGCAAATTCAATTAGTATAATAGTCTAGATGAAAGCTTACTGTCCAGTAAGTGAAAAGCCTTGTGTTATTATCGCCATACAAATCCAGGCTGACCTGTATTATATTCCATCCATCCATCAGAGAATATTCATTATTTATTTCTATTAAGGAGCTAATAAAGACTAGACTAGACTAGACCACCTCATTCACTGAGAGAAACAAACAATAATGCAGCAACTTCATACATTCATTGCAAATATTTACGAAAAAATTATTGTACCTGCCACCCAGCTTCAATACTGTTGAGATCCTGTCCAAACGAGCCTCCTAATATCCAAATTTGTGACAAGCTGAATTCATTTGGCTGTTGAATTTTTGGTTCCCAAACATTTATAGTTGCCTTTGCTCCATAATACTTGTCTCCTTCAACATAGGCAATTGCATGCTGAGAAAAAAATGAATACCCATGAGTTAGAACAAACAAATAGTGAATACAAAACGCACCAGGGTGGAAAATAATAATAATGTATACACACAGTAGCTATTGACTAGCACATAGCAACTCTAATCATTACCACTAACAGCCTAAACACAGTCAACTAGAAAAATGAATAGAAAAGTAATCAAAAGTTGAAAAAAAAAGAAGAGTTAAAATCATTATAGTTAATTTTATCCATCAAGTGAGAGGATGCTAAAGGGTCCATTTACTTTAATGTCATAATGATAACTACGAATAATGGTAAAGTTATCTTTCATAAGGCAACCACCATCTCAGTAATCCTCACCTGATGCCCACTTGCATTAACAAGATCAGGATCAGCAGACGTTGGTTGAGGTACGCTCATGTGCTTCTTCCTACCGTATTTCTTAATAGAACTTGCTCGCAACACGCCATCCTTTTTTGTCCTCCTGATGGGTATTGTGCCTTCCTCACACCTCCCTTTAGAATGCCACAGTTGAGACATTGGGTTCCTCCTTTCTTTTTTATCTGTAGTTGACATTTTATTAATGTAAAATAACCCTTCTGGATGGTAGCTAGGTCTCATCTGTAAAATTGGGAAAGAAAAAACAAAAGGAAACACAGATTACATTAATTAGCCTACAAAAAGTTTTGGACGGGACTAAAAGGAATCATTTGAACCACAACGTGCCTTTTTGTAACCTTAAGAGCCATATTTGTCAAGATAGCCTGGAGCTTTGTTCCTACTGCTAATATTAGGTGATATTCAACAACCAAAAGTGTGGATCAGTATATCAATTACAATTACTACCCTTCCTAATAAAAATACATGGGTCGGTCTGTAACAGTTAATAAAAGAGGGAAAATGAGAGCAAGTGTCTTACACTCAGAGGGATCAAAGCTTCCCAGAACAATGTGTGCCATCCTAAATGGTAAATCGAAATAATTAGTGCACACATTCTGTTAAAAGTCAATTACAAAATCTCCATTTCAGTGAGCCGTGGCTTACCAGTGACATTCAGCAGCAAAAATACAATGAACGATGCCCACTAGACATGACTGGATCATAGAGGGGTAAGAAGTTAATGTTTGATTATCAATTTTTTTTGTTTCAACTTGTGCCACGGTAGAAACAGCGTTAAAAAAGCTGGGGACCTGATGTCGACACAATCTTAAAATCATCCTCAAGAGATCGTTTGATATATTTTTGAAAGTTGAATTGAGTTCCTAGAGATATGTGAGCCTAATGACAAAAGGACATCAGGGAATACAAAATAGAAAGCATAAAACTAACACATGATAACTATAGATGATAACTAACCTTGTTGAAAACATTTCTGAGTTTCAGGTAGTCTGCCTTTGTAACAGATCGAAAGAATTGCCTTAAAAAGCATCCCTGTATCCACATCGACGAAACATAAGTGAAATCCATTGCTTAGGGGTGTTTTCCATATGACAACAGTAAAAGGAACAAGAGCATGTGGAACAATAGTTTATTTTCTCATCCTGATTATATTTCTTTCTTTTATCGTTCTTTCTTCTACTGAAAACAAGAAAATCAGAAAAAGAGAAGGATATTTTTCCTTACCACATAGAAGAAAACCGGAAGAGTTGTCCAGATGCTATTATGTTCCTTGACAAAAGATGTCTCGTGTGTAAGCCTAAATCTTGAAGGATCTGGCATGGTTGAATTAAATTACAATCATACGGTAAGTCTGAGAGATCATAATCAACATGAATATTTGTTAGGTTTACTCAACCCAAGAACAGTGAAGGGCTTATTTAATGTTAAGAGTTAGAGTTAGTGTTGAAGTTGGAGTTGGAGTTAAGGTAGTATAATTATCGTAAGTGAAGATGCCTTGCATCGTCAGTATTCCTGTTCGCCGGTTAGGATTAAAAAATTACCGTGAGTGAAAACAAAACAAAGGAGGCACATGCAGCATGAACTGTAATCGCTAGTTAGGGTTGTAGAATTTGAAGGGTATTTCCAGCTGTACAAGGACAAACAAATGGTAGGTGAACCACCCACCAAACCCTCACCAAACCTTCACCAAACTTCATTGACTTAGGCGGATGTTGTAAGCCAAACCTTTGCTATAAATAAGAGCATTAGAAGAGCTCTCAAATAGAACATAAAATCAGAGAAAAACCATTAGAGTTTAGTAGCTTCATGAGAGAGTTAGTTTAAGAGGTTTTTGTATAAGAGTTGGTTATACTCTTGTAATTCTATTCTTGTGAGTAATAGAAGGTTGTTTCCTCTTAAATATTATCAAATGTTCGTGAGAAACACAACAAGTGGTATCAAAGCTTGAGGTGGTGTCCAAAAGATTTATTTTTGAATTATTTTTATTTTTAGACAAAAAAATTTTGTCTCCAAATCAAATTCTGGGCACAGCACTGGAAAGGTCTCGTTTCAAGGATTCCGAAAATATTTTTTCCAGAATTTTTTGACATCAGGAAGGTCCTCAAATCGCCGGTCAAAGTTGAGGTCAAACCTGCGTGAATAGTAAACAAAAAAAACCAATCGGGAGGTTGAAGACAACCCAGTCATCGCCACGTCAGTGACACGTCATCGCCACGTCAACGACACATCAGCGACACGTCAGTCTTTTGGGCCCACAGTGACGTGGCAGTCCATGTCATCATCCCAGTCAGCATCCACGTTAGTGCCACATCACTGCCACGTCAGCACCCCTGCTGCCACATAACGCCACGTCATCAAGTAGGCATTCTTTGTTTTGTCACGTGTCACTTCCTTCTATATCATCGTTTTTGGTCCAGAAAAGGTCTATCCTTCCATTTTCGATCGTTTCGGACGCAACGGTGCACTCCGTTTTGTCAAATTCTGCTCCTAATATTCGATAAAGTATAAATCAAGTCAGAATGGCAGTAGAAGACTTGTCATCTTGGAGCCATGGAGCTATGCTCAAACTGACCGCTACAAACTATACACTTTGGAGGCCTCGAACGGAAGATCTCCTTAGTTGCAAAGATTTGTACAATCCAATTGAGCTTCAAGGTACGAATCCTGAGCCCGCTAAAGAAAAAGAATGGAAGAAAATGAATAGAAAAACAATCGGTCAAATCCGTCAGTGGATCGATCATAGTGTCTTCCATCATGTTTCTGAGGAGACTGATGCATATACACTCTGGAAGAAGTTGAAGGATATGTATCAGCCCAAGATAGCTCAAAACAAAGCTTTACTAATGAGGCGATTAGTAAATCTGAAGCTACGGAGCGGGAAGTCAGTTGCTGAGCATGCCAGTGATTTTCAAAGCTTGTTAAACCAATTAACATCAATTGAATTCAACCTTGGAGATAAAGTGCAGGCTCTCCTACTTCTTAGTTCACTCCCTGACAGCTGGGAAACACTTGTTATCACCCTTAGAAATTCAGCTCCTAATAGTACACTTACCACGGGAATGGTAAAAGAAGCCTTGTTCAATGAAGAGGCCAGGAGAAATGATACAAGTTCAGACCAGACAGAAGCTCTTGTCACTGAACACCGAGGGAGATCACATGGAAGAAATCAAGGCAAATGGAGAGGCCGAAGCAAGAGCAGAGGTAAATCAACAGATGGAAGAAAGCCGCTTATAGTTGTTATCATTGTGGCTTAGAAGGCCACATGAAGAAGAATTGCAGGAAACTATTACGAGAACAGAAGCAGAATAGCAAGCAATCAACGGAGAAGAATGGAGACACACTTGTCACTGTCACAGGGGAAGTAGCATTATGCTCAAGTAAGGAGGAGGTATGTCTTCATACAGCAACTCAAGATGTTGAGTGGATTGTTGATACTGCAGCATCTTACCATGTCACTCCACACAAAGACTTCTTCACAACGTACAAAGGTGGAGACTTTGGCACTGTAAAGATGGGAAATACCAGTTTTTCTGAGATTAAAGGGATTGGTGACATTCAAGTAAAAACGAATGTTGGAGTACTATCACACTGAAGGATGTGCGACATGTACCAGATTTTCGGCTCAATCTACTTTCAGGTTCAGCTTTTGACAAGCAAGGCTATGACAGTTTTTTCAGCAATGGCACATGGAAGATGTCAAGAGGTTCCTTGGTTGTCGCCCGAGGACATACATGTGGTACTCTTTACAAGACACATATGAAAATATGTGAGAGCAGCCTCAATGTTGTGGAAGGTGAGAAGTCTCAAAATCTATGGCATCGGAGACTCGGACATATGAGTGAGAAGGGCTTGTCTACCTTAATAAAAAGGAGCTTATCACAATTGCCAAGGATGCTACATTAGATCCTTGCAGGCACTGTCTATTTGGTAAGCAACATCGCATTTCATTTCATTCATCATCATCAAGGAAATCAGAGTTGTTGAGTCTGGTACACTCTGACGTTTGTGGTCCCATGGAGGTTGAATCTCTTGGTGGCAACAGGTATATCCTAACCTTTATTGATGATGCTTCTCGAAAGGTGTGGGTGTATTTCTTAAAAAGAAAGGACCAAGTTTTGGATTATTTCAAGGAGTTTCACACTATGGTAGAGCGTGAAACGGAAATGAAGCTAAAGTGTCTCCGCTCAGATAATGGAGGCGAGTACACATCCAAAGAGTTCAAAACCTATTGCAAGGGACACGGCATTCGACATCAGAAAACGGTTCCTCGCACCCCCAACATAATGGTTAGCCGAAAGGATGAATAGGACTATCATGGAGAAGGTCCGGAGTATGATGAGCATGTCTAAATTACCAAAGCCATTCTGGGGAGAAGCTGTTCGTGCTGCCTGCTACCTGATCAATAGATCACCATCAGTCCCGCTGAATTTTGAGATTCCGGAGAAAGTATGGTCAAGTAAGAATCCCTCTTATTCACATTTGAAAGTGTTTGGATGTTTAGCCTTTGTACATGTACCCAAGGAGCTCAGGCAGAAGCTAGATGCAAGAACTACTCCATGCATCTTCATAGGCTATGGGGATGAAGAATTTGGATACAGGTTATGGGACTTAAAGGCGAAGAAGGTTATTAGAAGCAGGGACGTTGTGTTCCATGAAAACCAGATGATAAAAGACATTGAGGAGCCCTCAGTGTCTACTCAATCAAAGTCTAGTGCCCAAGATATTTTCCCTGATCCAGCACCTATCGAATCAGCCACGGAGGATGATGAGGTGCAAGTAGAAGTACCAGAAGTAGAACAGGAGGAAGAAGAAGAGAATATTGAGCAGGGGGAGACTCAATCCTCTCCACCAGAAGTTGCGGGACCATCACAAGAGGAAGATGATGAAGCACTTCCTGAAATTCAGAGTCCACAGGTTCGAAGATCTGAACGTGGAAAAATTCCATCAACCAGATATCCAGATTCAGAGTATATTCTACTTACGGAAGATGGAGAGCCAGAAAATTTCCAGGAAGCTGTATCTCATCAAGATAACAGTAAATGGAAGGGTGCAATGCAAGATGAGATTGATTCCTTGCTGAAAAATCACACGTACGAGTTGGTTGAGCTTCAAAAGGAAAGAGGACACTGAAGAACAAATGGGTATTCAAACTCAAGAAAGATAGCTGCGGAAAGGTGGTGAAACATAAAGCCCGGTTGGTGGTCAAAGGTTTTCTTCAGAAGAAAGGAATTGACTTTGACGAGATATTTTCACCAGTTGTGAAAATGGCTTCAATCCGTATCATTCTTGGATTGGTGGCCAACTTGGATTTAGAGCTTGAGCAGATGGATGTAAAAACAGCATTTCTCCATGGTGATTTACATGAAGAAATCTACATGGAACAGCTAGAAGGTTTTCAGGTTCCAGGGAAAGAGAACCTCGTTTGCAAGCTGAAGAAGAGTCTGTACGGTCTTAAGCAAGCGCCCAGGCAGTGGTACAAGAAGTTTGACTCATTCATGAAGAGTCAATACTACAAGAGAACTGCTGCAGACCAGTGTGTTTAAATCCAGAGATTTCGAGATGGAAATTTTGTTGCACTACTACTATATGTAGATGACATGCTAATCGTTGGACACGATGCAACAAAAATAAGCCAACTGAAGAAGGAGCTCTCCAAGTACTTTGATATGAAAAACCTGGGACCAGCTCAACAGATATTGGGGATGCATATAATTCGACACAGGAAAAATCACAAGTTATGGTTATCTCAGGAGAAGTATGTTGAACGAATACTCGATAGGTTCAACATGGACCAAGCCAAACCAGTTAGCATTCCTTTGGGAAACCATTTCAAGCTGAGCATAAGATTGTGTCCCTCATCTAAGAAAGAGATAGAGGAGATGTCAAGGGTACCATACTCTTCTGCAGTAGGAAGTCTAATGTATGCTATGGTTTGTACAAGGCCAGATATTGCTCACGCAGTTGGAGTTGTGAGCTGATACCTTTCAAATCCCGGAAAGGAACATTGGGAAGCAATTAAGTGGATTCTCAGGTACCTCAAGGGTACATCAAAGGTGTGCTTATGCTACGGAGCCGCTGATCCAGTCTTGGAAAGCTATACAGATTCAGATATGGCTGGAGATCTTGATGGAAGAAAATCTACATGAGGATTCGTTTACACTTTTACAGGGGGAGCTGTGTCATGGCAGTCAAGATTAAAAAAGTGCGTTGCTTTATCCACAATAGAAGCTGAGTATATTGCAATAGCAGAAGCGGGTAAAGAAATGTTATGGCTAAAACGGTTTCTAGAAGAATTAGAAATCAAACAGAAAGAGTACAAGATACATTGTGACAGTCAGAGTGCTCTAGATTTGAGCAAGAACCCAATGTATCATTCCCGTACAAAGCATATCGACACTCGTTATCATTGAATACGAGAAGTGATGGACAAACAACTATTGAGACTAGCGAAGATCCACACGAATGAGAATCCTGCAGACATGTTAACAAAGATGGTTCCTCGAGAGAAGCTACAGTTATGCAGAGACATAATTGGGATGGATTGTAGATGACAATCGATTCAGATGCAGTTGGAGGAGGAGAATTGAAGGGTATTTCCAGCTGTACAAGGACAAACAAATGGTAGGTGAACCACTTTCCAAACCCTCACCAAACCTTCACCAAACTTCATTGACTTAGGTGGATGTTGTGAGCCAAACCTTTGCTTTAAATAAGATCATTGGAAGAGCTCTCAAATAGAACATAAAATCAGAGAAAAACCATTAGAGTTTAGTAGCTCCATGAGAGAGTTAGTTTAAGAGGTTTTTGTATAAGAGTTGGTTATACTCTTGTAATTCTATTCTTGTGAGTAATAGAAGGTTGTTTCCTCTTAAATATTATCAAGTGTTCGTGAGAAACACAACAGAATTACCGTGAATGAGGATGTCAAAATTAGGCTTGTAATCGCCAGCTAGCTAGGGTTGTAAAATTACCGTGAATGAAGATGGCAAAACGCTAGTTCGGGTTGTAGAATTATTGTGATTGAAGATGGAATTAGAATTGTAATCGCGCAGAGGATGAAGTTCCTTAATTCGCCAGTCAGGACTGTAAAATTACCATGAGCGATGTCCAATGTTTGGTAGTTAGGATCGTGAAATCTTGTAAGTTGAGTTTGTATAATTACCGTGAGTGTAGATGGCACAGATTAGGTTCTTCAAAAAGGATTGAAAAATTATCGGGACTCAAAATTGAAAAGAGAGGAAGAGCATGTATGTTCTTGCTGGTGAGAACTGTAAAATTACCGTGAGTGAAAATGGTTTCGAGGAAGATAGAACCTAATTTCATTAATTTGGAACAAGAGTAGATGGACATGAAGACGGAGGGGAAACGGAGATGGAGTACCAGTTGTCGATGTACTAAGATGGAGATTGTAACGCCCCTATTTAACATAATTACAGCGGAAATAAAAGTCTAAAGGCGTTAACAGATCATCGGGTTCCAAACACCCGACACCAACCTCACCAATTACAACTTATAAGATTACAAAAGCCACGGTCTGAACTCGAGAAAACGTAACATAAATATCATAATAATAAAATACATCAACTCTCCACAAATCCTAATTCCCAACCCCATCACTCATACTCTTCATGGCCACCTGTATAACAATACGTACCTGCAAGATAAAACCAAGCAGCCCACCCCGGGAGGGGTGAATCAGTTCCCTGAAATGTAACTGGTACGATTCTCCAAAACAAACTTATAAACATAACTCTTTAATAAATAATAACTTGAAGACAAACACTTAAAACAACACAGAGGAACAAGGCACTTCAAAACCATCAAGTCAAAGATAACAAGTAAAAAAAAGATAAACAACAGAAAGACAAAGTTAGTCAATTAAAAGAAATCACACCATAAGTTAGTGAACATCCACTGCTTGTGTTAGATTCAGTCCCAATTAGGAGTAGGAAGACCCAAGTAGTCACTAGGACTAGGAATGAAGAAGAGATTCAAGAACTCATAATTAAAGAGTGGAATAAAACCCATTGGGAGAGATGGTCCCCACCGCCAGTCAGTTATCACAAGGACGAGGTAAACAGACCTCCGCTGTCAGTTGTCCATATGGACGAGGTATAGCAGACCTCCGCTGTCACCGACCCGTTCTCAGTCATCGGTGAAAAGTGTGTGCACCACTTAATAGAAAGAATCCATACTCAGTACCAAGATTGACATTTTCCCATATTCCCACTAGATTATTAACTACACAAGTGCAATACCAAAACACTCAATCCTACAGAGTGCAGAGGCGTAAACCCTCAGCAATTAATATCTAATAGAAAGAATTCATTCCCAATAAGGCTGATCAAACTCGACTCATGGATGAAACAATACCCATAGTCCAAAGGAAGAATTTACCAATACCAGATATTTTCCTATATTCCCAGTTACCCCACTATATCATTAACTACACAAGTGCAATACCAAAACACTCAATCCTACAGAGTGTAGAGGCGTAAACCCTTGGCAGTTAATATCTAATGAAACAACTAGATAGAAGGAACCAATAACCAATGAAGTTTCACATTCAAGGCTCAGTTAGTCACATCAAGCTGAGTTAGTCACACAACAGTTTCCTTTTGAAATCCATTCAAGATCAGTTGGCATTTTCCAAAACATTCCATAAAGTCCGTTAGCAAAGTCTCTGAGTACGAGAAATCGTACCTGGTATGTGAAGAAGCAGTAACTAACTCGAATGAGTGATCCCCCACTAATAACCTATAATTAAGGTGTTCCAAGTATTGATTAGTTAAGGAACTTATAAACTAAACATCTTCTATTCTTACTGAATTAAAGTTTCAGGTTTACCATTATTCTCTCACAAAGATTTGGGATAGATTTTGTTAATTAAATCTTTTGTTAGGCCCATTTCATTTAATCTGGAATGATTTAGGATTTATCCTAAGAGTGGCCCAAACTCTCGTTGAATTGTTTAAGTGGGATTTTGGAGTTCATGGACTTAGGCCCAGTAGGATGGTCCAAGTCCGTGTTTACCTTTTCGTTACTTGATTAAACTTGCTAAAAAGAGTTTGTGAGGTTTTGAACGTGCAACCTCGATTTAATTCTAGGTTTGACTTGACCATTTACGCCATTGAATTTGTATGTCTTGAGGGTACATTTAATTATATTTCAATCACCTACTCTTAGTCATAGGGTTAACTTAATTAAGCTCTTAAGTTATAGTGGATTAATTTTACTTTAATACATGATTAAGGTTTAGGATCAATATTTCTCATAATATTCCACTTATGTCACATTAACACTTAATGTTTTGATTGTTGTGTATGAGCTAGGTTTACTCGAATATTTTCCCTCTTATTATATTTCCTATAAGGTATGTATTTCCTTTATTTATTTTTAATATATATGTATGTATGTGTATTAGAATTTATTTAAGTCATTCTTTATGTAGCTCATTGTATTTTATTATTTCTATTAACTTTTACATATATCTACATTCAATATATGGTTTATAAAGTATTTTCTTTTGTTTCATTTCAGTATATTAGCTTCTATAGTATTTAATTAATATAAGTGTAGATTAATTTAACTCCTTGATTTAACCCAAGTTACTATTTTATTTCTTTTATATATATGTATATATATACAAATTTTTACTTCACTTAAAATTTGTACTCAAAATATTTCTTAACATTCTGTATTAAATGTTAGTTTGGTCTTAACATATTATTCTCAACCTATAAATTTTATTAATCATCTATACTTTAATTTTTGTTACATTAAAACCTTATATTATAAGATAACTTATGAAAAATTCATAAACACAATTTTTAAACCCCTTTACTCTTGTCTAAAAACTCCCAAATTTAATATATAGTAACTATGATATTAATTATAAAATTTGTCTTTCATAAAAATATCTTTTTAAATTATCTAAATAATTTCATAATACTCAAAACTTACAAAAATTATAACTTACGTTTAAAACTCAAAACCCATATTAATTTACATCATAATAAACTATATTTTATAAGGCATCTATGGTTAAAATTTTGTGTCAAAATACATTCGGGAAGGTCATTAAATAAATTCAGCAAGTTAGGGTATTTTCCTGCAATTTAAACTAAGTTAATACATCATTTACTTCTACGATGTAATCGCGACCGTCCGTTCCCTTTAACACGATCGGACGGTCCATATCTTGCAAGTTCATCAGCGAAAAGCATTTGAATGTCGAGTACGATTTCGACGATTTCTCAAAATCTACATAACCAAATTCGATGATTCTTCTTTCGTTGGATTCGAAATCAAAAGCCGGTTACAATGTTATCAATTTCATCAATTATGATGCACAGATCATGGATTTCGGTTCTGGGTTTGTTTCGGTTTAGGGTTTAACAGTACCGATTCGAATTGCTACAAATTCTTCCTATACAATGCATCACAGGCTAAATTGGTAGTTGGGTTACGTCAAAAATGAAAAACCGAATGACAACATTGGAGGAATTTGATCGGAAACTCACCGGAATTGCGCTAACGAGGAAAATCCAATCCGGTTTTCTTGAAAAAAATTGAACTTTCAGGCTGTTCGGGTAGCCGACTTTACAGCTCTATAAATTACAGTACAGATCGAGTCAGACTATGTGTGTGGGCTTAATCGAAAGAGGAGATATAGATCTACAGATTGATAGCAAGAACTTAATCTAATTTGCAATATATAGAAAGAAATCTAAACCGAAAGTTACAAGTTTATACCTTGCGTTTCTCTATGATTTTATGTACGTGACAAAACGGGAACTTTAGATGCTTCATTCTTGCACACGGTTGGGAATTAGCCTTGGGTGTAAACATAAGAGTTGTAGAGGAATTAGGGATCTACACAACAAGCTAAAGAACACGAATTTTGACTGAGAGACGAAGAAGTTATGACGAGACGAAGTTACCTTACCGATTCGGTTTTCTGGAAATCTGGGTTGCAAGTTTTTGGGGAGGCAACTTCAGATCAAATTTGCGGCGGATGTAGAAAGAGTTAGGTTGAGTGTGAGTTATGGTTGGAAAGAGGAGTTTTAGGAGAAGAGAATGAAGAAAACGACACTAAAAAATTCTCAAAGACGAGAGAGATATCGGTGTCACAAGTTAGGGCAAAGTTCTGAAGGTTGCTAGAAGACTTAGCCGAAGTTTTAGAGGAATCCGGCGAGGTTGACGTGGCACGCTTCCCGAGGCGCGCGGATGAGTCAACAGGATTCGGACACGTCAGCTTTCTTCAAAATTTTGGCTTGGCTAGGATGATCCGTTTTTGACGTTCTTTTTATCAATCTTCTTGGTTTTCCATAACCTTTTTATTGGTATAGGTTTCATGGGCTGGTTTGACCATTCTCAAAAAGTCAACCCTAGCAAGGCTTAAGAAGCTTTATGGTTTCCATGATTTTATATTGACTTTTATGATTCAAATTAATATTCCAATTATTTCTAAAATCTTTATAATATACTTGGAGTGTTTAGAAATTTTTCCAAGATTTATTGACTTATAAATCTTATTATTAAATTCATAATACTATATAATAACATATAATAATTAAATGTTTAATGGTATTCTTTAGGGTTAAATAGAAGAAATCCCATAATTTAATTTTCATAATTCCATATAATAATTTATTATTCATAATTTCATACAATAATTTAATATTTAATAGTATTATTTATGGTTTAATAAAAGAAATCCCCTAAATTAATTTAAATTAATTTAGGGGTATTTCAGAGATGAACTCCGACTTTGCGTGGTGACATGAGCAAGAATCAGTGTTTGTTTTAGCGAAGAAAAGTCATTTATAACACAACTGAGGCGAGTTAATAAACCTTGCCTTCGTAAATCAATAGAGGCGACTCATCACTTGCCTCCGAATATATACAATACAACCGAGGTGACCTGAATTATATTGCCTCCGTAAGTTAATAATGAGAGGCAACTATCAATACTTGCCTCTGAATATCTACAACACAACCGAGGCAACCTAGTGTATATTGCCTCTATTAATTATTCTTGAAAATGTACAAAGGTGATTTATTCGCATGGCTGACACATCACAGAGGCAAAATTTTAATTTTGCCTCCGCTGGTCACCTCAACAGAGGCGAGGTAATGCCTTGCCTCCATTGATAGAACCAGCAGAGGCACCCTTACCTCTTGCCTCCTTTGATTTCTGCACGGAGGCAAGTTTTGTGTTGCCTCCATTGATCTTATACAAGTTGCCTCCATTCATAGATATTGTTGTAGTGGGCTTTGGGTATAAATTTATAAATTATTTTCAATTATGTAAATATTTTAAAAAAATATATGAGACACGTTGTAACTTATTTTCGTAAAATGATATCCGTTACAAGTTTAACTTTTTTTTCATAAATGATATCCAATACTCAATACTAAGGGCATCCACCATAAGAAAAGTGGATTTCACCCACTTAAAAATATTATTTTAATTTATTCTCTCACATTCACTCTCCTTGTGTCAGTAAGAATCTTCTCTCCCCAGTTTCTTAATTAAGCAACTGTCTCACTTCTTCTCTCTTCCACCTCATCATTTTCTTTTTTTTTCTTTTTTACTACCATGGGTGGAATCCACTCCATTGTGGATGCCCTTATGACCCTATAGTTAATGAATAGTGAATTTCATCAACTACACTAAAAAAAAATTACTTCATTGAACTATCTCATAGCCTAAGGTTTGTCACTGTCATCACACCAGTCCAAACTAAACGATGTTCATCTTTCTAATTTTAATAAATAAATATTAGTATAGTATAGACTTATCATTACTAGCAATAATACTATGTATAGTACTAAAGGGTTCATTAAGGTTTCTTTGGTTATGCAAATTCAAAGTATGTGAGCTTCATTAGGGTTTTCTTGGTTATGAAAGTTAAAAATAGGTTAGGTTCATTAGGATTTCTTTTGTTAGTAAAGTTGTAAGTAGTTCATTAGAGCTTCTTTCTTATAAAATTTCAAAGTAGGTTAGACTATTGAGTATATGGTCAAATTTATGATCAAGTTCAAGATAAAAGTCAAAGGTATAATCAAAAATATTCTCATGCCTTCTATAACATGCATTCATAAAAATGTGAATAATAAACACATGATTTTCTCTAAAATTGTACAATAGTGTAATGAATCTACACAATAACATACTCCATAGTCTTCCTAAAATTCATAAGTGTATTTGTATAATTATACTGAACATACTCACTTAAAATACTCAAGCCCACCATTTAATAATGATCACCATCTTGATTACCTAAGAATTGTGTTTAGGTAACATATCTCTTAGATACTTGATTCATTAACCTTTGTCGTTTAATAACGGCCTTCCATACCATTACCTAAGTAAATACACTTATGAATTTCAGGAAGACTATGGAGTATGCTATTGTGTGATCCGAATACCCCCGAGGGTTACCTTGGGTCCGGATGTGTGAACTTGTGTGATAAGAAGATATGGTTGTTTTCTATGCTTGTCTATTATGCTATGTTTAAGGTGACCTGATATGAATGTGTTGTTCACTTGGTTGTTTTTATGTGCGAATTGAGCTGGTACAAGAACTAAAATATATGTACATAATATATAAGTGAATATAAGAGGTATATTACTCGTGAAAGAATGAAGTTGTGGGATAAATGACCTATATGGTGGAATAACCTAAGGAAAAAAAATCTCTTTGGGAAGGTGATGGAAAGAGACATAAGGGAATTTAATATGAGAGATTCCTCTATGAATAATTCGTACGTAAAGATGTTGGGGAAAAGTCGTTAAAATAGTGCGGATAAATCACATACATCCATATTGAAGTTGAGTTCGGTACACCATGGGTATAATATAATTGTTATTGGTGAGAAATTTAAGAGGGTTCTGGTTGCACGCATTGGGATCAAAGTGGATGACTGAGAATAGGTCCGCTCAATGTATTGGTAAAATTTCCAACGAGTCGATTGACCGTTGGTCGGTTCCCCCCTTCTAGCCATGGCTACTGCCGTAGGAATACCCCGTCTTATAGTAGGGGATTTACCATCTTCTAACATGATGGTACTTTGGATATATGGGATGAGTGAGATGGATCTTTATATTGTTTAAATAAGAAGATTCTCTACTGGAAAGGAAACTTCAAACTATTATGAAATTATATAAACTTATAAAGGTTAATAAATAAGCTTGAAGTTATGAGAAATGTATAAGTTTAAGTTGGTTATGGTATACATGTTGTATGATTAACTCTTACTGTATCTATCAGAGTAAATGATTGCTTTGATTGAATTGGTGCTATGGATGCTACTATTTGAATAATTTGATTATTCTTATTTTAAATGTTGTTGTAGTTATATCTAATCATGCACAGTGTTTTGTATAGTTATGGTAGCCTTGTTGTACAGTTGGTGTGCAACGACGGTGACATCCCATAGAATTAATTTCTGTTGCTAACTGTTATTAAGTTTATTAGTGTGAGTTAGAGGGACCGCGTAAGATTTAATGGATTAGAGGCAATGGATGTTACAAAAGTGGTATCAAGGCTAGACCTAGGTCGGTGTGCCGATGTGGCCCGCGAGGGCACTGGGCTCCCAAGGGGGTGGAGTGTAATACCCTTAAGGTTTACCTCCCACATTGATTTGAGGGGAGAACGAACCACTTCTTATATGGTTGGGGATACCTTTCCTTGCTGTGAGGCCTTTTGGGGCTAGGAAACCCCAGGAACAAAACCGTGCGGCCTGCGTGCCAAAGCGGACAATATCACAGCAGTAGGATACTGGGCTGTTACACCAACGACATAGATTTCTACTTCTGTAAGCCCATCCATAGAAATCTACACTAATGTTAAACTAATTGGCAACATTAATCCAACCAATTTAACAAATTGACAATTAATTGAACAAACCCTAATCAGATCCCCAAATCCAATGTGAACAAGATTAGAAACAATAAACACTCAATAATCATCTTCATTAGGCACAAGGCCTAAAATAGAGCATAAAACAAGTTCAAGATTCAATAATGAAGGATTTAGAGATTTTGGGGGAAAATATATATCCCAATCTACAAGAGAGTCTACTCAACCATTAGAGAATAAAGGAGGAAGAAAGAGTAAGAGATAGCCATTAATGGAGCTTGGGAGCTTCAATGGAGGTGAAGTCTTCCTCCTCTTCTATTTTTATTTTCTTGGCGTCGCCGCTGGTTCTGGTTCAATTCCCCTTCTATCCTCTTCTTTTATTTTTTTAAAAGCATGATTTTGGGCAAATTTTTAGCCCGACCAAGCCACGTGGGTCAGTCGCCTATGGGAGAAGACATCATCACCTGCGTGAATTTTAGTCCGACCGACCTACCTAGGTCGGTCAATTCTTGTAGCTTCCAAACAAGCCACCTGGGGAGGTCGTTTGGGTCGGTTGAATCCAGTAGCTTACGGAAAAGTCCGTTCGACCCACCTGGGTCAGTCCTGTAGGTATGTCGGTCTTCAAAATGCTCCATCTTCTTCGTTTCAGCTCCGATTTTGGATCCGTTTGCGTCCACACGTTTATCTTTTCATCTACTTTCCTCCTAGCTATTTTATTTCTCCTGATTAATAAATAAATGTGTAAAAACACCAATAAAACGTAAAACTAAAGGAAAACTAGCTAGAGTGAAGAAATGAGCATGAAAAGTATTAATAAAATATGTGAAATACACCCCTAGAACATGCTCATTTGGACATTCATCATACCCCCACACTTACCTTTTTGCTTGAAATCAAGAAAAACCAAGCACCCAAGAAAGTAAGGCATGCTCAAGACTAACAAATAATATCATGAAGTGCAGGTTAAAAGAAGAAGCAAAAAGTGATTAGAATATTTAAGGAGTCAGAACCATGTCTTTGTGGTTGCATGGGTGTCCCTAGGGGGAAATAAAATATAAAGTTTCGGGGTATGATCCAAAGTGCTTCAAAGCTTTAGAGATTAGGCAACTTACTTTACTATGGCCAACTTCTCTGAAGAATGAGCATTAAGAAGAAAAAAAAAAAAAAATAGATTTATGCATTTATTTCACTTTTGCATAAGAGATGAGGAGATAAAATTGGGCATGTAGCCATTGCATTTTAAGAACGCTCAACTCTAATTGTTGGTTACCAATGGCGTCTCACAAGTCCCTTCAAGAATTTTTCACAAAGAAGCACCCTTAGCAATCCTTAAGAAAGATGACATAAGAAACCCCTAAGCAAATCAAATCCTACCATTTCCGATCACTTGGTCACACCGCATGAAAAATTCTCCTCTAAAGCAATCAAAAAGAAAAATTTTGAGCATTTATCCCATAATTCATAAGAGTATTTGTTCTTAATGAGAAAAATCACATCACAAGGGTCAAAATTTTTTACTTTGGACAAACGCAAGATAAGCATGAAGGATTAAATATTTAAGTGCACAATTCACTGAAAAGGTCCAATTCAACACAAAGCTTACAAATTGAGTGAAGCCCTGAATAAATCCTCAAATCATGGGTGCCAAGTTTAAGAGCCACAAACACTCAATACTCATCATACATTAAGCACAAGGACTAAAATAGAGCATAAAACAAGTTCAAGATTCAAAAATGAAGGATTTACGGATTTTGGGGCAAAATCCCCATCCCAAGCTATAAGAGAGTCTACTCAACCATTAGAGAGTAAATGAGGGAGAAAGAGTGAGAGATATCCATTAATGGAGCTTTGGAGCTTCAATGAAGGAAGAGTCTTCCTCCTCTTCCTTCTCTTCTTGGTGTCGCCTTTGGTTTAACTCCCCCATGTTTCCTCTTCTTTTCCCCTTTTAAAAGCATGATTTGGGCAAATTTTTAGCCCGGCCGACCCACGTGGGTCGATCGTCTCTGGGAAAAGATGTCATCACATGCGTGAATTTTAGTCCGACCGACCCACCTGGGTCAGTCGCCTGCATCGATTAATTCCAGTAGCATCTGACTGACCCACCTGAGGAGCTCGTCTGATTTGGTCAAATCTAGTAGCTTCCTGAAAAAGTTTGACCGACCCACCTAGGTCAGTTCTGTGGGTATGTTGGTCTTCAAAACGCTTTATCTTCTTCGTTTTAGCTCTATTTTGGATCCGTTTACGTCCATGTGTTCCTCTTTTCATCCACTTTCCTACTAGCTATGTTATTCCTTTTGTTTAAGCAATACATGTGTAAAAACACCAGTAAAATATAAAACTAGAGGAAAACTAGCTAGAGTGAAGAAATGAGCATGAAAAGTGTTGATAAAGCATATGAAATACACCCCCCAAAACATGCTCAGTTGGACACTCATCAAGCTCCGCTCCGATTTCATGTCTATGTGGCCTTCAACTCAATTGTCGATGGCTCCATGGATGGAGAGGCAACCCCCCAGCGGGTCTAGGGGTTACTGAGATTGATGATGTTTTGGTTTGGTTGGTTGTAGGATTATGGCATGAGATTGGTGCAATAATGTTTTTTTGGTCTTCACATATGATATTTCTTTATTTTTTAAACTCTATGTGTTTTGGTACATTTATAGTGTCTTTGAACGGTTGTGTTTTAATGTTTGTTTATCTAGGGGGTGTTATGTCGGATTGGTCTCTGGTAGGTCTTTATAGGTGTGAGCTAGACACGCTTTCAAGGTTGGGAAGCAGTGTGAGCCATTACCAAATGGTGATAAGTTTGGCTTCGTTTCAGATCTCAGGGCTTTGTACCTAGCTCTGTTTCAACTGTTTCGGGTTTGCGTTTCACTGGATGTTGTCTCCATAATCTTTTAACCTTAAGTTATAAACCGACTATCTAAAAAAAGAGTTTAATCAAACTAAGATCAATGAAACAATTCAAGAAAATGATTATATAACCTGCATAATTAAGGCTCGACTTTGCAGCCTACAAATATGTTTAATAAAGGGTGTCAAACCAATTAGACCAAATGTGTTTGCATAGTGACTCTCTTAGCGAAGATCAGTTTTGTATAGTGACTCTATTGGTGAAGATCCTCTTTGTATAATGACTCTGTTTAGCATAGTGAAGAAACTCATTAGTTCAGATTCAAATATTAGATGTCAAACACTACATGAAGTAACATACTCAACAATTATTAGTGTTATAGTTGCTTGGCCCTACTATATAGAAATTGTAGCTACAATATTCAAAATATATGAGCATCCACGGTACAGACTTATGCTATCTCTCCTTTAGTGAGAGGATTGTCTCTCCTTTGGTGAGAGGAGCTTCCTTTTACTTTCCACCATCTACAGTTCTCCTTAGGTTTATGATCATCCTTTTGGGCAGCATGAGTGCTATCTCAAATGGCTACCTTCCTCCTCTTACCGTGTGGTGGTTTGGCTCATCTCTCTTTGGTCCTTCCAATGATGGGCTTATTTCTATCTTTCTCCACAGTCTTCTAGTTTAATTTTTAGTTTCGTTTCTACTTGTAAGTTCGTGAAGTATAAAATCAGAAGCCTCAGTACAAGACTGACAGAGAGCAGAAACGAGAAACGAGACAGAAAGTGTTTAGAAGAAAAACTCCGCCATCAATCTTATTATTGATAACTTGAAAACTCCTCACCTGATCTGTTCAACACTTTGAACAATCACTCTCACGTCTAATTCTAGACAAAAACGTTGATTACTATCAACAACTCTCTTCTCTCTCAAGACTCTCTTTTAGCGGTAGAGGCTCTACCTTTTCTGATGTTTTTGCTGTACATTTATACTACTTGGAGGCAGATAACAACCTCCTAAATATCTACAAACAATCTTTATCTAAAACCAATATAAATACAAAATACAAGATCCTAAAATATCTCTAACTGTTTCCTAGTATAATGCTGGCGCCTCTGATTTACTCTTCTTATTATTAAGTAAATATTCTGTTAAGATCTTCTACTCAAAGCTGCTGACTGTAGAGGTTGTTGAGATAATATAGGCAGCCTTGGTTTGGGGATTTTGCCACATCAAAAACCTTCGGTAAATATACATTTACAGTTTCCCCCTTTTTTGATGTGAGCAAACTTTGTATGGTGAGATAATGTAGCATCCCCCTCAAGATATGCATTCTTCCTTAAAACGAGCATTCCCCCTGAAGATGTTAAAACCTTGCAGCACTTGAATGAGATTTGGTTAATCAAGTAACATATTCAAATTACTCACCATATTTCCCCCTTTTGCGAAATCAAAAAATGGTACTAAAAAGTCTATCTCACGGAGTGTAAAAATAGCATGCAAGATCATCAAAATGGCATTTTATACGAATTCATGCGTAGGAACACAACATAAGGATAGGCTGTCCATAGAAAAGGCATAGAATAAGTGTGGCAGGGTCAGGATAAGCTGACTAGAAGCTGGCTATCGAAATAAAGGCAACAAGGTATAGATAACACATACTTCAAGAATAGCTTCTTCAAATTTCTTCATCTTGAGGTAGCAGGCCAGAAGCTCTGAGGTTGTGAAGACACACCCAAAGCCTTTAGGGTTGTTTAACAATGCACTGATCATCGTTCAGTTCAAGACTCATCTTGGAAAGAGTTAAGGATCCAATCATGATTATGATCCAGAGGCGTAGACATGACAACATCCAGAGGTACAATGAACAATTATTTGTGTAATCTTGTGCAACATATGGTACATCATAATTGGCAAGACTGATATGAATTTGTAGGGTGTGCATAATTCCTTTATTTCTTCCCACTAAACCTCAGTCTAGTCTTGGACCAAGTTGTTCAGCCTTGTGCTGAAGCAAATCTAGCATCTGATGTTGGATAATGCTTGTACAACCAGAATCGAATCACCCCTTTTTTATGAGACTATTCGAGAATCCTTTATGGGATAGGAAGAAAAGACTAGCAAAAATACCAGTATGAAAGCCATTGGTGAGGTAAATTGTGTGCAACAAAGAAACTGGAAAAATGGTACGGGAATCTTGTGGAGAAAATGGTGAGTGAAAAGTGACCAACGAAAGTGGGTTCTATGCTGAGGGGACAGTTGGTCAGGTACGGATAACCGGAAAGATAAGTGGTGGTAACAAATGGATAGTGCCACCAGATGTTCAATGTTCCAACTTAGAATTTGATCCAGATCAGCCAAATTAATAATCAAGAATGCCACGGAAAGAGAAGTAATCCTCACTTTATTATAGAGTAAATGAAATAATAAAATATACGTCACGCTCCACTCACTCTAAAGTACCAATTCTGATGCACACAATAGAAGTCAATACGATAAATAAAAAGAATACACCTTTGTCAACATTGAGCATCCACAGTGCAAGACTGAATGAGGATAATGTTTCGTGTGGAAAAGCTTTGGTGAAAGTGCTTGCCAATTGTTGATCAGTGGCACAATGAGGGAGATCCACAATATTCTTGCCAACTTGATTTTGAGAAAAGTAATGACGAATCTCAATATGTATAATCAAGGAATATTGAACTAAATCCTTCGTCAGTGCAATACTGAAGAGAGTATCGTAGTAGATTGGCACAGGAGACTGAGGAACACCATAGTCAGCCAATTGATATTGAAGGTAGAGGATGTGGGCGCATCAAGCAGTAGCAACGATATATACCGCTTCAATGTGGGAGAGTGCAATATGTGATTGCCTCTTAGAAGAACCAAGACACCGGGCTTGAGCTGACCAATTTGAGGCAGAATCGGAAATAATTTTTTTCAGTCTCGATCTGTGAAAGACCTTAGGAAGAAGGCAGATCCTACATGAAAAACCAAACCAAAGTTAGTAGAGTGTGATTTCCTTTCATATGACAAGAACATCCAAACTCCATCAGCCGCCAGTTTGGAACTTTATTATCCTGAAAAGAGAAAACAGTTAGTGCCGCTTAGGGACCCATTGTTGTCTGGGACGTCTATGATTGATATAAAGCTGAGCATATTTAACAGTATCAGACTGAGCAAGTCGAGCATTCTTGCGTTGAAGCTTATGACATGAACGAATATGGTGACCATGTATATGACAATAACTACATTCAACCCTTACATGTGAAGTAACATTCATAGCAGTGCTATATGAAGTTCGTGGATGAGAAACACTAGGATATCTTGTAGGATCAGTCCTAGTCTGTGAACTTTGTTTCTGGGGTAAAACATTAGACGTCGATGAAGTAGTGCCATAAAACCCTAGACCAGCACGTCCTTGATTAGGTCGACCTACCATTTCATTAAGTTTAGCTTTTCCTTTATACCAAGAGGGATTTTTCAAAGTCATAATGTCTAATTTTCTACTAAGTGCGTCATACTGCCTTTGTAGATCAACATTATCCTGACGTATCCACTCATTATCAGCTTTGAGTGATTGAATTTCTTTTTCTGCCCACTCAGGAATAGAACTCAGTTTAGTACTGACGGGTGCAGTAAACGTGGATTGAGTATCCGCTGCGGTGTAACTCTGATAGTATGGAGAGTTTGATGTTAATGACGGTAGGATAGTCGGGGTGTTCCTTTCTTGTAGTTTACTAATCATAGTATGAGACTCAGTGTTATGTCCCTATTTACTTCCAAATCCCTATTTTCGAAAGAGCATCTTTCAACACATCAAACACTTGTGACTTAGGACACTATCATAAAATCATTCAAGCTTTGAGAACTTACCTGATCCCTATGAGAGATTGAGAGCCTTATCTCCAGCCATCAAACACATAGTTCCATCATATTTGGCATGTCAGTATGAGACCGATGGATTGCAGTCATGCAATAATTGCTGCATTGCTTTCTATGCCATCTGATTCAGTATCACTCTCATCCCATACGGCTGCTTCCATGCGTGACTCACATCCTCGATGTTGTGGAGGTTTTGATGGTAAAGGACAATCCTTTATCAAATGTCCTATTTTGTGACATCGGAAACATTCATGCTTGCTGGTATTATACTCACGTTTAGAATTTTCACCGTGGTGACCTCCACGTTTTCGACTAAGAATACGCTTCAGTCCTTGTGCTAGCATAGTGATCCATTCTCCATGTCATCATCATACTCCCAGTATGGTGTCTCTACGTTAATCTTTGCCTTTAGTGCAAGATCCTTGTGCACCACTAGATTTTGTTCCTCCATCTTGCTTTCATGAACCATCAAATCTGAACACAATTCTTCAAATGACATAGATGATAATTCTTTCATTTTCTCAAGAAGTGATGTATAGTTAAGCCAATCCTTGGTTAGTGAATCAAGAAATCTTTCATTAATAGTCTCATTAGAAAGAGTTACCCCAACCGTTTTGAGTTCCATAAGCACTTAATTGAATCTTTCCACCGTCAGTGCTAGACTCGTGCCCTCTGACATTTTAAAGTTGTTAAAATCTCGTTGAAACTGTTTCTCCTTGGCTTTGTGGATTGATTCCGTTCCTTGATAAGCAATCTTCAAGAAGTCCCATACTTCTTTGCCATTCTTATACCTAAGACTCTTCCTTGATCTTCGTCGGACAAGGAGGAGACAAGAATGCGAAGAGCTTGTTTATTTTGCTTAAAAGTTTTTCATCGCTTCCGTCCATTGATCCTCAGGTTTGGTCTGTTTCACACCTTCAACAACCATAGTAGGTTTGTAATCACCTTGCGCCACCACCTTCCAAACCTTGTAATCCATGGACATCAACTGCGCTTCCATCTGTTCGCACCACTTGGAATAAATGAATTTCATCAACCTTGGTGCTTTTACATAATACGAACTCATCTTTCACGATCTACCCAGAAGTGTTAACCTCTATATTGGGTAAACCTGGCTCTGATACCACTTATAAGTTCGTAAAGTATAAAATCAGAAGCCTCAGTACAAGACTGACAGAGAGCAGAAACGAGAAACGAGACAGAAAGTGTTTAGAAGAAAAACTCCGCCATCAATCTTATTATTGATAACTTGAAAACTCCTCACCTGATCTGTTCAACACTTTGAACAATCACTCTCACGTCTAATTCTAGACAAAAACGTTGATTACTATCAACAACTCTCTTCTCTCTCAAGACTCTCTTTTTGCGGTAGAGGCTCTACCTTTTCTGATGTTTTTGCTGTACATTTATACTACTTAGAGGCAGATAACAACCTCCTAAATATCTACAAACAATCTTTATCTAAAACCAATATAAATACAAAATACAAGATCCTAAAATATCTCTAACTGTCTCCTAGTATAATGCTGGTGTCTCTGATTTTACTTCTTCTTATTATTAAGTAAATATTCTGTTAAGATCTTCTACTCAAAGCTGCTGACTGTAGAGGTTGTTGAGATAATATAGGCAGCCTTGGTTTGGGGATTTTGCCACATCAAAAACCTTCGGTAAATATACATTTACACTACTGTTTATAATTTGCATGTAATGTTTATCCATTATCAATTTTCTTTACTTTGATGTTTGTTGGATTTACGACTCCGTGAGATTCAAAACCGAAGCGGGAATCGGTGGTTGGTGGTGTTCACCCTTCACCTTCTGCATTTTCTTATCACCATCGGAAACCTCAAAATCTCTCCACTTCCGACCCCTCTTGACTCTACTTCTCATCAGAACATGGGACAGATGAACTCAAATCAGCAAGCGGGTGACGGCAAGAGTTCTTTTGTTAGAAGAAAGGACCGAATCGAGAGCTGTTGTTGACAATTTCAAAATCAGTGGAATTACTTTGATCCTTTTTCTTTTTCCTTTCTGTCTTGCATGC
The DNA here is from genome assembly GCA_023374045.1 of Limonium bicolor. Lineage (NCBI taxonomy): Eukaryota > Viridiplantae > Streptophyta > Magnoliopsida > Caryophyllales > Plumbaginaceae > Limonium > Limonium bicolor. The sequence continues at coordinate 396,057,385 of CM041776.1, read as the reverse complement.
GCGCCAAGTAGATTTATGCATGTCGATAGATGCATGCCCATAGATTGGTGTTAAGAGATGACCTTCAGTTTTAATTTCTTCATCAGTTTATGTGTCCACGGATGTCACCAATCAACAAATCTCATAATCTATCAATGGTGATGGTGATGCTGCTTCCATGGATGTCGATGACGATAATGAGCTGATGGAGCAACAAGGCGATATGAAGTATCTTCAAAGCGACAAGGAGGTGAGGTCTGCGGCGGTGCTTGATTCTAGGAGTTTGCATGCAAAGTTGACAAGTGTCTTCACATGTGAGAGGATTGTATCCAAACACATGTGCTGGTTAATTTTGATCTTCCTCTAGCTTGCGTGAGAAGCTTCTCAATGGTCAAGTGTATGCTTTTTGGCTTTCCATGCTTTAATTTTCTAGTACTTCATATAACATGTTAACTTTAGCAACATTAGTTTGTCTAGAATCTTTAGTGCTAGTAGGTTCATTAGCTTGATGGTTGGATTTGAGTAGTCGAGGCTATTAGGCTTCCATGGCCAGTCTGGTCTAGATTGGTTGCTCCGTATGTTCTCATGCATTCATCCTGAGGGAATGGCTTACGAATAGCATCAGGATTAAAATGTTGGGGTGTTTTTGTCTTCAAGCTAGTGGCTTCCTTTTGTAAAATCTTTATGTTTGAATTGTAATGAAAATCGCTAAGAGTTTAAAAAAAGCATTCAACAGTGTGGAAATCACTCTAAAATTCGTAAAAGAAAAAGATGAAATATGACATGGAGAAGAGAAGGTGAGTATGAGGTTCTTAGCTAAGAACCCCAAAAAATGGGTGTCTTAACATAAGAAGAGAAAGATTGAGAGAAGAGAACTAAAGTCATGTTATTCTGATGGTGAAATCCACTCTTGTTATTGTTGATGCTCTAAGGCACTAAACATAGACTTTCCTCCAATATAATACGGCGTGAAAAACAAGTCATGGGAGCAGTATAATGTCCACTTTCTTATATTTAGAAGAAGTCATTGTTTCCGCTCTGTTCATTACTGGTTAATTTGTAGAACAAGTTTTGAAAAAAAACCTTCTAGAATTTCAAGAACCTAACCAAAAACACTAAAATCAAATTTTAAAACTCTTCGCAGATTAAGAGAAATCCTCCAAAGAGAGAATACAAGATTAGATTACCACAATTCAAATATACAAGAAAAAGAGCTGTCAAGAACTACTCTTTGAGCATGTTATCAACAAAAAGTTCGGTATCGAGCTTCCAGGAGAGATCAAGAATAATTGAGATAAAAATCTAAATATTCATGTTTTTCTCGGTTTTGTGTTTCCAAATCTTTGTGTTGGCTAAGGTGGTCAGTAAATCACTAACACATTATGTTTTGTGAGTATTTTTGTGGTAAAATAAAGGTAAAAGATTACATTATCATGTTACGATAGAGCTTTATTTTCCTAGTCACTGTATTTCATGATATCGCCTGCACACCTTAAATCGCCCTAATAAAGCAAACTCCAGCTAGTTCATATCATATAAATAGACATTATATTATTATTTAAAATCAATATTACTGGATCAATTTCAACCAACTATTCATCTGAAAAGTTATATTGATAAAATATTAACTACTATATCTTGATCTATCATTCACTTTGTGTATACTACATATAATATAATTAAAGTTCTCGGTTAAAACATAAAAACACTGATATATTTGTAATATTGTCTATATATGGGGATAAAGCAACATTTAAAATTTTACCGTACATATTAGCTTTTTTTTTCAAAAAACCCACATTCCTTTTATTGATTATAAGTAAGGAAGATACATAAGTACATATAGTAAACCTCTACCAACCCCATTCTTGGTCAGATGATAGTGGAAGTGGTGAAACCAACAACCCGCACGTGAATAAGATCCACAAACATCGATGCGATTCTCATTGACTAAGGCCCCGTTCGTTAATGAGATGGAAAAAACAGGCCCACATTAATGTGGCATTAATCTTGTCCAATTCATCTCTATGAGCCTTTTAACCCGTTCGGTACTGAGATCCCCTAATTCATCTGTGACAGTATGCAAAAGACCAATAACCCCTTCCTTTTCAGATTCTACCCAGTATATTTCACGGTCCATCTCACTCAACACCACCACCATCTTCTTCCTCTGGTAACGTTGCTTTTCCCTCTCTGAACTTTCTTCTTCTTTTAACCCGTTCGGTGCAAGTGAGAAATCGAAAGGCAAAAGCAACAAAAGTGGTACCTGTTGCCACCTGTTGTTGTGGTTGTTATCTGCAATTGAAGCGCAAGGGAAATTAAAAAATCGAAGACAAACTACTGCCGCTATAACGAAATTGATTGCAGAAGCTGGGTATGGAAATAAAAAGGAAGTGGTCCTTACCAGTTTACGATTAGCAGTGAACAGGCCCAGAATCTGCAATCTACAGATACAAACGTGGTGAAAAAAATCAGAACTGAACGTAATAGGGAAGGTAAAAAAGAGAATGTTTGAAGTACTTACTGCTCCCACCTTGTTCGCTGTAGAACCGCAATGAATTGCTGAATTTAAGGGACGTTGAGAACGTTCTTCTGGGTTTGGGTGTCGAATTGAATGTGGTTGTTGAGGGACGCGCAGAACTTCCTTCTGGGTGTGGGTGTCGAATTGAATTCGGTTGTTGTCTTTCATTGAATGTAAGCAGGCGATGGATATGCCAGCTGGAAGGGGTATATTGGACATTGTTCAATTGCATGTGGCGGGATGAATCAAAAACGCGGCATTTCGGACGTTTCTCTATCAGCTATGATCGAGAGATTAATCTCATTATTCCCCATATGCAGATGAATGAAGCTGGAGATTAATCTTCCATTCATCTCAAAAAGGGGGGTGTAGCTTGCGAACGAACGACACCTAAAAGGACTAAGATCATTTCTAGCTCTTCCTCTCCCACACAAACCAAAAACAACTTCAATACATCAACCCTTGAGATAGGAAACCATAACACCAAATGCAGTAAACAAAGCATCTAAAATTATAGCCTTAGTGCATGTGTAATTAAACTGTTTAACAAAAAAGAACTTTTGACACCAAATCTACTAAGGGCGCTTCTATAAGTGACAAAATAGAAGAGATCCAAAACGAGGACCTGGTTGCATAGGATCTTTGTCAATCCCAATCCCAGCAACCAGTCGAACCTAAACTCATTTTTCCGGTAACCCCCGGACCGCCTAAAGGTTGCCTTCACAGCTTGTGACCCATCGACAATCGGTGATTGCTTCTTCAGCTCCACTCAAGTGTAATAAACCAAGCCCACCCTTTAGAGTAGAAGATGAGAACCGAAAGAACTCACAGTGAACACTGGATTCGGAAATTGAACTAAAGGGATGAACAAAAAAAATGTTGTGGTAGAAAGAGAAGGAATAGCTCTGGCAAAAAATAAACAAACCTAGAAAATTCTAACTCCAATTCCGCCAGGAAAATCAATAAATCTACTAAAGAGTTTGTAACTTAGTCGAGCATCATATCAATGGTTTTGTCGGTGGCTCTACCCTAGTATTTCATTTTCATGACAATTATTCTAGGCCTTGTAAAAATGAAATAGAACTGATACAGGTTGATTATAATCAATTATACTTTGCTTTTGAAGAAACCTACTCAATCGATATGGTTTATATAGACACTCGCGTCATCCCTGAATAGCGCACTCTAAATATAGCATGTACGTGTACGGCTTCTCACATATAAAAAAATCTTTGAAGAAACTATCGAAGGCCGGTTTGAATTAAGTGCCACTCAATAACATAACGTATAAAACAACAAAAAAGCTACAATTGAACAAGGCCTTATTAAATTGTGCATAAACGCACCAATACATTATTTGGCAGATGTCGATCAAATTATGAATTAAGTTGTCCATCAATGCTACTAATTATTCAACAAGAGGACATCTTGGATTATTATTATAGTATGTGAATAGAGTCGAAGCTCCTGTTGTCGTTGAAACAAGAGTGTAAAAGACAATCTCAATTATATAGGCAAAAGTGCCTCATTTTAGCTAACTGCCTTGTACTAATAATTTCTTAATTTTATGGTAGTAAGGCAATCCTATCTTTCTGTTTACTAGGCCGCTGGCTGGCATCATTATCATTTACAATATGTTAGTATTTAATTGTAAATAAAATAAATACTACTCCCTCCGTCACACCTGACTGTCCTATTTATTATTTGGATATGTCGTTTGACTTCAATTTTTAACATATAAGATAAATGAATTTTGAAAATTTAAGCTTTGCATATGATTCCTTACATGATAAACTATATAATATAAAATTTAGTTTTATAAAATTATTTTACATTATATATTTAATATTGAGGTGGAAAAACGTGCTAAAAAGTAAACAGGACACTTATTTTACTACTCTCGCACGGGTCAAACGTTTTACATCAGCGCCTTCCTCACACACAACAATCGAGGTTGCATTTCCTCAGCTCGTTGGCTCCTCTATCTGGGCTCATTATATATAATTACAGAATTCTATCCTACTCATCCCCAAACATCCTTATTACCATTTCTCAAAATGGAAACCAACAACAGTCTTACCATCCTATCCCTCTCTGTCTTCTTCCTCCTTTGCACCGCACTCGCCCAAGCTTGCAATCCGATCGACAAAGAAGCCCTCCTGCAAGTCAAATCCAAAATCATCACTGACCCAGACGGCCTCCTCAAGACATGGAGCTCCTCCACCGACTGTTGCTCCGGAGCTTGGGAAGGCGTCGCCTGCGATTCACAATCTGGCCGCGTCGTCAACATTACCCGATCCTGTCTCCAATCTGGCGATGACTTCATCCTCGACACTTCAATGACTGGTACCCTCTCCCCGTACCTCGGCAACCTCACTTCCCTCCAGCTCCTCGATCTCAGTGAGTGTAAAGAGCTCAATGGCTCCATCCCAACTCAACTTGGCAAAATGAAATCTCTCCGTTTCCTCTTCCTCAATACAAATAAACTCACCGGCAAGATACCACTTTCATTCACAAATCTAGTTAACTTGAGACGAATGTTCCTCAATGATAATCTCTTATCTGGGAGCTTACCTTACTCTGTTTTCGGGTCTTTTCCTCTGCTTTTCAGTTTGGGTTTATCCGGAAATCAATTCACCGGTCCAATTCCTACTTCCATCACCAAACTAACCGCTTTAACCCAGCTTGACATCCATGGCAACAACCTCAATGGTCCAATCCCTGACGACATTGGAAAACTGAACAAATTGATATCCCTTGACCTCTCTTCCAACTCACTCACCGGCAACCTTCCAAAAACTATCGGCGCGCTGACAAACCTGACCACTCTGACACTAAACGACAACAAGATATCCGGTCCAATCCCATTCTCATTTGGAAATCTCAAATCCATGAAATTCTGCAACTTAGGAACCAACAAGCTCACCGGCGCACTCCCAACTATCCTCGGTCAGCTAACAACTCTCCAAATCCTCGTCTTAGAAAACAACTTGTTCACCGGTTCACTCCCCTCCGAACTCGGCAACCTCATCAACCTCTCCGCTCTCTACCTCAAGAACAATAGACTCACCGGCGGAGTTCCCCCGAGCTTCGGGAAGCTAATCAACCTCCTAACATTAGACCTGGCCGGAAACCGCCTCACTGGCCCGATCAGTACAGAGATTCAGAAGATGAGATTCTTACAAGACCTATACCTCTCAGACAACCCACTCAAACTCGGTACAATTCCGTCATTCTTGTCGAAAATCACCAGCCTTTTCCGTGTCAAGCTGTCCAACACCGGTCTTAAGGGCCCACTACCCAGCTGGTTAGCTGCCACTCAAATTTCAACTCTTGACCTCTCCAACAATGCCATGGGCGGGAAACTCCCATCCTGGATCGGTAACATGTCGAACCTGGCGTTTTTAAACCTCTCCATCAACAAGTTCAACTCCAAACTCCCTATCCAATTCATGAATCTTACCCATCTCAACGACCTCGACCTCCACTGCAACAAATTCTCCGGTGATCTGAACGTGATTTTTAGAAAGAAAGTTGAGTTCCCAATTGGTTTCTACAACTCAATTGACGTGTCTGATAACATGTTCACTGGACCAATCGAGACAGATTTCGGGACCCAGGAAAGTATGGGTCCGATCACATCGTTGATCCTGTCGAGAAATCCAATTGGTGGGCCGATTCCGAAATCTGTTGGGAATTTGACTGAACAGTTGATGGTTTTCGAGATGGTGAAGAATGGGCTTACTGGAATAATACCTGCTGAGCTTGGGAATGATAAGAGATTGACGACTATCTTGCTGTCGGATAACAAGCTGACTGGAAAGATACCCAAGGAAGTCATAACATTGGAGAAATTAGTGGAGTTTGATGTTTCTAATAATAGATTGACAGGGATGATTCCGCCACATAAGACCAATTTGCCAGCTTCAGGATTTAAGAACAATCCTGGATTGTGTGGGTCTCCCCTTCCACCTTGCAAGTAATGAGATTCGAGATCATGAATGTTAAAAGATTATTTCTTCATTTGGTACTATACTAATATTTATTGTGGAGTTAAAATAGAATGTCAATAATACTGGCAATGTGTATGTATCATATGACAGTACATACTGTTGTTTCATTTGAATAAGTAGATTGATATCGTCGAATAAGCTTCAATCGAAAAGCATCTGTATTTGAATGCCACCTTATTCAGCTGCTTACAAGAAAAAAAGCATACTGGCATGCATTTTCATCCTGTATCCAAATTAGAGATATGGTCACGCCGTTAGCGTGAGCTCGTTGAACATGCATCTTATTAAATGGGAGCTTCCATGCCATGTCCCTTCACAAAACACGCATCGATCCATTACTTCTCCAAAAAGAAAGACAAATATCTTTTGGATATGCTAAACCGGTCCCGTTTATGAGTCGAATCAAGTGGTTATGTGTACACAAGAGGTTAAGACTTTTGTCAGGATCGAAGAATACTACTATAAACAAGAGTAATCAATTGGACAACTTTGTTTGTTTGGATAATTCATATACAGGAAGAGCGTTTTCTAACGGCTACATTTGACAAAAACAGGAATGGAGTGAGTCTAGTAAATACGTATGTCCTTTTGCAATTCGAACAAGTTCGTCCATCAAGTCTGAACACTAATACACTTTGAGACTAATAGCCCGTTGATTCTGATAGAAAACTATTCTGTTACAAAATAGGCCTTGACATATTGGATGCCTGATTAGAAAAAACAGGAAGATGCTATTAAGGGTTTGCCATAAGATTAGCAATCCTTGAAAGAAATAAATTAGGTTTAACTAATTTAAACTACTGTACAAAATTAAGAACCCAACACTCAATAACTAGATATTCTTAAGGGGGAAACAAAAACGACTTAGAAATAATGTCAGAGATTAATGAAAGGAGACCAAGAGATGTGAGGTTAGATCAAGTTGGGCTACAGATTGGAAAGTAACAGGAATCCCAATAATTCTACAGAAGAAGTTGGGCTACAGATAGGTGACGAAAAAGCACAGCCACAAATGGAGTCTGGTGTTAGAACCCAATTGGTCGCAGCTGCTCATGTACATTTAGTTTCGTTTTTGGCTTTTGTCATTAATTTTTAAGACGATTCCACAATTTTTTCTCTGCTTTATTTAAACAGGTGATTTTGAAAGTTGTTTTGACAGTTAATATTAATTTTAATGTCATTTCTAATTTCTCTTCTGCTTTAGTCTAACAGCTACAATTGAGAGATGACCACAAACATAGCCAAAAATTCCCACTAGTTTTATGTGTTGCATACTATTACAGGTATCTATTTGTTAAGTACAGAATGATTGTGTGGGGGCTTAGGTCTGCCGGTTGTAATTTGGAAGTGAATGATACTATAGTGTTCAAATCACAAAGAAGTGATCATGGTCATGTGTATATGGTTTGGGCATGTACTAGAGCTCATCAAATGGGCAGGCGGACCGAGTTCGGTCAAGACACGAGCCTCAAATCCATACTCTCTTTACGCAAGAAAATATGCACAAAATAGATAACCGCACGTGACCAATAAGTACATGGCTCCCGAAAGGTAGTATCTGCAATTACAAGGTAACTTAGACCACCTGTCCTTACACTTGGTCATCATGTAATACATTGCACAAATGAAATAGAAGGCTGGTGAACCATGATTGTCATACATATTAACTTCATATATAAAATATCAAAAGAGTTAAGCACTCTCATATATCGGATTAAACAGTATAAAAACCAAAGCCCTTAGAAACAAATGAAGAGTTTCTAGCTTAAGAGATAAGTTTATACAAAGAGTCTGTTCGTTAAGGACATCAATGCACATTTATCTGAACACAAATATTGTTGTGTTAGGATAAAGTTGTTTGTTGTGAGAGTATTTGTTGGGTCCAGCAAAGGAGTGAGAAAAAAACCAATAATTATATTACGGATTAATCTCACTCAAACTGAAAAGCTTACTATCGAACGTGCCCAAAGGCTCTCCAAACACAAGTAGCTTAAAATTCTCCATAGACCCAAGTTGTCAAAGTTCTTAGCACCTGTTACAAAATCAAACACACACAAGCACCACACAAAGATGAATCTTCAGTATAAAGTGAGTAACAACTAAGCTACCCCGTACAAATATATCATTCTTTTTAACAATCATTGATTCGTGAAATATCTCTTTCATATTGCTCTATAGCTGAATTCCACTTGAAGGTCCTTTATAAAGACATTATTTTTCATTATACACCTTGTTTCCTCATGTTATTACAAGCACATGCTAAACACAAAGGCCCAAGGCCAAATAAGCATAATGCACACCTCATAAACATTATAAAGATCCTTCAAGAGAGGAACATAACAGTCCCCAAATCAAATTCATTTGTGAGAGTTCATCATAGTTCTTTTTCATACATCAAGATTCATGTCCAGCTGTTAGTAGAGCTGTCAAAATTTGACCCAACCCGAAAACCCGTCCGTTTTATCTGAACCCGAAACCCGATTGAACCCGAAAATATTTAAATATAATAAACCCGAAACCCGATTGGGTAAAACCCGAAATGACCCGAACCCGAAATGACCCGAAAAATTTATAACCCGAAACCGACCCGAACCCGAAATGACCCGAAATAATAGTAATTACAAATTAGCCAAACTCGAATAACATGAAATAATGGTGATCATAAATTGTCCCAAACCTGAATGACCCAATTAAATATGACAAAAAAATTGATTTAAACTTAGTATATCTGAATGAAATTCAGAATAGGCATTGTATTGAAAATTCTTTAATCTATATGTTGTATATTCTTATAGAAATTAGGTATATATTTATATTATAATTTTTTCAAAAAAATATTAACCATGACCCGAAATAACCGAAACCCGATTCTATCTGACACTATTACAACCCGAACCCGAAATGACCCGAACCCGAATGACCCGAACCCGAAATGACCCGAAAGTTTAATGACCCGAACGGATATTGACCCGAAAAGATATGACCCAAAACCCGAACGGATAACCCGTTTGACAGGCCTAGCTGTTAGCACATTCCAGTCAACAATTCAATCAACCTCACTCTAATACTAAAGGTTCACCGGGTTTCGCAAAGTTAATAAGCTTTTACAAAGGACCATAGCAGGAACCGGAGCTTATGTGGCTTAAATCAAACGATTGAAGAAATATGGAATGAATAGTAACAATAATTTTCTCTTCTTACCATTTCAAATGTAAACTTCAAAGGAATAATGATGGTTGAAACACCATACAGAAACCCCAAGCCTTCTTTAGCATCAAGATTAAGAGAGCGCAAGAGAATTCGCCCCAAAACCCTTAGTGTATGGGTCAGGTCGAAAAGGAAAGATAGAGAGAGAGAGAGAGAGAGTATACTCTTATTTTTTGTCAAAATGGAAGAATGAGGAAGAGGGAAGAGAAATGCAGTCTTCTTTCTATTTCAAAACCCTTTTTTTAGCTTAAGTGCCACATGTCTTGCCCGTGCTTCTTCTTTCTTTATTTCCTTATTTAAAAACTAGAATTCACTATTGTAGATAACACCATATGAAGCCTCATGTGCATATCACACGCCCATATTACCGCATTTCTACATAAAACTAGTTTCTGATGCTTGAAGTCCCATGTGCCAGACACATGACTTCTCATAAAATGTCTTCCTCCCTTCTTTAAATCGTTCATAACCACGTAATCATAGACTAAAATCCACACTACAAGACTTTACTAATTTGAGGTATTTCAAGTATAATTAGTCAAGCATGCAGATATTTGGAAATGGTTTTTGCATGAATTTCCTTGTGTTGTAACTCTACTACTATAATCCCTCTCCCCTTTATTTCACCCATTTTTTAAACTATCAAAGAAGCCTTTAAGTTTCATTATGAGAAGTCGCTTTTGGTGGTTATGTGAAAAAAACACCATAGAAAATTGTAGTGAAAACAAGACACTTCTTTAGATAGTTATGGTATAGAACCACTGAGAGAGACCTAGACTAGTTTTACTTTTTACATCACTGTCAATCATCCTTTCCCATAACTGCTAGGGAAGAATCATTTCAACTTAACACAAAACATCCTCCCTGATTGTTGTACTTGATCTCCGAATTGTGCTGATCAGCAACGGGCTTTACCGACTATGTTTATCAATCATTTCCCTCCTCTAACCCGACCAACCGTGATAATGAGACATACTTATGTTAATCGGTGGCACTCTTAAAGAAAAGAAATACTCTTATTTCATCGCGAAGAAGAAGAAGAAGATACAATCTACTTGTGTTCTTGATTTTTACAGAACGATATAATGGTTCTATATTGAGACTGCCACTAACTAGAAGACTTATACTGCTAACTAGTAAAAGGAAAATAAGGAACCAGTCAACAGACCGTGGACAAACCGGTCAACAGACCGTGGACTCAAGTTACAAGGTAAAACCTGATACACACTAGAAACGTACAAGTTATATAGAATCTTAAGATACAAACTATATAACATATATTCTGTCATCCCCCCTCAAAGAGTACTTCCTTATGCACTGTGTGAGGAGCAGAAGAGTGCTCTTTGACTGAGTCATTGTTGACATGTGTATTACCTGTCGGTCTGAACCTGTAGTTTATGTAGAGTCAATGATTCTGGCCGCTGCTGTGTTATGTCTTACCTGTTATGCTGCTGCTGCAGTCCCAATGGTTTGAAAGAGTTTTGATAACTCTTTCTAGTGAGTGGCTTGGTCATGAGATCAGACAACTGGTGCGTACTTGGAACATATTGTACCTGTATAAGACCACCCTGTAATTTCACACGAACAAAATAACAATCTAGTTCTACGTGTTTTGTTCGTTCATGTGAAACCAGATTCCTAGCTATGTGGATCGCTGCTAGGTTATCGCATTTCAGAGGTATGGGGGTTACGTTAGGGACTCCAATTTCATCTAAGAGCCTACTTAGCCAACTTAACTCTCCTGTTACTTGGCGCATAGCTTTGTATTCTGCTTCAGCAGAAGACAAGGCTACAGAGGTTTGTTTCTTAGACTTCCAGCTTAAAGGTGAGTCCCCGAGGAGTATGTAATATCCAGAAACAGATTTGTGTGTGATTGGGCAAGAGGCCCAATCTGAATCGTAATAAGCTTGGAGATCAAAATTCTGGTTTTTGTTAAAGAGTAGTCCGAAAGTGGAAGTCCCCTTTATGTAAGAGAGTGTATGGAGGGCATCTTTGTAATGTTCGGAAGTGGGAAATTGAAGGAATTGGCTAAGGTACTGGACTGCAAAAGCTATGTCGGGACGAGTGTTTGTGAGGAAGTTGAGTTTTCCAACAAGACACCTGTATTCGGTGGGATTTTGTAGTTTAGAACCAGAATCTTTGTATAACTTAAGGTTTAGAGGTAAGGGAGAAACAGACGGCTTGCAGTTTTGCATATTAAATTCATGAAGAATTTGATTAATATAGCATTGTTGAGACATGATGACGCCATTGTCTGTTTCAAGGAACTCCATACCTAAGAAAAAGTTCAATCTGCCTAAATCTTTTATTTTGAATTGTTTGTCTAGTTGGTTTTTCAGAAATTTCACTTCATTTGCATCATTTCCCACCACTAGAATTTCGTCCACATAGATCCCTAAAAGTGTTATGCTATTCTTCATTTTCTTAACGAAAAGGGAGTAATCATTTTGGGAATGGTTGAAGCCAAAACCCTTTAGGAATAAAGCTAGTTTCTCATACCATTGACGAGAAGCTTGCTTTAATCCATAAAGGGATTTGTGCAACTTACATGCTTTGCTTTCTCCTTGAACCTTTAGACCTTGAGGTATTGTCATATACACATCCTCATGGAGGTCTCCATGAAGGAAATCGTTATTGACATCTAATTGGTCTACAATCCAACCTCTTTTAACTACTGTTATGATGAGGGCACGAACGGTGGTGAGTTTTATTACTGGTGAGAAAGTTTCTTTGAAATCAAGGCCTTGTTTTTGTGTGAAACCCCTAACGACCAACCGAGCCTTGTATCTTTCTAAACTCTCATCTGGTTTTAGTTTGGTCTTGTAGACCCATTTACAGCTTATGGGCTTCTTTCCTTTTGGCAAATCCACTATAGACCAAGTATTGTTTTGTTTAAGGGCCTCAAATTCCTCGGCCATAGCTCATGTCCAATTTGGATCTTTGTTGGCAATTTGGTAGTTTGGAGGCTCACTTAGGTTATTGATGTGACTGATGATTTTATTTGTGTCTTGGTGTATAGAGCATGAAAGAATAGTGGAGGAGGGAAGATGATCAGTTAGGGTGTTGATGATGAATTGAGACTGTTTTATTGTGTCTTTGTGTTCAAGTCTCTCTGTAAGGATGGAGGAGAAAAGGTCTTTCTGGTCAAAGCTTGTAGAACAGATAAAGTCATTGTATTTAGATGGGAAATTATGTGGACAGGTGGACCTTCTGACTAGGGGTTGTTCTGGTATTTCTGGTGTTTCTTGGGGATGATCTTGGTTAACATCTTGCTCTGGAGTAGATTCCGAAGGTGTAGATGTTTCTCTTATCTCAGAAGGCTGAGACGTACAAACATCGTCCTCCAAGTTTGGGGAAGATTTGGGGAAAATGTCTGTGTTTTGATCATCCTTTTGGGAATTGTTTTTCCAATCACCATTAATTAAGGGGTATATGTCTTCGAAGAAGGTAATGTCTCGAGTTACCTTAACCTTTCTTTCTTCGAGGGTTAATACTTTGTAACCTTTGGTGTTTTTGCTATTTCCAATGTAAACACATGCAGATGACCGTGGGTCAAGTTTCCCCCGATCAGGATCAATGTTTGTCATATAACAAAGACACCCGAAGCTTTTTATTTCATTATAGTCAGGTTGGATCCATATAATCTTTCATATGGTGTTACATTAAGGATAGGTTTACTGGGCATTCTGTTTATTAGGTATGTTGCATGTTCAACGCAGTAACTCCAAAATTCATTTCCTAGACCTGACTGAAATAATAAAGCCTTGGCTACCTCCATTAAATGACCTTGTTTGCGTTCAACCACTCCGTTTTGTTGAGGAGTGTTGGGGCAAGAGGTTTGGTGAATGATTCCCTTCTGGGAGTAAAAAGTGATCCTTTCAAGAGATTTTCCTAATTCCATGGCGTTATCACTCCTAATTATCTTGACCAAACCGCTCATTTGTCTCTCAACTAAGTTAACAAAGTTTTTGATGTTTTGAGTGGCTTCAGATTTATGTTTTAAAGGGGTAACCCATGTTGCCCTGGTATAGTCATCAACAATGGTTAAAAAATATTTATGGCCGCCTATGCTTTGGGTTCTCATAAGGCCGCAAATGTCTACATGGATTAATTCAAAAGGTCTTTGACTTTTAATGGTTGAGGAGGGAAACTTGGTGCGTTTTCCTTTAGCCTTGTAACAGATTGCACAAGGTAACAGTGTTTTCTTTATATTGCAAGGAATTTCAACATCTATGATTTTTGCCAGTTTCAATAGTGGGATATGCCCCATTCTATTATGCCATAAAAGGTAGTTGGTGGCATTACAAACAGTAGAAGTATGGACAGAAGCTTCAGCAGAAAAATTCACACAAGTCCTAGAAGCATTTCTATTTCTCAGAACGAATTCATGTAAAGCATTCATATCAACTATATATAGACCACATACAAGTCTTCCAATCTCTTAGAATTGTCCTTTCTCAAAATCCTGCAAGGCACAAGATTTTTGATTGAAAATTATGGATACTTTCAGTTTCTGAATCAACTTAGCCACTGATATAATGTTAAGCATGAAATCTTTCACATACAGAACATTTTCTAGATATGTTAAACCATTAATTATCACTTTACCCAAGTGATCAACATCCTTTCTGTTTCCATCTGGCAGAGTAATCTGTTTCTTTTCTTTCAATATTTCACAATCAGAAAGCAGATTTATGCTACCACTAATGTGTTCTGTAGCTCCAGAGTCTAATATCCACAAACCTTTCAAAGCATGTATAACCGAAGCATGATTCACATTCAAACAAGGTAAAGAGTTGACAGAGTTTTTAGAGTTACCTGAAAAATCTCCGAAATCATTCTGCTTTGTCGTGTTTGCATTATCCTTCTGTTGTTGAAGGAAAGTCACAAGCTGTTGGAGTTGCTTGCTTGAAAATCCCTTCACTGGAGATTCTAAACTTGTTTCTGCATCTCGACCGGTGGAGTTTCCTTGTTGAGTCACTACAGATCCAACGTGGCCATCTCTCTGCGGCTTCGATTCACCAGAAGGAAAGCCCACCAGCCACTAGCACTCATTTCTTGAATGTCCCAATTTTAACGCAGTTCTGGCATTTTGGGAGATCCTTTCTTTGCGTGGAGCTTGTGTTCTTGCTTGGTGGTTTCTTGAATGTCGGCTTGTAATTGCCAGAACTGGGATTGTAATTGCTAGAATTAGGGTTACTATTTTTCGCTTTTCCGATTGCGAAATTGCTCGTTGTTCCTGCTCGCACGGCTAGGGTTAGGGATTGCTCACTTTCGTCTCTCGCGTCGGTGGAGCTTCGTGTTTGTTCTTCTTGAACAATAACGGAGAAAATCTCTTCGAGACTTGGTAGTTCGCTTGTGGCCAAAATCTGTCCCCGCAAGTGAGAGTAAGATTTATTGAGACCCATTAGGAAATGTATAGCTTCTTCCTCCTCCCGTCTTCTTCTTTGCTTCGTCAAAGCCGTTCACGAACCGCAACAATTACACGCATCCAATGGTCTCGCCAGGTCGTATTGGGCCCACGTTTCCTTCGATCTCATCAGGTAATCGGTTACTGACTCTTCTCCTTGCTTCAAATTCGCAATTTGGGTTTTGACGTTGTGGAGAGTCGTCATGTTCTTCTTCTCGAAACGGCGGCAAAGCCAATCCCATATGTCCTTCGGATCTTCGGTATACATGACGGTTCTGGCTATGTTGGGCGGCAAGGAAGAAATTATCCAGGTCACTACCAAAGACCTAGACCGTTTCCATGATGCTGTGCGGAAAGTATCTTATGGATCAGGGCGAGAAAGAGTACCGTCTATAAAACCGATTTTGTTCTTTGCTGAAAGTGCTTGTTGCATGGTCCATTTCCAGCCAAGGAACCCATCGCCGGTGCCAGTGAGCTTTGGAGCCAGCGATTGCCCCATCTGTTCTGTCGCAGCGACGTAAAGAGGATCATTTGGGTCAATTGTCGTCTCTGTCTTCTTCGACGCCATCTTCGGTGATTCTTCGCCACTACCAGAATCCTTTTTGTTATCTATATCACTCATCTTCAATTAATTTGAAGGAAGGTGCTCTGATACCATGTTAATCGGTGGCACTCTTGAAGAAAAGAAATACTCTTATTTCATCGCGAAGAAGAAGAAGATACAATCTACTTGTGTTCTTGATTTTTACAGAACGATATAATGGTTCTATATTGAGACTGCCACTAACTAGAAGACTTATACTGCTAACTAGTAAACGGAAAATAAGGAACCGGTCAACAGACCGTGGAGTCAAGTTACAAGGTAAAACCTGATACACACTAGAAACGTACAAGTTATATAGAATCCTAAGATACAAACTATATAACATATATTCTGTCAACTTAAATGTCATCACATATAGTGGTTTTATCTCTTCCACAACCACATGTCTAGGGTTTGTACTAGGTGATCGTCAGGGCATAGTGATTCTATGTGGATTTCTCAGTTTACTATGGTTACTATGTTTGTCAGTAGCTAAAGAAGAATGGTCTTTTTTGTGATGGAAACTTTATTGTAAAGGCAAATGGACAATAGCATATTTAAATTTGATTTTCAACATATCATTGACACACTAAAAATAATTATCTCATAACATGGATCATGTGATTGTCAAATGGGTCCGTTTTTAGTCAGCTGTTAAATGCAACTGTCAAAATAAAGCAAATGAGCAATGATGAGATTAACGCTGAAATTGATGTCAACTGTTAGATGCAACTTTTAGAATAAAGTAGAAAAATATGGTGGGACTGACACTTAAATTAATAGTCAAATGGGTCCGTTTTTAGTCAGCTGTTCAATGCAACTGTCAAAATAAAGCAAATGAGCAATGGTGGGATTGGCACTGAAATTCATGTTAGCTGTTAGATGCAGCTTTTAGAATAAAGTAGAAAAAATGGTGGGACCGACACTGAAATTAATAGTCAAATAGGTCAGTTTTTAGTCAGCTGTTAAATGCAACTATCAAAATAAAGCAAATGAGCAATGGTGGGATTGGCACTGAAATTGATGTCAGCTGTTAGATGCAGCTTTTAGAATAAAGTAGAAAAAATGATGGGACCGACACTGAAATTAATAGCAAACACTGTCAAAAGTAGCGTTTGCCCACAAACGCACCCAATGACAGAATTCAATCCAATTTAAGTCCATTCAATGGGCACATGCACTTAATCGCTGTATTACAACAGCCCATAAAAAATGAGTGCTTTAACCCCACCCCTACCTTTCCATGTATAAGACCAGGAGTTCACGTTATCCATTTTTATAACTCGGCTCTTTTTTATACTTTGATGTCAGCTACGGGACAGCTGCCAGCAGCCAAAATGGATAAAGTAAAGTAGAATTATGGAAACCTAACTGTCAACTATCGGGTTTCAGCTATCAGCTGCCAAAATAAATAAAAAAAGGAGAAAAAGTGAAAAAACATTTATAAAAGCTGGTAATTGTCAATGGTCAACTACCAAAACGAATAAAGTTGATGAGAAAAATGGCAGCTGTAGGGTTTGGTCATCAAAAGGCAAAGTGTCTACTATACAACCGGAAGCACGGTGCAGCGTGCTTCCGGTCAATGACGTGGCATCTACAATTATATGACAGTTTTTGTTTTCATATTTTGTTATTTAAAATTATATAAAACAAATCTTTTTTAATTCTCCACTGATTTAGAAATTATTTCAACAATTTACGGTTTAAAAGATTCATCTCTCTTAAAAATCTACAAACACGTTATTGTCACATCGTTCTTCTTCTCTTTATTTTTCTCCTCGTTCTTGTCACAATTATCATCGTTCTTCTTCTATTTTTTTCTCCTCTACTCTATGTCAGTTCAAATTAAACTCAAATCGGTCCAAAAATTTTCGCTACTAGCATCGATGAATAAATCAACGGAATTGAATGATGAAGAACCATGAAAACTCTCAATGTTGTAACCACGTGTAAGCTGTATAACCATCAATCTCTTCATTTTTTTTACCAGTACATGATAGATTTTACTTATCTCACACTACTTTCATCTTCAACTAATTGCCCGCTAGTGAGAAAAAATGTTAATACAATTTTCTGTTTAAATTTGGGTTACTATTTTAAAAGCTTTCAAGTTTGTGTTTAGATACTATGTAGTACTTGTTCAAGTTTTAACACACTTTGTTCAAAAGTTACTTCACATTTTTAAATTGAACGTTTATGTTCAAAAATATAAAACTAGTTGTTCAATCTTTTGAACCGTATGTTCAATTATTTTTTTACAATTTGTTCATAAATTTGATACTAGTTGTTCATCCAAAAATTTATCATAAAACCATATCAATATAATTATACCATTTATATTTCTTTTGCCATTTTTTGAACATCAGTTGTATGTTCATATTAGCTTTGTTCAACATTTTAAACCATTTGTTCAAAATTTATTTCATGTTGTTTCTAAAATTTGCTCAAATTAAAATTCCAGTCTAGTTGTTCATGGATAATATATAATAAAAGAATATTAGTACAATTTAACAATTTGAAATTAGATTACCGAGTTAAAAATTCAAGATACATGGTAAACTTTGAACACACTTTGTTAAAAAAAAAGTGTTGTTGTTCTTTTTTTAACAGTTATTGTTCATGTTTACAAATATAAAATTAGTTGTTCAATTTTTTGAACTATATGTTCAACTACTTTTATAAACTGTTCAAAAAATTGATACTAGTTGTTCATCGGAAATTTATAATAAAACGATATCAATATAATTATACAATTTCTATTTTTTCGCCATTTTTAAACATCAATTACATGTTAATATTAGCAATACACGTTGTTCAACATTTTAAACCATTTGTTCAACATTTCCAACCATTTGTTCAATATTTTAAACCATTTGTTCAACATTTCCAACCATTTGTTCAACATTTTCAACCATTTGTTCAACATTTTCAACGATTTGTTCAATATTTTCAACCATTTGTTCAACAGTTAAAACCATTTGTTCAAAATTTATCTTATATTGTCTATAAAATTTGTTTAGATTAAAATTTCAAACTAGTTTTTTTATTGACAATTATATAGTAAAAGAATATCAGTACAATTTCCTCTAAAACTAAGATTTTTTAACTTAACAGTTAATAAAAATTTTAGAATTATTTGTTTTAAACTTTCATATTTTCCTCTAAAACCGTGATTCTTTCCCTTAACGATTACTAAATTTTTTAGAATTATTTGTTTGAAATTTTCAGAATTATTTTTTAAGAATGAGATTTTTTTTACTTAAAAGTAACTAAAATTTTTAGAATTGTTTGTTTTAAACTTTTTGATTTTCCTAAAAATCAGGATTCTTTTGCTGAACGGTTCTTAGATTTAATTTCTAATTTTAAATTATAAAAACAAAAAGGAAAAACTTTTAAATATATCAAATCCAAGTCAAAAACATAGTGCTTGTTGTACGGTAGAATTTGCCGGAGCCAATTTATATTTCAATATAACAAGGAACAACCGTTGTTTGTTTGCGGCCCATCTCTATATGAACGAACAGAGAATATATCATTGCTATCTTGAGCAGGACAAGTGTATCACATTATAGGAGGGAGGATGTTTGATTCATCGGAAAAACAGGACCACCACACACAGCGATGAACAAAACCCACTCACCGGGAGCACTGAGGTTTGGGAAATCATGTTAGGTTGTTTCCTTTTGTTGTTTTTCAGCTCGGCAGAGGAGGGGAAATAGGTTTTCTCAAACCTTTGAGGAACTTACGAGCCCCATTGCAATGGGCCCTATATAGTCACACTTGGAAGTTTAATTGACTTGCTCAGATGGGCCCAATTAAAAGCCCACCAACTTAATCTAATACGTCAGATTTTGATCTGATCCGTGGCCTTAATTTTGTACGTGTTACCGGCCAGGTCGCGTAAAATTTCTGGTAGAGAAATCAGATAAGTTGAGGATTCTATGCTTCGAGTTAAGTATACTAGTACCATTAGAAAAAGATTGTAAGTGAACGGTGATTTGCAAAAGGAAGGAAGAGTAGTTGATAAATCATCCCTTTCACTTACTGTTGTTGAAAACTTGAACAAACGATTTAGTAGACAAACCAAATGTGAACAGTCAATTGAAAGCAGAGGCGAGATGCACGATGATACAGAAGCGAGAAGATAAGGCGGAAGGAAGCAAGGAATCGAAATTCCCCAGATAATTTATACTAGTAGTTATTAATCACAGACACGCAAAGTGAAAACCCAGATTCAAAAAAGCAGAATTTAGTAGTTTCATGGATGACTTCTTTTTTCCCCACACCAAGCAAAAACAAAAGAGAGAATTTCTAGGCGAACCAGACGCGTTTCAGCGCCTCTCTTATTTGAGTTTTCAAAATTGAATTCTAAACTGGCATTATTATGTTAGTCACACAAACAATCAAAAACCCACGTTACTTAACCAAGGAAGGGAAACTGTGTCTGTGAGTGCAAGCAAAAGACAGGAGGCCCCCGCTATCTCCCTACCCTTCTGTCTCGCCCTCATTCAATGCTTTACCGAACTCTTCTCACACCGACACTGCACTGCGTTCCATCACTTCCTCAATCCCATTCCTTTTTATCACTCTACTCTCTCTTTTCCTCCACAGAACTTTTTACAAGCCATCTCTACTCTTCTTCTTACCCACTCTTACACCTGCCAACACTTTCTTCCCTCAAAACGCTAGCTATCGACTATAGAACCCGCAGATATTTACATTCCCCTGTTCGAAAGACTACAGTTTGGACAATTATTGTGTAGGACTGTTTTGTTTGAAGGGGAAATGGAAGTGGTTGGGCTGAACCAGGGAATCTTTGCGTCGGACATGGCTTACTACCATGCCTTGAAACAGAACCCTCAACATGACCAACAAGACATGGAGGATGAAGGTGCGGCTGCTGTTATCTGGGATGATGATTCATGGGCTCAAAACGGCGTGTTTGCAGCCGGTGACGACTCATTTGTTGACCAGCTGCTCAACTTGGAGTTTGAAGACGGTTTCTTCCCCGTTGAAGACCAAGGCTGGGAAGAAAATGACCGAAAGGATGCAGCTTTACACCCTCCTTCATCTCAACCATCACTCTCCGCCGCTCCAACCACCACCACCGTTGATGACCTAACCTCCGTCCTCTCTGTTCCGGTAAACAAACATGTACATCTTTTTTTTTTTTTTTTTTTTTTTTTTAATCATATTTTACTCTTCAACGGCCACTCATTTTAAGACGAAAGTCTCACCCTTTTACCCACCAAATTAAAAATTCCAGGCAGAAGAGGCGGACCTTGAATGGGTATCCCAATTCATGGAGGATTCCAACATTCCCCAATATACATACCCAACTGAACCCCTCCATTCAACAAAACCAACACCACCACCGGTGAAACTACAAGGGCAGGTAACGCCACTCAATTGCCTCCCTTCAGCACCACTACCACTCTCCAAATCACGCCGCAGCAAACGCTCTCGCCTCTCATCCACTTCCAGCAACATCTACGCCCGAGTCTGGCCTTACCCAACCTCACCAACCACACACTTCCCAACATCCTCATCTTCCTCCGCCAGCACAGCCTCACCTCCCTCCTCTCCATCCACTCCTCTGGCCTTCGACTCCGCTTTTCCTCCGCACCCAAGCCTCAACCCAACAAAGACGCAGAAGAAAAGCAGCGGGGCCACTACCAGCAGCGGTGATACCGGGTCATCAGGTTCGGTGCGGAGGTGCAGCCACTGTGGAGTCCAGAAAACCCCTCAGTGGCGGGCGGGACCTATGGGGGCCAAGACTCTCTGCAACGCATGCGGTGTGCGGTTCAAATCCGGGCGGCTGTTTCCTGAATACCGACCCGCGTGTAGCCCGACGTTTTCCAGCGAGCTTCACTCGAATAGCCACCGGAAAGTCCTTGAGATGCGGAAGAAGAAGGATGGGGAGGTGGATGGGTCGGGTGTGCCCGACTCCGGAATTGCGCCCGCAGTTTCTGTTTAGGATAGGGTGATTCTTTATTGTTCCTTACTATTTTTTAGGCACTAGTAGTAGCATTAGTTTTTTTTAGATGGACTTTTTATCTTGTTGTAGGAGAAAAAAAATTGATTTGAATTCTTTTCGTCCTTATTTATTGCATGTATACAGTTATAGCTAATTAGACCATTTAGGACTAGGAGTAGGTGTTCTAAGTACCATAGCCTGTTTTAATCAGCTAATTGGTCTGTATTATTGTACATTTAGGCTGCTAAATTCCATTTCTTTTTGAAAGGTAGTTAGGTTGCATTTGCAAGTTCTCATTGACCATTTTTGTTGAAAAACAGAAATTGTAAATTAATGGAGCCTTTACATGGTTCTGTTCTAGCCACAGTTTAGTGAGATTCCTATAAGATATACAAGACAAGAAGTACTCCAAAAAAATTACTAATAAGATTTGAACTACTTTTATTACCCGCGGTTTAGAACTTCACAGTACTTGCTAG
This sequence comes from Limonium bicolor, assembly GCA_023374045.1. Classification (NCBI taxonomy): domain Eukaryota; kingdom Viridiplantae; phylum Streptophyta; class Magnoliopsida; order Caryophyllales; family Plumbaginaceae; genus Limonium; species Limonium bicolor. Next base: position 396,035,216 of record CM041776.1, on the reverse strand, counting down.
ATACATCTAAGTTAATTTTATTAATTTAAGTTAGTGACCCGTTGACATGTGGGATATTATTATTTAGCATTTTCAATTATTCATATATCTTTCCATTCCTTAGATATGAAGTTTTTGACAATGATTTTCTAAAATTATAAATATATTTGTTTAGGAATCCTTTCGACCTAGCAAGCTATCCAAGTTACATTATTGTCACATCAGATGATACTTCATTTTATCTGTCTCTATTTCTAAATCACCATATTCTTTTTTCTATCATCAAAACAGAGAGCCGTAACTCCAACAGAGCAACAAAAATGATTATAGTCAAGGTTTTTGTAAAAGAATAGGCTTTTAGGGAGAGAGATTGTGACTGGGGTTATACTTTTAGTATTGTCTAGTGCGACAATATAACACAATGAGTGAGAATGTAATATGTTAAGGGATAAGTTCTTCATATCGGAGGGAATTAGTGTCTAAGTAAACATATTTATGGTTTTGGAGACCCACTGTTAGAAACCTCTAGACTTTGAGGAGGTTGAAAGATATATTGATAACTTAAAGATACTAACTTGTAATATTGGCAAACCTTAGGGGAGCTTAGAGTAATTTACTCTTTAATTATATAAGATTGATTTATTATCAAACACTTTGAAGTTCATATTAATGCAAAAATCGATATTATATTCTCCCTCTTGTATTTAATAGATGATTTTTGGCTCCTCACATTAATTTTAAAATATAAGATGTTTTGGTTTTTTTATCCTCTATACCATTATTCTCACTCACAACTCTACTTTTCAATTTACTTCTATTTATAATGCAAAAAATAAGGATAAAACTGTCTATTTTTCTCTCCATAACTCTTGTGCACAGAACTAGAAAATTATCTATCTAGAACAAGAGAAAGTGTCAAATATTATAATGGGAAAAATATATCTAATTTTAGAAAATGCTTAATTATGGATGAGAATAAGTAGCAAATAACAGTTTAGAATAACCTTCAAATAAAATGTCTGGGTTAAATATTGTCCAACCTATAAACTTTCATTTTATTTCTCCATCTAAAATCAAAAGTAGCGAAATCCAATATGGCTCTCTTTGTACTAGAGTTTTAAAATACTTGGGGGTGTTTGTTTCAGGCGGGGGAAACGTAATGGAATCTGGAAAGGGAATGTAAAAGAATTCCTTTTGGTTTCCTGGTTGTTTGTTTGAGCTGGGGGAAATGAAATAAATAACCGTCAACAGCCACCTGTCAATGGTCAACGACTGCTGATCAACGGTCATTAATTGTCGGTCAACATTCACCAGTCACCAGTCAATGGTCATTATTCACCGGTCAATGGTTATATGTCTCCGGTCAAAGTGTACTGGGAAAGGGAATCCCATTCCCTGGTAAGGGGTGGGGAATCAAGATAGAGGGTTTTGGGGTAATCCAATTCCCTTCCCCTTTCCCTTTCCTGAAAATAGAAAAACTGACAAAATAAACAGCAGAAAAGGGAATCATTCCAATTCTCTTTCCTGATTACCCAAAACAAACGTCCTGTCACTATAGTGTAAAAGCATTACTTGTGTTTTAGAGTCCTAGACATGCGTTCGGTCCCAAAGCCAAAAAATTGATGAGCATTACAGTAGATTTGTGATGACCAGCTTAAATCATAGTCATATCCTATGATATGAATCAAAGTATGAGTATCGCTCAAGCTAGGTTGCGCACCACCTTTAAGTTACAATTTTGTGAAATATGTAAGGGTGCGCTATATGCCACAGGAAATGAGATTGTGGATAATCTAGCTTTGGGAGTGCATGAAGAACATGGTTGGGTTGGAAATGAGATTATGACAGTGATTAGTGCCTATATGCCACATATTGGGTTAGATGCATCCTCAACTCAAACATTATGGATAATCTAGCTTTAGAAGTGCACGAAGAACATGGTGTTGGCACTATAAATGAAGCATGAATGGACTCTTTGATTTTAAAGTGGCATATTAGTGGGCTATAACAAATACTTGGTTCCAAATTGATATTTTCACTTGTTGACTTACATAAGTGGAGCTAAGAGTACTAAGATAAATACCTTTTAGTAAGGACTGCCTGGACAACTAGCTACACAAAATGTAAGGTTATCTCAGGTAAGAATGTAGCCACTCAACATAACATAGGGTGTTGGTGCTTGATTATTGAGGCAAAAAGGTGTACAAGGTGAGTTAGAGAACACATGGATCCGAATATAATGTGGTGAAGGTTTCAAGGGGATAATCTACAAACCTTTATGCATAAGATGGTAACTAAATATGTTTGGGACGTTGAGAAATAGTATGACGGTGTGGACTACGTGTGGTCATTAATGGAGCAAGCCATCAACAAAGTGGCAAAAGAGGTGCTTGAAGAGTCCAAAGGAAGCTTGCCACCAAATAATGACACATCATGGTGGAAAAAGGAAGTGAAACAAGCTATATAAAACAATACGCAAAGCTACAAAATTTGAGGAAGAGCAGGATTGTGGAGAACATTAAGAAGTATAAGATCCTTAAAAGAGAATCGAAGAAAATGGTAAGGGGATAAGAGAGAAAGTGAACAAAGAACTATTTGAAAAACTACTTAAAGGAGGAAGATAAGGAAATTTATACTCTTGCTTGTCTTAGACATTGCAAGACTTGAGATATTGGGAAAGTTAGGTATGTGAAGGATGTCGACTAAAGGGCTTGGTTATGGACAAGGAAATAAATAAGAGGTGGAGGGCATACTTCAACACATTGTTCAATGGGAACAAACTCAAGATGTTGGTGATCTTACCATACCATAGTACATGATTGTTGTGCAAAATACTATAAAAAAATCTTGCAAACTAATTGGCAATAAATTTAGTCGTTGTAGTCCAACAAGATCGTATTAACAGGGACTTTGTAACTATCTAACTAATTACAAGTTTAGTAAATGTTCTTAAATATATACAAGAATTGCGATAATGTAAATTGTTTTGGGGGAGGGGGGTTGTTGTTTGGGTAGATAATCGGAAAACAAAGAAAATAGTAAAACAAAACTAACTAAACTATAACAGATGTACCTCGGGATGGATATTTGCACATTTCACCTAGAGCTGTCAAAATTTGACCCAACATAAAAACCCGCCAGTTTATTTGAACCCAAAACCTGACCGAAACACAAAAATATTTAAATATGATAAACCCGAAATCTAAATGGGTAAAATCTAAAATGACCCAAAAAATTTGTAACCTGAAACCGACCCGAAATGACCCGAAATAATATTAATTAGATATTAACCAAACTTGAATAACATGAAATAATAGTGACCATAAATTGTTCCAAACCTGAATGACCCAAATAAATATGACAAAAAACTTGATTCAAACTTAGTATATCCGAATGAAATTCAGAATAGGCATTGTATTGACTTTTTTGTAATCTATATGTAGTATACTCTTATAGAAATTAAGTATATATTTATTTAAATAATATTTTTTTCAAAAAATATTCACTATGACCCAATATAACCGAAACCCGATTCTATTTGACACTGTTACAACTCGGACCCGAGTCGACCCGAACCTAATTGACTTGAATCCGAAATGGCCCGAAAATTTAGAGACCCTAACGGATAATGATCCAAAAAGATATGACCCAACACTCGAACGGATAACCCGTTTGCCAGGTCTACCTTCACCCCTTTACTACCAGTTTTGATTCTCAAACTTATAGCTAAACAACGAAAAATTAACTAATAGCCTAATCTAGGTCATCAATAACAATGATCCATTCATTTTAGAATTGGTGTCAAAATACCTAGGTAATTTTTTCTTGTAAAAAATCATAAATTTATAATTGGTATGTAACAAATTTCTTTTACCCAAAAACTGTAATTTTTAGTACTTTGTATTTTCACTAATCGAACTACTTGTGATTGACAACTACAATATGATTAACTCTAAAAACAATATTCATTTCCTAACTAAAACAACATGGTAAATTCTTAACTCATCTTTTTTTTTTTCCGGTAAAGAGCATAAAATGTATTGATAGGTAGAAACGGTTACAACATGCATTGCATAACCAAGGAAAAGACTATTGAGGTCAAGAGAGACAACTCTAATACCCTTAAACCAGATGCCAAGTCCGGTGAAACAGTAACAAACCTTAGACGGGCTACTTGCTAAGGTCTACCCTATACATAGGGACGGTTGCCTGAATTTTTGAAAAAATGCAACAAGTGGCTATGGGTACATCCTCGCAGAACTTAGATCCCGTGAGAGACGTAAGGTAGGTTCCCCTAAACTCAATCTACCATAAAGTAGACAGAAATTTGATGACCACCAGAACCAAACAAGGACTAATACACATAACATCAAGGATACCAAGGGGGTGTGAGCATACAGAAAGCCCATATTTATCGAAGAGACATCATAGTAGGGAGCTCTTGGGGGAAACCTAGCTTCTAGAGAGCCCTTCTTAGCCTGAAAGCTAGGGACATGTGCTGTATCAGTCTTGGCAGCCCCCAGCGGTGCCGGAGGCTACCACACCAACAAATTGAGCGTTGACATGATTTGGGGGTTCACTCATGTGAACAAGATTGATAACTAGGGTGTGATCCTTACTGGCAGATTCCACCTTCCCTTAGGTTCAAAATTATGTTTCTTCCTAATCCTATCACTAGGATCAAGGGGGTCCTTTCCTTTAGATGACCTTGGTGGAGACGGTGGTGGTGGATTGGACTCCGATCCCGAGATGTCTGATCTAGGAGCACCCGACTGTGGAACATTACCTTGGTTCTCTGAAGGATCATGGGGGGGGGGGGGGGGGGGGGGGGTCACTCGTAGGTGGTGTTGTGAGTTATCAATAAGACACGTGCAATTTTCTAAATGTCCACATTCTTTCCATACGAGTCCGGAGGTCCAAAGCCAGGGACCGTATGGATAAACGGTTGTATTAATGATAAATTGTCTAGGATAGGTTGTAGTAAATGAGTGAATAGACCACAACGAAAGCATATCAGCGGTAATCGTTCATAGGTGACACGTAGGGTAGATTCAACCCCTTAGAGAACTATTTTTAGGCAACAAAGGATGGGTTTATGGGAAAATTACATCGCCCACCCATGACGTTTGGCGAAATTACACAGCCCACCCACGAGGTTTCAAAAATTACTTTGCCCACCCATGTGGTTTCCACAATTTTACATCCAACAACTTTTCTAATATTTGATCAACTTAAAAGATGGTTAAATGATATCCAAATTTGATGAAACTTTACATGGACGATGCTAAGGTGTTATATTTTTGTTCAATGCCAAATCCAAAGTTTTTTAAGGTCATATATGACCTGTGGGACCCAATGAAACATGAGACACATTCATCGGGTCCCACGGATCATATATGAGCTTAAAAAACGTTGGATTTCACATTTTACCAAAATATAACACTTTAATATCGTCCATGTAAAGTTTCATCAAATTTGGATATTATTTAACCATCTTTTAAGTTGATCAAATATTAGAAAAGTTGCTGGATGTAAAATTATGGAAACCACATGGGTGGGCAAAGTAATTTTTAAAACCTCGTGGGTGGGCTGTGTAATTTCGCCAAACGTCATAGGTTGGCGATGTAATTTTCCCTTGGGTTTATTTAACAGTGTCATGACCTTGAATCTCGGGAAGTCACCCCCGAGGTGGCCCTTTTCTTCCCCGAATTCCATGAAAGTACCAAAACGACATGCAAGAGATCATGCTAACTCGTTGCTATAGAGGATCAAGGGAGCATCATAAATCCTCTTCCAATTTGGAAAGGATATGAAATCATAGTCCGAAGGTGCCCTTGCCTTGTCAATCCGTTGGAGGATGAGAAGAGCTCCGTCAAAAGACCATGGCCCTCCATTGAGAATGACGTGAAGTGTGTTAATTCTTACGAGTACAAACAAGAAGATTTGCTTCCTAACAAAACAGACCTTGAAAGAGTGGTTGAGTTGGAAAACTTTTTCTAGCGTTTTCTCCATTACACTAGCGTTATCATTTCGATTAGTTAGGAGCCTTCCAAGCAAGCATCGGTCGAGGGAGGTGGTTTGGTCATGCTCACTCAGTCGATCAATGGAGAGTGCAACCGATTCATCCTTAGTCAGTGACAACTTCTCGTATTGAGCGGAGAGATCCTCCACTGATCGATGAATAGGTGAGCCCATTTCTTCCTGGAGCGATGTGGGAGAGATTAGTCGGAGCTTGATGAATAAATCATGAGAAACCTGTGGGACAACAGTGCAAATACAAGCCGAGGGAGTCCAATTCCTAATGATAGCGAGGAGAAGATTGGTTGGTGGTGCCGAATGCATAAGTTGAAATTGGGTTTGGGGAACAAGATTTGAGAATGGCAAACATTGACAAAAGTTAGAGATTAACCCCACCAAGTGCATGTCATCATTGAGCTTCATTTATGAAGCTGAAGAAGTAGTCTGCATGTTGATGAAAACTATGAAGAAAAGTTGATTTCAGAGAGAGGCAAAGCATGGCTCTTGCTTGAGAAAGAATTGACGGTTTATTGTAAAATTCTTAACTCATCTTGAAAGACGACTATATATCATATTCTAGAAGTCAGAGCGATTTCGACGATTTCCAAGGCCCTGTGCTAACATATAAAATGATACTTTTATAGAATTCAATTATGTAAAAATAAAAAATTTACTAATTAAATTACGCATTCACAATGGTCATGTTTATAATTATTTAAACATAAAGTTTTGATAAGTTCCATCCACGATAAATTTGGACCCTTATATAATTTTTTCATGACAAATCTAAAGACATGAAATAAAATTGGACCCCTAAATATAGGGGGCCCTGTTCTAGTCCAGATTGCATTGATGTTTGGCCGACCCTCGCTAGAAGTGTAACTGTAAGTGTTAAGTAAGCGTATGAAGAAGTATTTTACATTTTACAAACAGCTGTATAATCAATAAATGATCCAAACTATCGTGATGAACCTTCATAATCACATAAAATGGGTAAAGAACAACACCATTAACTGCATTGGAAACAACTTATCCTAATGAACCTTCAAAATCACATAATATGGGTAAAAAAACAAACTCCATTAACTATCACATCACACACTTTTAAGGCACTGTTCGGCATGACTGTTTTACAGCTGTTTTGGTCTGACTGTTTTATATGTGCTAATATATTATTAGAGGAAAACGTATGACCCATGTGAGATCCACACGGACCCACCCATTTATGCCACAAATATGTTATCAAATATGTCAAATACGAACCAACCATGTCTAGTGTATAATATAATTCCTTTTTTTAGTTTGTTTTTTTGGTTCAAAGCAATTACTCCCTCCGTTAATTAATATCTGTCGCTTTAGGATGTGAGTTTTGTTCAAAAATATGTGTCATTCTAGTTTTTTGACTCACTTTTTTTCACATTGAATATAATTTAGATGGAAAAGCAAAAAGTAGGGGTACATGCGTCATTGTTCTATTTTCCTTAATAAATGCGTAATTTTCTAAAATGACAGATATTATTGAACGGAGAAAATATTAGTATAGTCACACCTTGTTAAGAGGCACAAAGGCCGTGGGTTCTCAGGAGAAGTAGCAAGGGTGGGTGGTGGAGGAGCGAATCGAACTTGATGATACTCATGACACTATTGCTTGCTTTCGTCTGTTGCTGCGGTGATTTCAAACGTTGCACGTGATTGTGTGCGTGTTAGGGATTGAAGGACACAAGGACGGTCACGGTTGACGGTACCGCTGATTTAGCAGCGGAAACTGGAAAGCCACTGGTGTATATAAAACTCCAAAACAAAAGCACTAATGATTTAAATTAATTAGCTTTAAGATGAGCCATAAACTTTGTTTATTAAGATAATTATAATATCTTTCTATGACCTAGTAACTATAAAGATATATATTGAGCTGGTGTGGGGAACAGCTTCCAGTAGTAGACAGCTTCTCAATTTCTAAAATCAGCAGGGTTCCACCAAACACCCAAAACCAGTAGTTGATAGCTTCTGTAAAATCATCAGCTAACAGCTTCTCAATTTTCAGCAGCAGGACCTAACAATTGTCTCTGCTTTTTAAAACCATCAGCAGACGTTCCACCAAACATCAAAACTAGCAGCTGACAGCTTCTACAAAACTATCCGCAGATAACTTCTCAATTTCCAGCAGCAGGACCCAACAGCAGCCCCATCAGCTGTCCCCAAAGGAACCCAAATTGATTATCGTGTCGACATCGGCATACACGCTACGAAGCATTAATTTGTTTTAAATGCAATCCAGCTAGATGCGTCAACGCGTAAATCTCTATCTTTAGTTTTGTCTTATCTCATCTCTAACTTTCATCCAATATTCTCGGCTAGATATTTACATTGTTTCTTGATTTCTGAAGCAACTAAAGTTATGTGAGTGTAATTATACAGTATTACTCCCTCCGTCCCTAATTGACCTTCTTGTTTTCTTTTTGACACGTTTTTCTACCTCAATATTAAACATATAAGATAAAATAATTTTATAAAATAAAGTTATACAACATATAGTTTTTAACATATAGATTTCATTGCAATACTTAGATTTATAAAATTATGTTATCTTACATGTTAAATATTGAAGTCAAACGACAAAACCCAAATAGTAAAGAGGAAGGTCAATTAGGGACGGAGGGAGTATATGTTTGAACTAAATATGCTTGTCAGTGGATCAGATGGCATATTAGTCAAAAGTAGCAGTTACCATCCAAGGCTCATTATCGACATAACATTTTAGTCAAATAAGTGGGCAGTGTTACTGTAGTTGTGAAAGCTTCATTTATATGATCAGAAAAAAAAAGTCATAGGAATGCCTCCTTAACGAGTAAGGTGTTGCCAGCGGCGGCCTGCGCGTAGGGCCTGTACCAGTCGCTAAAAATGGATTTCTTTAAGTTAGTCCGGCCCATTTAGGAGTTCAGCGCCATGTTTCATCGATCAATCCGGGAATAATCCCTTTTTTGTTCGGGCCTCTTTTTCAGTTTTGGGTTTGGTGTGTAGACCCACTCAATGATATTGAAGTGTTATACTATCTGTTTCCAAAGAAAGATCTTTCCCCTACATAATTATCCTGGATTGTTCTCCAAAGAAAATGACTAAGAATTGAACCTATCGAGTAAGTAATTCGGCTATGGTACATTAATCAACATATAAAATTTAATAATCTTTATAATAAAAGATAACTTTTAGTGATTGATACAGGTAGGAATGTCAATACCAAATACCTATCCGCCTATCTGATTCACCTAATATATATAAATAGATGAGATAGATAAATCAGGCAGATGGCGTGCGCTGACTTTTTTTATATATTATACTCCTCCAGTTCAAAATAATTGTCGTTTTAGACTTGAGACTTATGTTTAAATTATTTGTCGTTTTAGACTTGAGACTTATGTTCAAATTATTTGTTATTTTAGACTTTTTGTATCTTACTTTCTACTTTTGTCTTTTTCACTTTTTTAATTATTAATGTCATTGTATCTTACTTTTTTGTCTTACTAATAAAGTATACTTACTTTTTTATTCTTCCCATACAAAAAGTAAGGTCACACTAATCATTTTAAACTCTTCCTTAAAAAGTGTGAAAATGTCTAAAACGACATTTATTTTGAGCAAGAGGGAGTATTTCTTATCATCAGTTTTCATATAAAAATTATCATAAATATACAATCAGATCTTATATATGTATTTTTTTAATATTATAAAATATTTAAAAATTCATCTATTTTCCACCATATATAATAAATAAAATGTATTGGTTACACCATAGACGAAATATATATATAATACTTATAATAAATATTATAAATACTTCCAATATAATTATTTATTATACATGTTATGAGAGTTATCCATCCAATTGACGCATCAGATATAAATAAAACAGATAAAACTGGATAGTAACTACTCCCTCCTGTTCAAAATAAATGTCGTTTTAGACATTTTCACATTGTTTAAGGAAGAGTTTAAAATGACTAGTGTGTCCTTACTTTTTGTATGAGAAAATAAAAAAGTAAGTATACTTTATTGGTAAGACAAAAAAGTAGAGTTCAATGACATTAATAATTAAAAACGTGAAATGTCACAAAAATAGAAAGTAAGATACAAAAAATCTAAAACGATAAATAATTTGAACATAAGTCTCAAGCCTAAAATGACATTTATTTTGAACAGGAGGGAGTATCTATTAGCATCCCTACCATCGAGAGTGTATCTATCTGATAATCCCATTATCCATGAAGGAAATCTGTTGTAGATAAAAGTGAACGCCAATCCAAGCATGGTTGCTGCTGGTCCCTCTTGTCCCCATCCGTGAGATTGCCGATCAGACTATTCTTATGCGGTATAGTGGACCCAAAAGCCCAGTATGAGTTTACAAATAAATAGCAAAAGCTCAGTTGATGATGTCGGGAGAAACCATTACGGGCCTCTATAAGTATTCGGCGTAAAAAGTCGTGATTGGGGATAAATGACCTTGGTAAAAGTCATTATTATCAATAGCCGTACGTTTTTTAAAACAGAATAGTGTAATAATTTTTTGTCAGTTAAGAGTCCTCTTTTTTTTTTTTTTTTGAGAAGCTTTTTTGTCACTTAATTACTATGAGTCAGCGACGTATAACCCTAACTTTTTTTCTCTCTTCCTATTATGTTGGACGAAATTTTAGGTTATAACTTTCGCGTATTTTGTACCCTAAAGTGACATGGATTTATGAGAGGACTTAATTTAAAAGGAAAGGATATTTCAGTTTATAGAGCACAGGTGTAAGTGAAGCAGATCCCTACAGCTAGTGTAGGATATATGTTTGCGTAAATGGATGGAGATATTTTAATTTTTAAACAAGGACTGGCCAGCCAGCGGCCTCCCGAGAAACTTGTGTTTTAGATGTTTCATTTGTAACACTATTAGCTAGCCGCCTATGTCGTGCGGGAAGAAATAAAGTTGCTTTATATTGAGTTGGATGCCTTGCAGGATTGATTCTGTTTTCCTAATGTATTTGGACTGAAAGATTAATGTTTCTACGTACATTATGGGGTCGTACTTTCACTGCTTTTGGAGCATTAATGTAGTTTTTAAAAGTGCAAGTATAAGTGTCATTTTGTGATTTGGTGCAACTTAGTAAATGGATCAGCAAAAAACTAACTATAATAGAGGTGGCAAGCTGTAATTAATTAACTACACATAGCTTTATCAAAAAGCTACTAAACCAAGCTTTTAAAGCATTTTAAAAGCCACCAGCGAAAGCTCCCTATATCGTCTTCCAATTTGAGGGTACCCGGAGTTAAACAACCATTCCATGGTTAATTTGCTACTTTGTAGCCTCCTATAAAAAAACATTGTTAAGAATATTGTCTATTTTTGTCCTGATCTATATCTTTTAATCTTGTTAATTTTTTTTAATGTAATGTAGTTACAATTAGTCTTGTTTACTATTGATCCCCACACATTGTCTATGTTACCAAACAAAATGTCTTTATTATGTCGTATCGTACAGTGACTAAATGATGATTCATATGTAAGTGAAAGCTTTATAGAGTGGCTTGCAAGGATAGAGTACTCAGATTAGGGGGATTAAGATTAGGATGTTTTACCCTAATTAATCAATTGGCGGGGGTCATATTGGTGTCCATGATACAACTAGCTGACTATTCTAATTCCGGGCGTGACCACTATCGCTCAAGTCATCATCACAAGTTAAATATAAAAATTTTAGTACTTGCATTGCATGTGTGGACATATTATACTATTTGTCAAAAAAGAAGCTATATGCAATTGAACATTTTAAATTATTTATCAATTAAATAATAATAATACTACTACTACTTCAAGTATTGAATATTGATATATACGGTGACGTAGCGGTGATGGTAACTACACGTAAGACACGACCTTCAACTGTATTTCCTCATTTGATTAAACACTACTAGTAATTAACGATAAGCTTAAGTCGTATGTAAAAGGAAATTGGGACGTCGTTTCAATCAATTATCAACGGGGGGCGAAAGAGATGAATCACAATTTGGTCGATGAATGATTATCTACAAATATGGACATGTTTTTTTTATCGTTAATATGTGATCAATCATGTATTATTGTAAAACAAGCAAGATATCCTTACGGGAATATTTTTTTCGTGAGGACTGATAAGATTTGGCAGGAAGAGGAAGGAAGGTGAAGAAGAAGAAGAGAGACAGAGAGAGGGGTTAGGGATACATCATGATTCAAGTCTCGCGTAGTTATCAGGGATTCAGGGTAGTACACCAACACCAAGGTCATCCACTTAACACAGTTATACTATAAGTGACAGTGTCATACAACTGATGATAACAGCTTCAATTAATACAGTTCTGACTGCATCACTCTCTGTTGTGATAGGCCATCACTCGAGTGTGTGAAGCTTAAATTTCAGCAGCTTCTAGATTGATTCACCAACAAAGAAATGGAGGAATCAAATCATAATATATAGTATATATAATTGCTGTTTTCAAGTGCACCTACTACTACACCTAAGATTTAAGAAAAAGAAACAAACGATAGTTATAACTAGGGTGTTCATGGATAACCGGAACCGTCAAACCGGAATTGGAACCGGTGAAACCGAAACCGGAAACCCGGTTAACCGAAGACGTTTGCCGGTTCGGTTAACCGAACCGTTTAGTTTCCCGGTTCTAGTTACAGTTATTGGTTTTGACAAAGCCGGTTAACCGAAAAAACTCGTTTAAGCATTTAGTAGAGATACATCATTTTGGTTAACCGTTAAACCGGTAAAACCGCACCGAAACCAACGATTAACCGGTCCCGGTTAACCGCTTTTAAATAAACCGGTTACGGTTATCAAATTTGACTAACCGACAATCCGATTAACTGATTTCCAATTAAACGACTTTTCGATTAACCGATTATGAACACCCCTAGTTATAACTAAACTGACGTCGATCTAGTAAATTGGTCGGTTAATTCATTTACCTAATTAATAATATTCCATATAAGTCACGGCGGCGACGAACAGTAGAGCTGATCATAATGTGTCCGGCCCGACAGCCCGGTCCGACCTGATCCGTAAAAAAGCCCGACGAGCCCGAACCCGATAGGACTTCCGGGCGGGCCTGGACATAAAATTAGGCCCGAATGAAAAAACCGGACCGGTCGCGGCACATTTTTTGAACCCGTGGACAAGCATGGCCCGGCCCGATTTTATATTATTTATATTATATTTAAAATGAATATATACATATTAATTTTTATATAATATATACAAAAATTATAAAATATATAAATTTTAAATAATTTATATATATATATATAATTTTAAATAAGTTATATATATAATATAAATCTATATTAAAATATAAATTTTAATTTTTTTTATTAATTTATATTAAAAAATTAAAAAACCGGGCCGGATGGGCCGAGTTTCGGCAAAGTCTGAAAAAATCGGGCCTAGCCGGCCCGACCCGAGCATGTAAAAAACTGAGCTTAGTTTTTGAAAATAGACCCGACGAACCTAAATTTTCCTCTGGTCCGGCCCGAACCTGGCCCGCCAGAATGATCACCTCACTAGCCACAACCCCCCCAACCCCCCCAACCCACCGTGACTCTCGTTTTATGTTGCCTATATAAATAGTATTAACCAGCCAATAGCAATACCTTCTTCTTCTAGCTAGCAACATCTTCAAACGTTGCTACGCATACCAAGAAATTATCAATATTACTATTATATACTCACCTAATAATTCCTCATCCACCATTAAATAATAGTATATAATATGTCCTTCCAAGACCCAAAATCCCACTTCAAACCGTAGCTTACATTCCCTTCTCTATATAAATATACTCCACCGCCAACACCAACAAATTAACTTAGGGAATCAAAATCAAATCATATAGACTCAATTTAACATGCAGAAGCAGCTCCACTCTTTGATTTCATCAATGGATTCCTCTTCCTTCTCATCTACTAAATCCCTCCTCCTCCTTCTACTCACACCACTCCTTCTTGTAACCTTCATCTCCTATCTCTTCCGCCGTCGCAAACCTCTCCCACCAGGCCCACCTGGTCTCCCAATCATCGGCAACATGAACATCCTCGACCAACTAACCCATCGCGGTCTCGCTAAACTCGCTAAAACCTACGGTGGTTTATTCCATCTCCGAATGGGTTTCGTTCACACAATGGTAGTTTCATCTCCAGACGTAGCCAAACAAGTCCTTCAAACCCATGACAACATCTTCTCAAACCGACCCGCAACAATCGCCATCAGTTACCTAACATACGACCGGGCTGACATGGCGTTTGCACACTACGGACCTTTCTGGCGTCAGATGAGGAAGCTCTGCGTCATGAAACTATTCAGCCGTAAACGGGCTGAGTCATGGCAGTCTGTCCGTGATGAGACCGATAAGATTGTCCGGTCTGCTGCGGATGGGGCGGGGTCGGCTGTTAATGTTGGGGAGATGGTGTTTACACTGACGAAGAATATTATATACAGAGCGGCGTTTGGGTCGAGTTCAGATGAAGGACAAGATGAGTTTATTGCTATATTGCAGGAGTTTTCGAAGCTTTTTGGTGCGTTTAATTGGGCTGATTTTATACCGTTTATTGGTTGGGCGGATCCTAATGGACTGAATAAGAGATTGGAGAAAGCGAGAGGGGCTTTGGATAGATTTATTGATAGTATTATTGATGATCATATTGAGAAGAGGAAGTTGTGTGGTGGGAAAACTGGACCAGCTGCTACTGCTGAAGATGATATGGTTGATGAATTGTTGGCGTTTTACAGTGAGGAGACTAAGGTTAACGAAAGTGAGGATTTGCAGAATGCTATCAGACTTACAAGGGATAACATAAAAGCAATCATCATGGTACGTAATATTATATATATATATATACTTTAATTTTCTCCTCTTTTAATACTCTTGGTTTCCGAAATCTATTATATATACTAGTAGAAATAGTTAATTAAATGATCTCTCGTAAGTCGTAACTCGTATGATATGAAAACCACGGTTTCATTTCCTCCTACAAATTAACTATCTATTTTTCCCCCAACTTTTTCTAGTTAAGTAATATTATAATGAGCTGTAATTATAACATTTATATTTATATATATGTCGATGATGTGGTGGTTTTAAAACCATATATCTAACATATGAATCCATCCGATTATTTTGGGTGGGTACATCAATCCTGTTACTAGCTAGTATATTAAGATTGCAACTTTTAGCCACACCCATCAACTTATAGGTACGAAATAATGGTCATTAATAGAGGGGCCTGCAGTATTCAATTCTGCCGTACACAGAAGAAATGGATGTGTGGAAAACACTAGCTGATTCAAAAACAATTAACACAAGGTACATATGTTAAAAGTGAGGTATATTTTTTTAGGAAAAAGTGAGTTATCTAATTCTAAGTTGATGGTGTGTGAACACCCCGGCTGTGTTAGGATTGTAATTAACAAAAATCACAAAGATATATAAACCTCTTCTCCGATTTTTTGGTACCAAAATAGCGCAAGTATCTCCCAATTATGATTAAGAAACCCGTGAATATAATGGCCTCCATCAATTGAAATTAAAATAATTATTACTGTTTTATTTACTACCATATACTGTGTATCAATCACTTCAATCTGTCACCCTCCAAAAATGTCATTATCTTTGAAGTAACTACCTAAATATATTGTATCTTATTATGAAATCCACTTTCAGCCGGCGGATCTCTGTCCATTTATATCTATCTAATTTTACAGCTTCAATGTCAAGACAGATCTTCGTGATTTATGAGTGGAGGGATAGAGTTGTCAAACTCTATATTAACCCCACCAACTATCTTCAAATTCAATGTTTCAACGGAACCTTACCAACCTGGTTGATTTTTGGAAAGAAAAACTAAATTGAGTACTATTACGACTTTGTTAATGATTTTCCCATTTCAAACTTCAAATTAAGGGAGGGCCCTAAAGTAGACGTACCATGTTGTTTGTTAGCAGGTCCTTGGGTAGTAGGTAGGTCGGTAGATTGGTGAAGAAAAAGAGGATTATCATCATTAGGTCAAACTTTTAAATATCATGCTTTGACAATTTATAGTACTAATTTTATTCTTTAGTGCGTAACTAGTAGTCAAATTCATATTAGTAATTTTTGGCGACACAGTACGGTTCACTAATAAAAAGGTGACTGTGAAAAAAAAAACTGTTTGCTAGAATATACGTACGTACTATTTAGACAAAATTAAGAAAAAATAATACAAATTCCACTAAAATCGTGCAGGATGTTATGTTTGGAGGGACCGAGACGGTGGCATCGGCAATAGAGTGGGCCATGTCAGAGCTCATAAAAAGCCCAGAAGACATGAAAAGGGTCCAAGACGAACTCACCGAAGTAGTAGGTCTAGACAGGCAAGTGGAAGAATCTGACCTGGACAAACTCACTTTTTTCCGATGCATTATCCGCGAAACACTCCGTCTCCACCCACCAATTCCACTTCTCCTTCACGAAACAGCAGACGAAGCCGTCATCTCTGGTTACCGCATCCCAAAGGGATCACGTGTCATGATCAACGCGTGGGCGATAGGGAGGCACAGCGAGTCGTGGTCTGACGCAGAGGAGTTCAGGCCAAGCAGGTTTCTTAATGAAGGGATGCCTGATTTCCGCGGTGGGAATTTCGAGTTTATTCCGTTCGGGTCGGGTAGGAGATCCTGCCCCGGAATGCAGCTTGGGTTATACGCGCTTGAGATGTGTGTGGCGAATCTGATACATTGTTTTAGCTGGGAGTTGCCGGATGGGATGAAACGGAGTGAGTTGGATATGGATGATGTGTTCGGGCTCACCGCACCCAGGGCGACCCGACTTGTGGCTGTACCGAAACCCAGGCTTAATGTGGACCCTGTTTTGTTGATAAATAATTGAGACAGATGAAGAGATTCGGTATGGAATTAATGGATTCCTGAGTCAGCGAAATCATGTTTTGATTAAAAATTGCCTGGGTTGGATTGGATTGTTGTTATGCGTAGGTGGAATAAT
Source organism: Limonium bicolor (assembly GCA_023374045.1). Lineage (NCBI taxonomy): Eukaryota > Viridiplantae > Streptophyta > Magnoliopsida > Caryophyllales > Plumbaginaceae > Limonium > Limonium bicolor. The sequence continues at coordinate 396,018,172 of CM041776.1, read as the reverse complement.
TGGAGAAAACGAATCACTGTGATTCAAATTTGAATTCAGCTATTAGTATTGTTATTATACCGTACAGATGAAACAACAACAAAAAGAAAAGATTTTTGTCCAATATGATGATTGGGCGGAGAAAAGCTTGTACTACTAGAATTTCTGTCTTTTACTCCCTTTGATTGTGAAGACTTATTTCAAAAAAAAAAAAAAAAAGATTGTGAAGACTGAAAAGAGTGTTTACATTTGTACTTTTGAGTTTTGACTCTTTGTTTTTGTTTATACTCTCTTTGACAATAATAAACAAAGTGTCAATATTGTTCATTATCCAATTTCTTCTTCTTGCTTTGCCTTTTCATTTGTTTCCATATAGGGAGGTTTCTTTTCACGGGTACTAAAATGGTCTATTGAAAAATTCTATACGGTTGTTCTTAGGTTTAGATTTATAGTGTAATGTTGTTAGTGAATGTTAAATTTTACTTTGTGTGGACCATGTATGCATATTTTTTGTTGTCTAATTAGTAGACAATATAGTCCGCACACAAGGTGTTTGATGAAATGTTTAAATGAAGATTTATACTTTTTTGACTCTTTTTTATTGTTTAACTAAGTTACATTTTAGGGTTAAGAGTTAATTTGTTTATAGTGTTGTTATTCTAGTGTTGGAAAGAGTTTTAATCCACCGAGAACGTTACCAACCATAATATGTATGGATTTTAGTTTTAGGTTATAAAGTTATCAATCAAGACAATACCATGTTGACAATGTGTTTGATAAAATGCCTAATGTATATATTGAATTGTTTTTCTTGCTTTTTTAATTGATTACTAGTTGAATGTTTTGATACATAAAAGATGGTGGGACTGATAATTCGAGTCGCATTGCGAAATATTTAGAACAGGAGGGAGTATTTGATAGTGACAATAGTAAAGGAAATAGGCAATAGTAAAAATGAGAAAAGGCTAACATTATATAAATGTGGATTAGTCTTCCTATTTCTTATGTGTGTTATATACTTGTACTTCCTTTAGCTTTTACAAGTTTTTGTTGTTGGCAATGGGTTAACATCTTGATGCATTTATGGAATGTTGTTTATGAGTTTTTGTGGTTTTGTAATTTAACTTAACTCTTTAAGTTTGACCAATTTCAATGCTACACGATCTTCAATTAAATAATAGAGTGAAATACAATGTTTTTCCAAGTAAAAATTTACAATTCAAATTTCATCTTTTCTTCTTACAATTACATGGGGTAGACAAATTTATAACTTTCTTCTAAAAATGTAAAATCAAACAAAAAGGTGGAAAAAAGTGTTGTTTATAAGTTTCTTCTTATAGAAGATACTTCGATCTCTTCGTTTATTTAGTTATCTGACTATGCTTCAAAAAATAGTTGTCTTCTGATATTGTTACCGTTGATTGTTTACTTGATATTAATTAATAAATAGATGTATTAATTGTGTTGGTTGTCTTTTGTCCTTTATCTTTGCTAGAGAATATAGCTATCGGTAAGAATAAGCGTTATAATGAGAGTCAAGGTCACCCTCCACTACACCAAGAAGCATCAAGAAGAAACGAGACCGAAGCAAAAATGAGTCAAAGTGAAGGTGAAGAAGGAAGAACCTCACATGAAGGGAAAGAGTAAAGAACCAAATATAGAGGTTAAGCGTACACATCAATCTAAAGCCGGGGGGGGGGTCTACTCTTAGGACCTAAATTTGAGGATTATGATGAAGATTACTGGGCATATTTGCAGATTTAGTATAGGTCTGCTCATCTGGAGTATGACCTTACTCTTTTACTCCCTGATGTCTTATTATTTCCGTTGTTCTTTTTATTGTTGCTTTTCATCTTTTGGATAATATCAAAGTGGTGGCGTGATGTGAGCCAGGGGCGGACCCAAAGAGGTGCACCCGGGGTCACGTGACTGCATGACTTTTGTGAAAATAATAATAGTGTAGTTTTTTTTTTGTAAAATGTTAGATATTTTATGTATTAGTGACCCTATAAATTTTTTAAAAAATTAACTATAAGAATTTTTAATTGTCATGATCCCGCAACTCTGAAACTCTGGCTCGCCTCTGATGTGAGCATTACCTATTTACCACCACATATAAGGGTGATGAAATTTGTAATGTGTGTTTGGATTAATGCATTGAATGGAACTAATGTGTTTAACTTGAATTTTATGAATGAGATATTGCGCATTTATGTCACTGTATGAGAAGTATAATATTTACAAGTTGAGAGAAAACTGATGCTATAAAAAGGTTATTAAAACAAAATTGATTTTTTTTATATAGAGGACTATTTTAGACGTTTATATTAACAATCGCCGAAATAGGTACTACGAGAAAATTAAAATAAAAAAGGAGTCTATATAGACATAACAACTGTAAAATTATCAATAATTATTGACAACCTTATCAGATGGGGTTTGCGTATGGACATAACTTTATAAAAATACTTGTACAATCAATTCATTGTTAGTCCATATGTGAATATATATATATATATATTTCACATCATCAGTCACTTTTTACATGATCAATTTACATCACTTAATGACCGAACATGAATTCCCCCAATGTATAAATGTATTGTTGAACTGAACCCAAAAAATAACGACCACTATATTTATACGGTCATGCAAGCTTGGTCGGGTGTCTTTTTAAACCTTATCCGATCGTGTGGTCCACAATCTTTATTGATTGAAAATGGAAGCCACTAAGTCTAAGTGGTTATACTGCCGCTCCCGTGTTCTTACTTTATATATATATATATATATATATATATATATATAATCCATTATGTTCTAATTATAAGTCGTTCTAGACTTTTTCACAACTTTTAAGAAAGAGTTTAAAAAGACTAGTATACCCTTACTTTTTGTATTGGAAGAATAAAAAAGTAAGTATACTTTATTGGTAAGATAAAAAGTAGAGTGTAATGATAATAATAATTAGAAAAGTAGAAAGGGTAAAAGTAGAAAGATAGATACAAAAAGTCTAAAACGATTTATAATTTGAACATAATTCTAAAGCCTAAAACGACTTATATTTAGAACAGGAGGGAGTATATATATATATATACTCCCTCCGTCCCACTTTGACCGTCTTATTTACTATTTGGACATGTCGTTTGACTTCAATTTTTAACATATAAGATAAATTAATTTTGAAAATTTAAGTTTTGCATATGATTCCTTACATGATAAACTATATAATACAAAATTTAGTTTTATAAAATTATTTTATCTTATATGTTTAATATTGAGGTGGAAAAACGTGCCAAAAAGCAAACAGGACACTTATGACGGGACGGAGGTAGTATAATTCGTGTCGTATGAAAAAATATTCCACGTTACAGCAAAAATTGTAATTTACCTGTTGCATCAAAGCTTCACAAGAATTAATTGTGGCCCGTACGTCCACCCACGTTTGAACCGATATTATAGTTATAGTTTAACCATGTATAAATTGATAAAACGAAAGGTATTGGGAGATTCTAGCTAAGCTAGGCAGACGAGGATTCAAAGTATCGTCTTTAATTACAGATAAAGTTGTTTGTTATTTTATGGCTTATTTAGTTATATGAACCTTTTTAAGGTCGATGGATTGTATATAGGTCAACATGGGGCAATCATAATTGACCATACCACCATTCATATATGATAATAATGCATACGGACCACTTCTGCATGTTGTTTTACTATACTATATATATAATGGTTTAAAGTACGACGCAATCATCAATTTTGAGTTGTGCTGTGTTGACTAAACTCATCGAAAATACATATTTTTCGCAGAGGTGATGATGCTTTCGGCCTCATCTCTTTCGTTTTTTCCTACACATGACTGCAATTTGATGTTGTGATTTGATCACAATAATTATTTATTAATTCAGGTCTTTGTTATTTAACTTTGTAAGTTAATCATGAGAAGAGTTTATTTAATTCAATTGATAGAGAGTTTAGAAGCTATAAGAAAAATATTTAAAAAAAAAACGTCAGGCGCTCATCATTCACCACTGAGGTACAACAATACTAATGATATATTATCTATAGTTTTGTGGAAGGAATAAGTGAATCATTCCATTAATATTCACCACCAACTTATATGATCATATTCATCGGCCCATTTCCATATAACTATACAAAAAGAAATAAAGACAGACTGGAAAGCAAACACCCTGAATGAAACGACTATAGTACGCCTTTTTAAGTCATTTGGTAAAGGAAAAGTCACTTTTAGTTACTATCCATTGAATATGTAGCAACTTTTTTGTGCAAATATGGTTTTGGGGATGAGATCAAAAGTTTGGTGAAATCCCTGATAGAGTAGTACTCTGATTCCGCAAGCCAAGATCACTTTCAAGGCAGTCCACTCCCACCACCCTTTTTTTTTCATATACTTTATGTTATCTGGGCTTGAAGAATTACCGTTTCTAGCAATGCAAGCTACGATATATCATAGTTGGGCCATATATATAGATATGTGAAAGTGTGTCACTATTAGGTCGTTGTTTGTACCCAACTTTTTACTACACCCTAATGCAGTAATAGATGACTGCATACATTATATATAAAAATCATACAAATGTATACATAAATGTACAAATTTAATTAGATGTTGTATGATTTGTTAAACTATACTCTAAATTATACTTTTAATGTAAACAAATTGTATCTAGTAGCGAGAGATAAATATAGTGATTGTTGTTTGAATGACTTTGCATAGAACGAGTGCATGCATGCGGTAGTTGTACTTGTATCAGACCATATGCTAATATAGAATTATCACGAGTTAAATTCATTGATTGGTAAAGAATCGAGACATACAGCCATTTTTAGTTGAGTGATCGACACAAAGACCAAAAGGGACCTTTCACATACTCCAAAATTGTTTATCGGTTTCTTGAGTAGACCAACAACTTCGATACGCATGGTTTCAACCTTCATCAGAGAAGCCTATTAGTCGTAATGATTTATTTTGTTTGAATAACCAACCATATATATATATATGGAAAAAATATATAATTGAACTTTAACTCAAAGAAATTCCTCAAAACAAATCACTACTTCTGGGAATGATATTGATAAGAGGGAGTAGGTGCACCAACCGATGGACCTTTGTCTTTCCTTTTCGTTGTTGACATAATAAGGTAAGGGCGGAGAATTCCAGTTTACGTACGATGAGGAGTGGAGTATAGACTAGCCCCTTTGCCAAAAAAAAAAAAAAAAACCTTATGTGGACTAGCCATCTTTTCTAAGCCCAAGTTCAATAAAGTTCTCATGATCTCGCGACTGGGATTACAACTACCGGCCCATTGATTTTCTTGTTTCCAGGCCTTCTCCAGGTGTTGTTATTCGACACCCCATCAAGGTATTCAGGATTGGAATCATGAAGAGACAATTGTAGCGGATCAGATCTAGAAAAAAAAAAACAGAGTGATGGGCTGAGATCTCTTGAAAGAAATTTGTTACAAGAGCTTGAGAGGATTCAGGCTAGGGAGGAAATCTTATGGTTTCAGAAGGCTAGGGATAAATGGTTGAAGTTTGGGGATAAGAATACGAGTTACTTCCGTAGGAGGGTTTTGATCAGGAGAGCTAAGACCAAGGTAGTTAAGCTTGTTGATAATGATGGTGTTAGTGTTGAAGGAGCTGATAATCTGATTACGCTGGCCTTTAATTATTTTAGGGATTTGTACAAGCAGGAAGATGGTAGAGTTGCTCAGCTGTTAGGCAATGATTTTCCTATTATTGGGATAAATGAGAGAAACTTCTGTGCTTCTATTCCCACAATTGAAGAGTTCTTCAATGTAATTAAGGATATGGGTAGCTTTAAAGCTCCGGGAGCTGATGGGTTTCAAGCTTGGTTTTTTAAGAACCATTGGGAGCTAGTGAAAAACAATATCTATGACCTAGTGTACAAAGCTTTTGACTCTTGCCGGATTAACAAAGAGTGTAATTCTACCCTCATATGTCTTATCCCAAAAGTCCACTGCCCCACAAGCATAAAACAGTTCAGGCCTATTGCCCTCTGTAATGTCACCTACAAGATTATATCCAAACTCCTTGCTAACCGCTTGAAATCCTTCCTCCCAAATGTTATCTCCCCCTTACAAAGTAGTTTCATTCCGGGTAGACAGATTCATGATAATCAAGTGCTTATTCAAGAAATCATGTTTTCTATGGGTAGGACCAGGTGCAAAGATGGATGGGCTGTTCTCAAGATTGATCTTGAGAAAGCTTATGATAGGCTCTCTTGGAGCTTTATTAGGGATTCTTTACTCTGCCTTAATCTGCCTTGGGGTTTCGTGCACTTAGTCATGGCCTGTGTTGAATCGGTTAGCATGAGAGTTTTATGGGAAGGTCGTCAATCTGATGAGTTTCTTCCGTCCAGGGGGCTTAGACAAGGAGATCCTTTATCTCCTTATCTGTTTGTTATTTGTATAGAAAGGTTGTCACATCTGATCCAGAATGCGGTTGTGGGTAAAAGTTGGGTGCCCATTAAGTTGGGTAGGAAAGGTCTTCCTCTTAGTCATTTATTTTTTGCGGATGACTTGATTCTTATGGGCAGTGCTTCAATTTCTAATGTGTTAAGTATGATGAGTGTCCTGAATGAGTTTTGTGCTGCTTCTGGTGAAAAGGTCAGTTTGGATAAATCAAAAATTTTGTTTTCAAAAAATGTTAGCCCTGCGAGGAGGGTTGAGATTAGTAGACAGGTTGCCATTCCTCTAGCGGATAATCTGGGGAAGTATTTGGGAATTAGTGTTTCCCATGGTAAGTCCAAGTGTGGGAATTTCAATGACCTTCTTGATAAAATTAGGAATAAAATTAATGGCTGGAAAGCTAAATCCCTTTCTTTGGCTGGTAGGAGAGTCCTCGTTAATTCGGTGATTAATGCTATTCCAGTTTTCCATATGATGTCTCAAAAGCTTCCTTATGCTGTTTGTGATAAAATTGGAAAAATGAGTAGGAACTTTTTGTGGGGTCATAGTGATTCTGAAAAGAAAATTCACACAGTCTCGTGGAATAAAATTTGTAAACCTAGGCTAGAAGGGGGCTTGGGGTTTAGGGATCTTAAGGTTATGAACAGAGCTTGTTTGGCTAAATTATCTTGGAGGTTTTTGAATAGTCAAGATAAATTGTGGTGCAGAATATTAAGGGATAAGTACACCAGGGCTGACACTAGCACTGCTTCGAGAGTGTGGAAGAACATTGTTGGATCTAGAGATTTTATTGCTAGGGAAGCTAAGTGGAGATTGGGTAATGGACGCACAATTAAGTTCTGGTCTGATGTATGGCTTACTGAGTCCCCACTTATTGAGTATGCTGCTAATAAAGATAATATTGACCTTAATGATTCAGTGGATAAATTCTGGATTGTTGGGTCTGGTTGGAACTGGGATAAGCTGTCTAGTATTTTGCCTGAGAAAGTTTTGGATACTCTTGCTGGTAAGGCTATTTTTGATATGGAGATTGAGGATTCGATTAACTGGCCTCATGATAAATCTGGCCAGCTTACAGTGGCTTCAGCTTATGAGTTATTAAGGAGGAAAGGTACTAGTAGTGCCATTTGGAAATCAATCTGAAGGCTTGATGTGCCCGAGAAGTTTAAAACCTTTCTCTGGTTGGTAGCTCATCAGGGAATCAAAACTAAACATTTCTTATTTTGTCGGAATCTGTTTGCTTCTAATGAGTGTGATGCGTGTAAAGAAATTGAGGATATTGAGCATATCCTTAGATACTGTCCGGTAAGTTTGAAGGTTTGGAAATATCTGCTAGGGGTTGGTTTTGATTCTTGGTCATCTGTTTCTATTGATTTCCATGAATGGCTATCTGCAAACATTAAATGTAAGGATAAAGTGTCTGTTCTTGGTGTGGAGTGGAATAGAATCTTTGTTGGAGTGTGTTACTTATTATGGAGATGGAGGAATATTAAATTCCATGAGAATATTTCAGATGTAGACCTTTCACTTACATATCTTGATTCCTTTTTGCAGAGATACCTGAAGTGTGATGACGAGACCTCATTAAAGGCAACCAGGGAGGCAGCAAGAAGCGATCCCCTTTGGACTCCTCCGGCAGCGGGCTTAATGAAGATAAATGTGGATGCGGCAGTCACGAAGAAAGGCTTGGCGGCTGCTGGTGGATGTTGTAGAGACTCCAGAGGAAACTGGAATGGTGGGTTTACTCATTTTATGGGGCAGACCTCTGTGTTGGATGCAGAATTATGGGCTATTTTTGATGGTTTGAGTCTAGCAAAGCGCATGGGTTTTAGGAGAATAGTGCTGGAATCTGATTCTGAGTTGGCTGTCTCTCTAGTGTGTGGGGTTCATGCCCGATCTTCGTTATATGAGGGAATTGTGAAGGGGTGCCGGGATTTGGTTGCTGATTTTGAGTTATGCCTTATACGTAAAATAGATAGAGGAGCGAACCATGTTGCTGATGGGATTGCAAAGTTTAGTCTGAGCTGTAATAGGGGTTTTAGGTTGATTAGCTTGCTCCCTGCAAGCTGCAGTGTTAGCTTTGTAAGTGACATTTCAGCTATTGAGTAATGAATAACAGTCTCCCGTTTTGATCAAAAAAAAGATTTAGAGGCTACGTTGGCGAAGACTACTCAGAATATTTATTTGGCTGAGTGCGCGCTGACTCCAAATATGGATGAGAATGGCCCCCTTCATGTTAAGAAGATCCCATTTATGACACAATGGACCTTATTACCGTGTTTTCTTCTTCTTAACTATATATATTACCAAGTATTTTAAACAAACTTGCTTGCAAAAAAAAGTATTTTAAACAAACTATACCAAGTATTTTAAATAAGGCATGATGTGCAAAATCTCTACGATAGAGCATGTTTTTTATCAATAATATGAGCTTTCACCAAAATTACAAGATATTTGTTCAGCAATCATAACCTAGTCATATCATCTATCATTCTTTCTTCATCGTATTTGTTAATAAAAAATTTGGGTTTTGCCGATGATGACTCAATCAACGCGTAAATTGAGTCAATGAAGAAATGCTGGAACTTGGAGTTTTGATATAGATGGAGTCTATCAGTACATACAGAGTGCATCAATACACAATCGATCAATTGAGTTGATGGGTCGATCAACGTCAGTAGTCAACCAATACAAACACATCCAAACAAAGAAAATGCATTGCAAAGAATGTATGAACAAGACTCTAAGTTTCTCGGAAGATCGAGTCCATCGTCATGACAGAGTCCCTCGCGTTGACACAGTTCATCGCCTTGACAGAGTCCATCTAACGACAAAAGTGGTAAGTGGCTGTGAAATTCATGGGAGAACATTTCCAAGTCGTCCACTAGCTTTGTCGTTGACTGAAAATTGAGAGCCAAGGCTCATAAACATTCAGGAAATAGTTAGGCTTGAAAATCATGCAATGTGGACGTTGTGCTCCTGAAAAATCAGAAACAGACTCTGTCAACATTCTAGACAAATTCATTATAAAAGAAAGCTCATTTATGCTGATTCATTGTGCTTTTCCGCTTCAATACTTCCTATATTAGGGAACATTCACCAGAAAAAAGAGAGAGAAATATCTATCACACTAATACAAAAAACACCTATTTCAACGCCCCTATTTCGGCGGTTGTATTGAAAACCGCCAAAATAGGGACGTTTCCCGAGATTTTTTTCTGAAATTTTCAAAATGCCACTTAAATTTTAGTCTATTTCTGAAATACCCCGAACTTAAATATAGGGATTAAAATTAATCTAATACGTATTTAAGGGCCTAATGGTACCTAATTAATACTAGTAAGGAAAAATAAATCCAAAAGAATAAATAAACGCTTAAAAAGCGAAAAACGCTAAATAAGCGTTAAATAACCATAGGAGGTATGAGACCTCGGTTAGAGTATTACATGGATTCTAAAGGTTTAATAAGACCTAAATAATATATGGGAACAACTCCCGAAGAAAACGGATCCAAATAATGTATTAAAACGCTAATAGAGCTTTAACGCACGTTTTTCGAGAAAACCCGAAAACGTGATTTTAAGTGGTCAAACGAACCCGTAAAAATTATAAGTCATTAAATAAATATTATTAAGCATTTACGAAAACTTAATAACCAATAAAAATAATTAAACGAGGAAATTCCGGAAAACGGGCCCGGTTAGTGAATAGTACCTAAACCGGGTAAAATAACGAGCGTTTCTGTAAAAGACGAAAAACGCTCCAGCTAGTATAACAGTAAGGGGGCCAGTTTTATCAGTCAAATAACTCCCTCACACATACATGTAACTAGCTAATTAAATAAGAGAGCTAAAAGCAAAAAGCAATAAAGTAAAAACTACTTTATCCCCTCTCTCTCCTCACTCACTCATTTCCCTACTCTCTCACCTCCCTTCTTCCTCACCCACCGATTTCTCTCTCCCTCTCTCTTCTGGCTGCTGCGATTTGGAGCTCCACAAGAAGCTCTAATGGCTTCTCTTCTTCATCCTCATGCTCCACCCTCGTGTAAGCTCCAAACTCAAAAAAATAATATTTGCAATCCCCTCATCCTCCTCTATCATTCCCTCTTTTCAAAATTCGAAAAGGATGAGTTTCATCTCCATGGGTTTTCCCCATTTGGAGAGAAAAGCACACCATTGTGAGGCTTGGAGTCTCCTTTTTCCAACGAGGTAAAAATCTTCATGAAAGACTCAAGTTTTCTCTACCTCCTTGTGTAACCGATTTTTGCCCTTCTTGTAATGCCTTGTTCTCTCTTTGTTTGAGCTTGGTTCAACTCTCCAATGGTGGAGGAACCCCCTTTTGTATTCAAGGCTTGAAAACCTCTCTTGAAACTCCAAGGTAAAACCCTAACTTGTGGTACTTTAAACCCTTCATTTAATTAGTGGTGTTATAAGAGGTTAGAAGTTTAATTATATTCTCCTTATGTAATTTGGGTGTTGGGATGGAGTTTGGTAACTCCATCCCCCACAAAAACCGATTTGGACAAGAAAGAGAGGAAGAGGAGGAATGGAAAAGAAATGAAGGAATCAAAAGCTCAAGGTGAGAGCTCCTACCTAATGTTAAATTCTATTGCATTAGAGTAATGAGAACGTGTAAAATATGTAAAGAACCCAAAACCTTGTACTAGTATTGAGGATTGTGAAGTTTGAGTATTTAAGAGCAAGTATTTGAATTATAGGCTTTGGAGCCAAATGTGATGTAAATGTGTATTGAAATTGTGGATTGAGAAAGTATTGAGGAATTTATATTGTATGTGTGCTGGTAGAACCCTTGTGGTTTGGCTAGATTAGGAATGAGTTTGATGAGAAAGTACATATGAGGATAAGTGAGAAATGTAGATGGACTATGGCAAAATTTTGGTAGGAATATGTACATGTATGGAGGACTTGGTGAATGGGAAAACCAAGGGTGTATGGGAGTTAGTAGAGATGTTTAATAACTATGAGTAGTAGTTGTGGTAAGAGAATGAAAGAATGAAAAATCTGTAGCAAGAGTTGTTGAATGGTGTTGGAGAAACTAGGAGAACTTATGTACATGACCTAGGGAGTGAGTGTTGGACTTGAAGAGGAGAGGCAATGCATTGTAGGCCTTGGAAATGACATTAGGAGAGGAAATTATATATGGAGGAGGTAGGAACCAAAATCTGTAGCAAAGGGGTATTAAATTGCATTGTAGAACTAGGAAGAATTAGTGTGCAAGATTTGGTAAGAGGAGAGTTGGACTTGGGTATAGGTAAGGTAATGGCTTGGAAATGTATTTGGGATTCTAGTAATGGTATTGGTAGTAGAAGTATTGGATGTGGGAATTGAGTTTCAAAATCTGTAGCATAAGTGTAACAAAAACTGTTACAAGTGTTGGAAAAGAAGTGAGGGAATTGCGTAAGTTGTTTGATGGATTTAGTAATGGATCCGGTGGATGAATTAAGGTGATTTAGGATGTTTAAATAGTACTAAAACATGTTAGGATGTATGTAGGAAGATTGGGAAACAATGGGTGAAATTGGGAAAGAAAAACAAGGTCTGTAGCAGCTTTCTGCTACCATCCGACCCAGAGTCTGGGTCGGACGGGCCTTGAGAAACAACGATAAATCTTTCTGGAATGGTCCGACCCAGGGCCGTGAGTCGGACGTGGGTCGGACGGGTAAAATATTTTCCTATGTCGAAGTTACTGACTTCGTCCGACCCAGAGTCTGGGTCGGACAGTGGGTCGGACAGAGCTTGGACACGGGACTGAAACTTTCTGGAACGGTCCGACCCAGAGGAGTATGGGTCGGACGGAACAGTGTTGGGTCGGACAGGAAGAATTTCAGAGGACGAAAATCTACTGGAATGGTCCGACCCAGGGCTTAGGTCGGACGGTGGGTCGGACGACCCATAACTTACAAAAAAAAAACTATAGGATTATAACTAGTATATATATATATATATATATATATATTATATAGTAAACCATGGATGAGTAATGAAAAGTAAGTAAATGAAATATAAGTGAAAAGAGGGTAAAGACTTAGTCAGTATGAGTTAGGAAACGTAAGAGTAATCGAATTAAGTTAATGATAGTTAGATTAATCATTCGATTGTATGTATATCATAGGAATTTGATTTGTGAACACCGGAGGAACGTTGGGATACAAGTACGACGGTGAACGATATGATTTCTTCATGCCCTGTATCCTAATCTGGTTACCCCGATTTGTGTGCTTATTTGATCACCTAAATAAGATAAATGCATGAATCGGACTATATTGCACTTATCTGTGCTTGACTTATGTTGTTCTTGATATTTATTGTCTTGAACACTAGTTTGTATAATTCATGAAACATATGATGATGAATTGTATTCGAATCTTGTATTGTACTTAAGTATCGTATTGTATTTCGTATAAATGAGTATTGAGCATTGTAATTGTGTATGTGGCTTGTATGAATGACTTCTGCTAATTCCTAACTATCTAACTCCTAACTTAAGTGAGTAAACTGGAATGAGTAGAAGTCCGATATAGCTTCGGCCACGCGTGAGGATGAGGAGACACAAGAGGTTGGATACACTACTAGAAAAAAGCAAATTACCTACGGACGATTCCGTAGGTAATCAGAATTATCGACGGAATACCGATAAAATTTCACCCAAACCATCCGTCGGTATATAATTGGTCGGTAATAAGATTACCTACGGAAAAGTGTGTCCGTCGGTAAATTACCTACGGATTACCTACGGAAATGTCAGCCATATTTACCTACGGATTACCTACGGAACTGGCCGAAGGTAAATTCCCTACGGAAAATCCGTCGGTAATCGAATGCCACGTCATCGTTTCCTCTTATTACAATATCTCGGTAATCCGTAGGTAAAATATTACCTACGGAAAACGTCCGTAGGTAATATTTTACCTACGGATTACCGACGGAATTGTACACGGGTCATTTTTGTTAGGCGTTCCGTGGGTAATCCGTAGGTAAAATATTACCTACGGATTACCTACAGACCATTATACCAGCTGTTATTTAGACAGACCGTAGGTAATCCATAGGTAATCCATAAGTATTAATACATTTTTTATATTTTGTATTTATTTGATCAAATTTAGTTTATATTGTGATTTATTTTTTATTTTTTAATATTTGAATTATAAAGCTATTTCAGAATTAAAATTATTTACATATATTATAAAACATAGTACTTAGAATATTTAATTATAAAATTAAATATTCTAACTCATTTTATAAATCTGAAAACTAATATTCAACATCGAAAATAGAACAACCATAAAGTCATACCGATAAAACCTAAAAGTTTACGTTAATCATACATACACCATATCAGTCACTCTCTGAACTATCAGACTTATCTGTATCTCTATCCCTAGCTTGTTGTGGTTCCCTTTCGCTGGAACCTGAGCATGTGATGTAGATGGTGGGGCATGAGGTGCAGTCTGTGGTGGGCCCCACCATCCCTGAGTCGGCCCCGACCACCATCCCTGTGCCGGTATCCCACTCTGAAATTGACAAAAGAGGAGAGGAGAATAAGTCTGACTACTTGAATGTTGGAGAAAGGAGTGGAAGAAAGAAGGAGAGGAAGAAAAATGCAGCTCATGGTTTAAACACTTGCCTTGGACATTTAATAATCCATTATCTAGTTAGCAATTTCTTACAACTAAACTACAATTTAATCACCACTGTTACTAAACTCCAGCATCATTTTTTCCATGACTGAAGCTGTCATATATCACTAATTAGTAATTCAATATGTGTTGTTCAGTTTTTTATTAACAAGCAACCATAATATGCTCAACTAAACCATGTTTATAAATATCAAAAGACGACAAGACAACAACTTGAACTTTAACAAGCAATCACAATCCGATCAATTAAACTACAATCTGTTCAATTTAACTAAAATGTGTTCACTTGACACGTCATCTGTTGTGTTATAGTGCAGCAGCCAATGATTTGCTGCTCTAGAATTAGCATCAACAACGAGCAGAAGAAGCTGAAACAAGGTGAGTGAAGAGCATATACTCCATTGCTCACCTGCAAGAGCTGCCGCAAAATGAAAGGGAAACAAGGCTGTTTTCAGCTCCCTAAAAATCTGGTGCGAGAGATGCAATAGTACATAGGTTTCGTGTTGCAGAAATTGTAGGATTATTGTGCTGTTATAGAACACAAGTTTCAGCACTATAGTGTTTTTGTTTGTTGTTTAACAACCCACTCTTGATCTGTTTTAATCAACCCACATTCACCATCATCATGAACCAGATTTATTCGAGTGTGGTTAAGATGAAAAAGAAGAATAAGACAGCAACTTGAAAGAAGAGAATATCATCACTTCTAAAAAAAAAGGGGTCCATGGTGCACTATAATATTCCAACCTGTTTTTTTTTTGGATTCTGTATGTTGCTGTTTATAGCTTGTGAACACGATGTTGTTAACCTATATTATTTTTCGAATGCTGTACAGCAGGGGGTAAGTGCTTGTCACTTGCGAAGGCAATCTGTTTTTTTTTTACTCTAAAACAAAGAATGAAGGGCAGCCATACAGGAAGAGATTTGGCCATTGGAAAATAATTATGCTAAGGATATTATCCTGTGCTCTGTGTTACAAGCTTACCTCTAAATATATAGCAGCGACAAAAAATCAAAAAATCAAGCCACAACTTCAATTATAGAGAAACAAGTACATGTAGAAGCACAACGGGACAGCATATCAAGTTTTTGCGCTGCTTATAGTAACCAAAAAATCAAAAAGTGCAATTCTGTTTAGCAGTATCACAAAAGCAATTACATATCAAGTTTTTGTAAGGGGGACAGCAGCAACAAGAGGGAGATTCTAATCTAAGCGGAGAATTTAAGCCTAAAGTTACTAGACTCAAACAAGAAAGAGACCTTAGCTAAGTTGCCGAATCAGTTTGTTCATTTCTGCTTATTGAATTCATGATGGGTAATTGGTTAGAATG
Organism: Limonium bicolor; assembly: GCA_023374045.1. Taxonomy (NCBI): domain Eukaryota; kingdom Viridiplantae; phylum Streptophyta; class Magnoliopsida; order Caryophyllales; family Plumbaginaceae; genus Limonium; species Limonium bicolor. The sequence continues at coordinate 396,002,747 of CM041776.1, read as the reverse complement.
GCTATGATCAAATTAGATGTGTCGTACCTGATATGAGGAATCCAACTTCAACCAGAGGGAGAGATTCAACGGCAGACCACAATTTCTTGTTTTATATCTCCTGTAATAGATACATAAAAATGACAGAGAGAATTAGATAAGCTCAATTACCGCTTTTGTGAAATAGCTTGAGAAGGAGGAAATCAAAATGGGACAAAGCTAACAAGATTTACGCAATGGTATGTGAAGTATACCACTTTTATATCAGTATGGAATCCTTAAGTAAAGACCAGATTTAAAATACTATATTCCTTTATAATGATTCACACATGATAAGCAAAAGCAATCAAGAAGCAATAATAAAGCGAAAACAGTTTGTATTTATGAACCAGTATTAGTAGAAGTAATAGTGTATTACGAGATAGTAAGCTTATTATTTAAGATAAGCATCAACAATATCAAAAATATACACCGACGCCGCTGAAACTCCTAAGCTAATTTTATGGTTTTTTTGCCCTTTCCTCATCAGGTGTTGTGCTTCCATTTAGTTCATGCTCTCTATCTAGATTATCATGCTCCTTTTTGTCGAAATCTGAATCATCAGTCCAAGGTGGGCAAGTTCTTGTAGTCTTTCTCATAGTTTTTTTTCAAAGGCAATTATTTTCCCTCAGAATTATAATGTAATTAAATCAGAGCTGAAAAAAACAAACATGAAGTTGGAGGATGCGGTGGATTAGCAAGAAGAAAGGAGCAGTAGGAGATCCAAGTACAGAGGTGTTACATTGCTCTTCATTTAGTTCATGCTCTGTTGAATTTTAACAATAGTGAAACAGAAGAAGTATCATGCTCTGTTTTTGTCGAATAAGTATGAAGAAAACTCACTGATTTGTTTTGTGGAAGAACTACTAAGTACCAACAACCACACCTGGAGTGAAGATAAACACTAGCAATCACTCCCCACCTTGTTTGGCTTTATGTAGAATAAATATGACTGCACCACAGTCCAAACTACTACACCTCTAGTACTATTTTTTTTTGAAGATGAAAACAACAACAACACATGTACGTTTCTGTTTTGTGGAAACTCTTTGCAACTAATTCACCGGACCTCACGAATTGGAATTACCGTTTTCATTCCGAGGACTCGGATCTCCCTCAAGCATCAGTAGGTAGTATAGTCGCTACCAATGTTGATGACTGGTCTAAGTGGTCTCTAGCATAAACAACTAAACCTGATGGAAGATCTTCAAAGCACTCATCAGGAACTCCATTTACTGCAAGTTTCTGAATGATTCGATCATGGTATGAGGGATTTCTCTCTATTTCAGTAGATTTTAGTTTAGGGGAACGACTTTCTATTACCTTTTATAATCCTTAGCTCTGTGATATTTGCAAATGATTAATAATTAATATTCAAGTTGTCCTCAGGATTTAAATCAATCTTTGTCCTCGTGAATGTTGATTTTAGGAAGATTGCATAGTGATTTTTCTCTTCTTTGTGATTGATGCTTCATGATTCTGATCAATTCTTGATGATTATTGGATTTGTTAACCACCACTGAGTTAATAGTTTTAGAAAAAAATGTGGAACAGATTAACCTAGACATTGAAAGAATTATAGACTTTTTTTTTAATTTAAGTCATCGTGATGCCATTGCCAGCCTTCAGGAAGAAGGCCATTCCATTAACTTCAATCCCCAGCCAAATCAACATCACAGTTTGCTTGCAGCAATATACACACACGAGAAGAGAGCAGCTCTACAAGTGGGGCTGTAATTGTAAGTAAAGCCTACTAAGAAGTAGAAGGATCATCCCAGAAAACCAATAGAAGCTACAAAGTTCGATATGAACATTCTACCGAATTCGATTTTACAGGTTACAGCTAATCAACATCCAAACACCATTGAATCCTCCTAATCCTTCCCTCTTACTTGTGCGTTGCCTAACATTACATCTCATTCATAAACATTCGGGAAGGAGGAAAGAATTATAGAAGTAAATGGAAGCTCATATTAGTTAACAGTAGTCGATAAATAAAACCATGAACTTAAACACATTGTGATTCCATGACGGTCAGAAGATTGTTTCGATTAGGCGTCAAGATAAAAGAACCATGAACCCTAATTATCTAACAACTAACAAAACAAGAACCCTAATTATCGTATGAGATGTGATAGAAGAATTAAATAAACGTCTAATGTTTTAGTTGCCAGAGAATCAGAAAAGTTCTGAGTATATTACCGGTTTAAGCACCTTCGATTTCAGCCCTTCTTCACTTCGGTGTATGAACGAAAGATGCAACAACTGGGAGTTCTTCAATGGATACCCAGCGTGAAGAAACAGCTACTCAATGGACCAGAATCGCTAGAGAAAGATGGAGTTCTTCAATTTGTCGGCTTTGCGAGAACGATGCGCTGAGGAAGAAAGATGGAGTTCTTCAATTTGTCGGTGTCGAGAGAAAAGTTTTGCAAGATAGAAAGAGGAAAGCAGGCGCTGAGGAAGAAAAGGCTGGATTCGCTGCGTTTAAGATTTAGCAAGATTACCGACGAATTTTGTCCGTCGGTACCTATGATAAGAAAACGGCAACGTTTAACGAATGAGAACTCTCGCTGCTGTACATATAGAGAGTATTTACCGACGGAAATGGTCCGTAGGTAATTACCGACGCCATATTCCGTCGGTATTAGTCCCGTAAAACGACAGCGTTTATTTGTCTCGCCTGTTGTGTATATATAGAGCATTATTACCGACGGACATTTTCCGTAGGTAATTACCGTCGACATATTCCGTCGGTATTTATCTCATAAACGACAGCGTTTTACTCGTCTGGTTACTTATAACAGAAGCCATTACCAACGGACAAAAAACCGTAGGTAATTTTCAAGGCATTTACCGACGGCCCATTCCGTAGGTAATTGTTGCCATTATACGCGCCATTACGTGTCACTCCTCCCGCCATTTTCCCTTCAAATTTACGTACGGAATATTCCGTAGGTAAAAATGTTGTTGGCATTCCGTCGGTATTCTGTAGGTAACACCTTAACCAAGGGTTGCCATTATGATCCGAGGTATTCCGTCGGTAATTACCTACGGAAAAGTTTCCGTAGGTAAACTACTATTTTCTAGTAGTGATTCCTGACTTTAAATTGGTCCGCGGCCCAAATCCCTTAAATGGGTAGCATCCCGGATTGGTGAGTCAAGTAAATCCCGGTGGTGGGACGGAGTAGTCCCCGGGCCGGAGGTCCCCGACGACTTAACATGAGTAAGAGTAAGTAAGTATGTATGAGTATGAGTATGTATGCGAACAACTGTGGAACGAGTAAAAGAGTAATCTCCACCCGATTAACCCGGGTGGACCAACATGAGCTAACAAGTATGGTGGATTGCGTATGTACTGTATATGTATTGTGTATTGCGGATTTCGAAAAAGTAAGAACGTATCTGATGGTTTGTATAGTATACCATATATGTATTGATGAGTATGCATTGAAGTGTATGTATGTATTCATTGTGTAATGTATTGTAACATTGTGTATAAGAGCATGTATGCATGTATGTTTGAATGAAATCAATCACATGTATTCGACCAAGTGGTCGGCGTACCCTCACTAGTACGCGGGGTATGCGGTTATCATGCTCAGCGAAAGCTGACCCCTTCGGGGGAACGTTTTTAGTGTGCAGGTACCGAAGAGGATATGGTCAAGGCACGAGACCGGTGACTACATTTGGATAGTAGTAGTAGAATGTAGAGGTGTACTAATTAGCACACCCCTTGTACTTAGGAAGTAAGTAGTTGTGAGGAATGGGTAGTGGTTAGACTCTTAATGAGTATGTATGGAATTGAAGGAGGTATCCTACTTGTACAAGGATCTTAGTAAACTCGGTGTATTAGCATGTATTGAACTCATGGAGTATTGTATAGAATGGGAAGTGGTAATACCTAATTAGTAATTGTAGTGAAGATTGTAATTGTGTAGCACTCGGATATTCCAGTCCATCAGACCGATGCTGTAAGCAGTAGTAGTAGCCTTGTTAGCCACGTGGGTGGTTAACGGCATTGTATCACCCATCGTATGTAGGTATGTATCCGCTGCGTGAATCTGAAAGCACGAGGAGACTGGACGGTAATGATTGTATCAATGGTAGGGGTGTTACAATTTCATTACATATTTGCTCGTCGGTCTCATCTCTTCATCCTCTCTTCTCTCACTGTAATTTTGCATCCCTAACTGGCGAATACATGTGGTCTGCGCTCCTCTCTTCGCCACTCTTCTCTCACGGTGATTTCACAATCCAAACCGGCGAATAAAAATGCTTGGCGCTCCTCTCTTCATCCTCTTCTCTCAGGGTAAATTTGCAACCCTAACTGGCGAACAAACATGCTCTGTGCACCTCTCTTCATCCTCTTATCTCACTGTAATTTTGTAGGCGAACATATATACTCTGCGTCTGTGTTCATTATCTACTCTCACAGTAGTTTCGCAACCCTAACTGACCAACTGGTAATATACTCGAACTGAAGAAGTTCTTTGCGAACCGATAATATACTCAAACTTATCTTATTCTCTCTAGCAAACAAGGAACATTCTGCACCTCCTCAATATCTTTACTCACGGTAATTTTGCAAGGTGAACAAGGGGCATACACTCTCTGTGCCTCTATTCATTCTCGTGTTTGCGCCTCTTCGTCGAAAATCACTGGAACTGCATATACTCTCTGTGCCTCTATTCATTCTCGTGTTTGCGCCTCTGTGTAGAAAATCACTGGAACTGCTGTGGAAGTTGAAGATGAGGCGGAAATCAATTTCTTTTTTTTTTAAAAAAAAAGAAAAGACCTATTTCGGTGGTTATTAGCTAACAACCGCCGAAATATGTGTGCTTTTTTGTTCTAACGCGGGCCTATCTCGGTGGTTTTTAGCTAACAGCAGCAGTTGTTCAACCGCCGAGATAGGTCGCACACCAATTGCGGTGGCATCTGTTTCGGCGGTTGAACAACCGCCAAAATAGGCCCAAAACAACCACCAAAATAGGCCTGTTTTGTACTAGTGTCACTTGTAATAGAAAATATTGTTAGAGCTTTATCGACATACTCAATCTAGGGTGTTCCTAGGCATACTACACTCATCAAAGAGAAGAACAGATAATTTGTAGGGTGAGTGTGTGAGTTCCTGCTAAGTAGAACCCTTTACTTAGTAGACAGTGTAAGCTTTTTATCTTTAGGTAAATTTCATGAAATGCCACTATATTTTTGGCTAATTCATGAAATGCCACTTAAAAAAAAGAAAGTCACAAAATGTCACTATATTTTTTGCAAAAGTCCATGAAATTCCACTATAGCCATTGACCAGAAGGAAAATGACAAAAATACACCTACTAGTTAACAAAGTACTTTTAAAGTTCACAATATGCCCATAAGTGTTAAAAAATTAATCAAAATTCACAAAAAATCAAAATACTATAAAAATATAAAAAAATATAAATTATATAAATAAATAAATAAAAATATCATAAATATTGAAAAAAGTATTTATTTGATTTTTAAATTATTTAGTACCATAAAAACTAATACTATATCAATCCTAATTTAAAACCAATTAAGTACCATACATTTTTTAATTATTGTTTCTATAAATTTAAATTATATATTTAAAATTAATTATTTTATAATTTAAGATTAGAATTTTTTAATTTTTTATATTGCATATAAATTTATGACATAATATTTTGTAGATTACAAAATATTATCTCATAAAGTTACTACAAAATAAAATGTAAATTTTTAAAATATTTTTCTCAATATTAGTTTAAAATAAAATTTAATTTACTTTGAAAATAATTCAAATTGGTAGAAAAAAGATAATTTTAAAATGAATGGTACAAATTACGGTACTTAATTGATATAAATTAGTAGAAAGATTGATATAAATTATATTTTCAAAACTCTATATTTTGTTTTATGGTACTGAATAATTTAAAAACATCTAAAAAATATTACTATTTTTCAAATTTTTAGATATTTTTAATATTTTGTTAATTTTATAAAAAATTTAATTTATAAATATGTTATATTTTTATTGTATTTTTAACCTTTTGTGAATTTTCAACACTCAGGGGCATATTTGAACTTTAAAAGTATTTTGTTAACTAGTAGGAGTATTTTTGTCATTTTTTCTTCAGGTCAATGACTGTAGTGGCATTTCATGAACTTTTACAAAAATATAGTGGCATTTCGTGACTTTCTTTTTTAAAAATGGCATTTCATGAATTAGCCAAAAATATAGTGGCATTTCATGAAATTTTCTGTATCTTGAAGATCATTAATAAAAAGTTTATATTGTGTATGTGACGGTGGCGATTGACTACTTCGAGACCTAAGTTTGATAGAGTCAAAGTACTTCACAGACTCACACCTTGAAGTACTTTGAGTCAATCCAATGATCATACACGTGGTATCAGAGCAAGGTTTGGCTGACACACTCCGTTTGAAGATAACCTATGAGATGACAAAGTGCTCTTATGTTTTTGAAATGGACTTCAACCTTCAGACAAACTCTAGTTGTTTTACATATAGCCGAAGTTGCACAACCAGATTTACTCTATCAAGTGCAGGCCTCATGAGATGCTTTATATGGATCAAGGTAGACATTGTAGATGAAGAGGCGGTAAAGATCCATCTAAAGTTGACTCTATTGGGGGTGCACACCCAGAAGGACTTCTAGATTCAGGGGCAACAGGTATTCTTTATACACTTAGAGAAACTATTGCGTGCATAGGTTAAGGGGGAATCACAAGGTCATCCTTTGTCCCCTTTCTCTATTGGTCTAAGTGTTTACAAGACTGCCTCAACATCAAAAATGCAAGCATCGGCAAAAAGGGGGATATTGTTAAAACTTTTGGGTTTTGTCAATGATGACTCAATAAACGCGCAAATTGAGTTAATGAAGAAATGCTGAACTTGGAGTTTTGATATAGATGGAACCCATCAGTACAGAATGCATTCGATCAGCTGAGTTGATGGGTCGATCAATGTTAGTAGTCAACCAATACAAACACATCCAAACAAAGAAAAGACATTACAAAGAATGTACGAAACAAACTTTAAATTTCTTGGTAGACAAAGTCCATCGTCTTAACAGAGTCCCTCGCCTTGACAGAGTCCATCTAACAACAACAATTGTAAATGGCTACAAAAATTCATGGGAGAACACTTCTAAGTCGTCCACTGGCTTTGTCGTTGACTGCAAATTGAGGGCCTAGGCTCATAAAGGTTCAAGAAACAGTCAGGCCTGAAAATCATGCAATGTGGATGTTGTGCTCCTAAAAAACTGGAAACAAACTCTGTCAACCGTCCAAACAAATTCATTATATATATAAAAGAAAGCTCATTTTTGCTGATTCATTTGTGATTTTCTGCTTCAATACTTCCTATATTAGGATAATGTCACTAGAAGAAAGAGAGATAAGTGATTTTATATCACTTGTAATAGAAAATATTGTTAGCGCTTTATCGACATACTCAATTTAGGGTGTTCCTAGGCATACTACACTCATCATAGAGTTGATCAGATAATTTGTAGCGTGAGTGTGTGAGTTTCTGCTACTTAGTAGGCAATGTAAGCTCTTTATCTTGAAAATCATTAATAAAGAGTTTATATTGTGTATGTGACGGTGTCGATTGACTGCTTCTGCGACCTAAGTTTGATAGAGTCAAAGTACTTCACAGACTCACACCTTGAAGTACTTTGAGTCAACCCAACGATCCTACACGTGGTGACAGAAGCAAGGTTTGGTTGACACACTCCATTTAAAGATAACCTATGAGATGGCAAAGTGCTCTTATGTTTTCGAGGTGGACTCTAACCTTCAGATAGGCTCCAGTTGTTTTGCATAGAGCCGAAGTTGCATAGCCAAATCTACTCTATCAAGTTCAGACCTCATGAGATGCTTTATATGGACCTAGGCAAAAATTGTAGATGAAAGGCGGTGAAGATCCATCTAAAGTTGACTCTATTGGGGTGCACACCCAGAAGGACTACTAGATTCAAAGGGAGCACATAACCTTTATACACTTAGAGAGACTATTGCGTGCATGGGTTAAGGGGTAATCATAAGGTCATCTCTTGTCCCCTTTCTCTATTGCTCTAAGTGTTTACAAGACTGCCTTAACATCAAAAAATGCAAGGGTTTCACCATCATCAGCAAAAAGGGGGAAATTGTTAAAACTTTGGGTTTTCCCGATGATGACTCAATCAACGCGCGAATTAAGTCAATGAGGAAATGCTGAACTTGGAGTTTTAATACAGATGGAGTCCATCAGTACAGACAGAATGCATCAATGAGCACATTCAATCAGCTGAGTTGATGGATCGATCAACATCAGTAATCAACCAATACAAACACATCCAAACAAAGAAAAGACATTGCAAAGAATGTATGAACAAGACTTTAAGTTTCTTAGGAGATCGAGTCCATCGTCTTGACAGAGTCCCTCGCCTTGACAGAGTTTATCGTCTTGACAATTTCATTTAACAACAACAGTTGTAAGTGGCTGCAAAATTCACGGGAGAACGCTTCCAAGTTGTCACTGGCTTTGTCGTTGACTGAAAATTGAGGGTCAAGGCTCATAAACGTTCAGGAAATAGTTAGGCCTAAAAATCATGCAATGTGGATGTTGTGCTCCTGAAAAACCGGAAACAGGCTCTGTCAACCGTCCAGACAAATTCATTATAAAGAAAGCTCATTTCTGCTGATTCATTTGTGCTTTTCCGCTTCAATACTTCCTAAATTAGGAAAAAGTCACCAGAAAAAAGAGAGAAGTGATTTATATCACTTGTAATTGAAAATATTGTTAGCGCTTTATCGACAGAATCAATCTAGGGTGTTCCTAGGCATACTACACTCATCAAAGAGCTTATCAGATAATCTGTAGGGTGAATGTGTGAGTTCCTGCTAAGTGGAACCCTTTTACTTAGTAGGTAGTGTAAGCTCTTTATCTTGAAGATCATTAATAAAGAGTTGTCGATTGACTGCTTCTGCGGCCTAAGTTAGATAGAGTCAAAGTACTTCACAGTCCCACACCTTGAAGTACTTTGAGTCAGCCCCAAGATCCTACAATATCAAACAAAAAACCTGGATCAGGTTGTGGTTCGGTAAACCTGTTAAGCTGAGTTTGACCGCTAGTACCCCCGTTGTAGTATCCTTGTAGACGTTGTGCGACTTCAAGTGCTTCGCAAACGATTCGATTCCGGTGCCACCACCCATGCGAGCTCCTATTTCAAATATTACAATATTGCTTGTTTGTTTCAGCCTTCTTAGGATCTTCTTTCTTTGTGAAGTATGACCACACCCAAGAAGTCAGTTTCTTTTTATTTGCTGGTATGCCGGCATCATCATCTTGATCATCTTCTTCTTGATCAATATTGTGGGCATTGGATTGTGGTGTAGAGGATGTACATGTAATTGGAAAAAAATGATTCAGACTATAATTTAGAAAACAATTAAATTTGAAGTATGTTCAAAATAAATTGTAACTAATATTAAAACTTACCAAATTGGAACATTGATGGTGCTGGCCCCATGTTAGTAGATCCATATTGAGAAATTGTTCAACTTCCGCCTTGCGGGAATGATGAAGGCAAAAATTGTTGTTGTCGATGATACCTGAATTGCATCTCATCAATTTGGCATTGTTTATCAACTTGAAATTTTGGATCAATTCGGATGTTGGAAGAAGGCTTTCCTTGCATCATTTCCTTTCGGACTCTTCTAGACATTTTGCTAAAATGTGAGAATTGAGCTAGTGTAGTAAATGAGCTTTTCTAGTAGCTAACATGCTTAATAGCCTTAATTGCACATGAAAATAATACTAATAAGGGAGAGGAAGAGTTGGATGAATTGCGTGATGAGAATGGTGATCAAATGGGGTACTTATAATGATTTTGGGGGGTTGGTCAAAGTATAGCCGTTAGAGACAAAAAAATAGTCGTCGGATCCTCGGATCCAGTTCCAATGACTATAACCAAACGCGGCACAATGTCTTAAAACTGTCATTTTGACACGATTCCAATAGTCATTTTGTTTGGTTCCAAGGCTAGTTATGTTTTGCCCCAACAATAACTTCTTCAACGACGGTTCCAGCGGTTCCCGTTCCGAACGGTTTCAAAACGGTTCAATTCAATTCCGGTCCCAAATCTCCAAAGGTGTATTCAAATTCACATCAATAGCTACCGGTTCCAACCAATTCCAAGAAACCAGCAAAAGTAGATGGAAACGGGCCTTTTGCCATCACTATAAAAAAAGGAAGAACAAACGACCCAATCTGTTAATGGGGATAAGTCGCTAGGTTGGTGGGGCAATGTGACTATTGGACAATTAATAAAAAAAGATTAAGCTCCCTTCGTTCCATCTTCGAAGATAACTATTCCTCCCGTTCAGCCAGGGTTGACGAAAATATAGAAGTTTAAATAAAAGAAAAACAGATACAAGTCAATGGCAATGCAGACATTTCTTTGTAACCAGTCTTTCTTACAATTCGTGGGATAAGTCAATTTCCTGAGTAAGAAAAAGGGAAGAGTAGTATTTAAAGCTGTCATGTCTCCCTTCAAACAGCACAACTAGTTTTCAAAACATTCTGTCCCCGTGTGGTGAAACTTACATCCCTTGACCCACATTTTATTAGCTAAGACGGAATACCAAGGTAAAATCCAATATTTACACATCTTTGGAGTCTGAAGACCTGGCGAGAAGGGAGAGAGACCGACTCAGTGAAGTGTAGGAGACTGGTCAGGGGTCTTATTAGGGATATTTCTAAAAACAGGAAAATATGATTCAAGTTCCAGCTGTTCCAATATCTGAGGCGTCGCCCATAGATAGGAGGAATGGCCGTTGATTACATCAGTTACATCCACCTGCAACAAATCAACCAAAATGTCTACCATTTGGCTTACAGATTTCTAAAGATATAAACATAAGAGATGGACTTAGCGGAGATGATGCACATAACAAAATGAAGTCTTACATTCTCAATCCCAGGGACACTGACGGCTTGTATTCCAGCTAGTCCATTAGTGAGCAAGCTGGCCGGAAGGAATTCAAAACAAATTACATACATGTAACAGTACTACAATAATCCCACTTTATCAAATCTAAATCATAATACTAATCTGAGAGAGCAAAAAAAAGGCAACAGAGTGGTTTGAAATACGGGGGTTCTATTAAAGGTACAAGATCAAGTTTTCCAAACTAGAAGTAGATTTCTTTTTTCCTGAAGTGAGCTTTAAACCAGAGTAGCTCAATCGTTTTGAACTAAAATATTTGGAGGACTTAGAAATAATTGAAAGTATATGCTGTGAAGTAGCCAAACAGAGGTCTCTTGACTAGCAAAGTGTCAGGCAAATAATTAGCAAAAGTAGCCTAGCTTCTTACCTTGCACGAAAAGCAACTCCAAGTATCCAATCGTTAGAAGAGAAAACGTTTATAAATCTCCCAGAGACAACCTGCAGAAGATTTTCCAGTTGGTGAAACTTTTGTACTTCATTGGAAATAGCAGCAGAGAACTTGCAATCTACTCGGTCGCACAAAAGGTGCAAGAAGCAACATGTACACATAATGCACAGAAAAACACAAACCTTTCGAGCTGCTTCCCAGGTCTCGCCTTTTATTGCAAGGGGTGCTCCGAGAAGAACAACTCTTTCCACCATGTTAGCTGAGAGCATGTGTGTTTCAGGTTATTTCAAACAATTAACACTGTTGAAGCCAGTTATCAGAAGGGAACTAAATAACAAAAAACCTGTACTATGCTCAGACTCTGCTAAAGACTGGAGGCATTTGAAAATCACCCTTGCACCTAAAGAGTAACCTACAAGGGTCACAGGCCTGAATAGAATTCACGGATGCAGAACAATGTAGACAGATTAGTTAGTGGTATCACAACTCAAACAAACAGACAGAATTGTTTTGCGTTCACAATAGCATTCATTTAGCTCACCTGTTCCCTTGCAGTCCATTTATTAGAACCTCGGCAAGCAACTTCCCAGCTTTGTCTGACCTAAAATGTCAAACGAGGATATTTTAGAACTGAGGTGAAGAATATATTGTCACACACATTAAATACCTTACTTATTCTGAAACCCGACTTAGTGGTGTATCCCTGAACTTCGAAATGAACAGAAGAAAGTCCCCGCACTCAAAAGATAGCAAACTTTTCCCAGTTCAAGCCACTGCTCTAGAATTGTTCCATCAAAACACAGCTTACATGTATCAACTTGCTCAGTATTTTTACCTATCAACAGCAATTGCCCATTTACTGTCAATAAAATCAGCAGCTGCAAGTAAGGTTGCGGGCCACGCTAATGCTGTCACAAGACCGCTTAATACAGTCATCATGGCCCCTTGTCTCATCAGCTCCATGGCCAGTCCTATTTCAAGAAGTATTATTGGCATTGTAATGGTTTTGAGTAACTACCAGAATTCATGATCACGAGAAAGAAAAGTGGAGAGATTACTAGAAGTGAGCCAGTCTTGTATTGAAGTGCTTACTGCAATCACATGCTCAGACTCCCATTGTAGAGCATACCTAATTAGAAATCATCAGACAATTGTTTTATACGATATATGCAATAATGAACTACTTTCTAAGTAAAAGTAAGCCCCTCAATCTCATTGACGGTGATACAATTTCTGTCACTTTACCGACTAAAATCCATTGATAACAATTAGATAATCTACATCAGCCTGGGAAGCCAAGTATCAGCTATGCAGTAAGAAATCCAACCAGGGAGACAAAAAGAAAAAAACATGCGATATTGATAAGATAGCGAATATGATCAATCACTTCAAAGTTCATAGATAAACTGTACATAAGCACAATACCTTTCCAAATTATCATGTAAGCTTCCCCAAGGCATAATGAAGTCATCTGCATCAAACACAAATCCTGATACCATGATCCCAACACCAAGTCTCTGAAAAAGGGACAGTCCAACTAAGGTTTGAATATTCATAGATAAGACAGAGAAACAAGAAAGGAATTGCTCAGATACACAAAAAATTCAGGACCAGCTCCTTCAGAACTAGAAGTGCCGACTCTTCTTATTAATTCAGAAGGAAGAGCCAATAACACTTACACCTTGTTGATGGTTCTCTCCGATAGCTTTGAACTCAAACTCATCAACACTTCCAGTCCTCCTGGCCATCTTACTACCAGTAAGCCCTGCCCCAGCAGCTGCAGTACATTGAGATTGTTTTAGGGAAAAACAAAAGAAAACTAAAAACAAGCATCAGCTACCACGCTAAATTTATTGTTTCGCTACAAAAACAGCAGAGGGAGAAGAGAACCTCCAAATGAAGCAGCAATTGCAACTGATCCAGCAACTGTCCCAGCTGCGCTGGCTGCAGCAGCAAAGCCACTGGCTCCAATTATCGGAACAATTGTGCCCAGAGTGGGAGCAAGGGCACCAAATCCAGCAGCAATTGCCGGTGCTGCTAAACCTGGTTCAAATATAAATTTTTAACTCTTTCTGAACCTGATGATCCAGATGTGTAATGCGCATAGATCAGGGGGTATATCTATGTATGAGAATTAAGATACCTCCTGTTATGGCCAGTAAGGTTCCACCAGTCAATGCAGCAGCACCAATTATACCTCCTCGCTTCCACTTGGCCCACCTACTTTCTTGTGACTTGGTTTCCTCTTGATTTGACTCCTCTTGCTTTACCAGAGCCATCGCTGAACAGGCAATCATAGTTTCCATCGCTTCCTGTGATCAGATGATAGAAAAAAGTACATGTTCTTTTTGAGGTGATAGCAGAAAATGTTGTCAGACAGCTTGATCTTTCTTACGACAGTAACACAATATCATAATCAACCAAGTCAAAAGTCAAAGTAGTTTGTGCAACTAGAATGTGATGAGAACTTATAATACAACAGTAGTATACATGTTTGACTTAGCAGACTGACCACTTTCACCCACTTGATATCTAACCAAGTTGCTAGCAACCGCAAAGCAACCCGATGGCGAGCATCATAACCCTTGTTCTTCTTTGATGTTTTGGATCCCACAGGGGCATTTGCAAGACAAGCTGACAGAAGTTCGTAAAGAACTACTACTTTCTTTTCATAGCTTAGCATTTTCTCTTCTTCGACAGTTTCTTTATCCGGCTTACACTCAGAGCCATCATTAGAATTTTCAATTCCAGGGGTAGCACAACTCTTCTTGGCCTCCTGGAGTGTATCAATAATATTCTTCTCCGTTGGCATCGGTTTACTATCAGGAATGGCACATCTCTCTCGGCGCTCGTCATTGTACTCACGCTGCTTCTCCAATTTGGAATCTGATATAGAGAATGTTTCCATGCTAAGAGCCATACTATCTACTCCTTTAGCCAGTGCGATTTCTAGTTCCCTCTTGTCAGATGAAGTAGCTTCATCACCTCCTTCAGATAGCAGCCTCAGAAACTACAGCAAGAGAGACCTAACCAAGGTTAGAAGCTTGTGGCTTTATATTAGCCAACATCAAGAACGTGCACTATTGACAAGCTCAAACAGTAACTAAGAACCTCATACTAAGCCAATTAAATGTCAACAAAATTGTTTGAACTAGATTTCAGAAAAGTAGAGCATGTATATTAAGTACAAAATCTAGAGCATGGATAAAAAGAGCAATTTAAACGATGTATGATGAAGCCATGATGGGCTTTCTTCGAAATTTTAGATACACGGCAGCAGTCAGACGTTTAAACTCATATAGCTCATTCCACAGAGTATCTTCTGCTCCCAGGCTGCCCTCTCAATTAGCAGAAGAAAGAAAAATCATCTTACTTCCAAAACCAAAATCAAACTACTCTAAGGTTTTCACAGTGACGACCAGATATAGCTGCACATATAAAGGTGAGGCATCTTAAGCCACTCAACTATCTATCCTTGTCACCATAACCGTCAACCATTCGCTAAAGTGATTATTTCCAAATGCATAACGGTGGGACAATCCCAGAATGATCACTTTTAACTTATGAATTTTGTGGCCGCAGCACTATAGACTTCAAACCTGTTAATCTATCCAGTCTTTTGCATTGAAAAAACACGGTAGAAGCAAAAAAAAAAAAAATGAAATTCCCATTAGAACTATTACCGATCCAACGTGATGCTTTGGGGGAGAGGCGCCAGCCGTCTCCTCCAGCCCAGACCATGCTGACGAATCAATATCCAAAACCCTAACAATTTACAGCCAAAATCCCCGTAAGAGATCAACCAAAGACCCGGTAGAAAATGATTAATAGACGGTCAGCCAGTCACGACAAATTGCACGATAACTGCTGATAACTTGATCATGGATAGGGAAAAAAAATAGTAGCAAAAAGGTAAAACCACGGACTTGAAAACAGGGCGGAGAAGGCCAGCTGCTTCATTGGCCCAAAGCTCGCGATCTTCTCCCACAGAATCAGTGCTACTAGCACTGCTGCTACTGGCGCGTTCTGCGGTCGGTTCATCTTCTAGAGTAGAAGGAACCTCCAAAGGGCTAAACTGGTGGATTTGCGACTGGTGGATTGCGCTTGGTGGAGCGCGAGACCAAACAGCGCTCCGGTGGCGTATCTTTGCGTCGGTGAAAGGAGCGTCGGCATATTGCACAAATAAGCATCCGCGTTCTGCCGTCTGATGGTGGTGGTGTGTCGGGCGTATGGAATTGGAAATTATCAGACAAATCGGAAACAAGGACAGACAGAAGTCCCTTTGGCAGGACTTTCGCCGGCCAACAGCGGGATGTCAGTGTCGAGTCTCAATGGGGGAGCAAGCAAATGTTCTCACCTGTCACTTCCAAAATCGAATTCTTCCTAGATTTGGTCAGCATATGTCGCATATGAACATAGAGAGCCTCAGAGAGAGAGAGATAAAAACTTAGAAAGTGACCCCAAGGTTTTTAACTAAACCAATTTGTTCCTAATCTGAAACTCAAATGAAAACTATAAGGTGAAAATGATCTGAAATTTTAAATAAATTGATCTGATCAAATTGAACTGTATTATTGTAAAATCGAGAAACTACAGTCCATAACCATCCAAACCAAAGTCATCCAAACCAAAGTCATCTAAACCAAAATCAACTGAACCTAAGTCACTCATATCCCGACGATGACCCGAAATCCGAAGTGACCCGAACCGAAATCAACCAAAAACCAACCGAACACGAACCAAATCCAATGTGACCTGAATGAACATATCCAATGTGACCTGAAAGAATATGCTGCATTAATGATTATAACATAATTTGAATGCTAAAATGACCTATATTTTTTAACAGATGTAATAAAGAATATGATAAACAAACATGGTATTCGTTGGATGTCTAGATGTAGTATACTTAAAACTGCAGCTTAACCTTATGTTAGTGTCGACCTAACCTGATACAAGTTGTTGAGATTGATTGAAGTCAATTTTACATGATTATTAAGTTGTTTGATTTTGTAATGTCAACCGAATTTAACTGAATAATTGACCCGAATTAGACCCATGACCCGAAAAAACCGAATAACCTAGAGGCTAACCCGAACCGAAAGTTACCCAAACCGAAGTCACCCTAGCCGAAAGTTCAAACTGAAAGTTACTCATACCGATCAAAACCGACCTGCAATTTCAACAAACCAAACCTAACCCGAACAAACTGAATTCACCCGACTTGATCCAACCCAAACCAAATACCGGGTGATTTGAAATTAACCCGTACCAAACCGAACCCGAAAGGATTGACCCGAACTGCCATCTCTATAAAACTCATAAGAAGAAAAGGAAATGGTTTTCCAATCAACTACTTATTAGTGTTAGATCTACGTGCTGAAATAAACTAAAAAAATATGCGTGACATAAAAATAAATTAAAGAATAAAAGGTGGGTCTCATACAAGTTCAATCCAAAACTCACACCAAAACGCCAAAACGCCAAAACATTAAAACGTAAAACGCTAGCGTCCCGTTGTAACACAAACTGAGTATGCGCTTTCAAACTTGACCAAATTATGGTTTATACTTGCACTTGTAAGAGCCATGAACATGATGGGTTTTTATCTATTAGATTGATTACAATAAAAATTGAAAGGTTCAGAGTAAAATAATATCAAAATTTTTATTAGATATGGGAAGTTATTCCTCCACTGACATGTAAGAAGTAGTAGTTTTCATTTCACTTTTCCCTTTTTCTCTTCCTATTTTTGTCCTCCATTTTCATTCTTCCCATTTATTTTTTGTGCTTCTTCACTTGAGCAAAATATCACCGGAAATGATGAACAAAAACGTGTGAAGGTGGAGATCAATGGATGATCCTTGTGCGCTAGCCGAGGTCGGCGAGTGGCACTCATCAAATGAAATTCACGAGAATGTACTACTCTGCTTGGTGTCATTTTTATCGTGTTACAACTATAAGCATCATTCCTCCTGTTGAAGAAAGAAGAAGACTGTTTAACGTGATTCTTCAAATTTAACTCTCCTCTTTCTCCCCCCTCATTCTCGTCCTCATTTTCCCACTTTTTTATTTCCTGCTTCTTCACTCAACGAGAACACCACCAAAAACGATGAACATTAAGGCCGTAGTTGAAGGCGAAGATCAACATACGCCACTATGTGTTGGCGGCCGTCAACGGAAGCACTCATCTTGTAGGGAAATTCAATTGAACGTGCACTGCTATGCTTGGTGTTATTCTTATCGTGTTGCAACTGCAAGCATTTCTTCCGATTGTAGAAGATGATTGTCAACATAATCCTTCAATATAATCGACTCTGTTACAAAGTAGTGATTGATTCCATGAGGCATTAGCCACTTTAGTGTCTACAGTTGTAATTGTTGAGTATCATATTGCTTTTCATTTCAAATATTGCATTTTATTACCATGATTAATCTCAACCACTTTTTTTACCTAGAGTTTATATTTTTATCTTAAGCATAAGTGTAAATTATTAGGCCAATAACTAACTGATATGTTGAGTTATTGCAAAACTCGATAATTGAGTATGAACTTAGGGGTTGAAACGAATCTGTGCCCGAGGGATGCTATGTGTGTACTTACCTTCATGTTTAATCTTATATATGTCAATAGATTGTGAAACAATTGGGCATGTCTATTGTTTTTCATTGAGACTATTGTGCATTACAGGCTTGTAAGACAGACCTTCCTGTTAAAATTGAAGACCGGCAATATGGATTATATTTCATAGACAGACTATCTTTACAAAGATATCTAGTTGTTGTTAATCTCTCATTTTTTGTGGGTACTTCTTTGTTTTTGGTCTACTACCCGGTTCGCCTTATTGGACTATATCCGGATCAGGGATCAGCTCTGGGTGGATAGGTTCAATTCCCCTCCTAATAGCCGTTGCGGGGATCGAACCGTGGTTCTCCCTACCAAGTTCAGTCCCCAATCACCACTGAACCAATGGGGTATGAAAAATAGGACCTGTACAAAATACAAAAGGTATGGAAAACTTCTTCTCTAACACAATGGGTTAGGTAATTTGCCTGCTAAGAAATTTGCTCAAATGCAATTAGTTGATAGATTCATAGGAAAGGAGATGATTCCTTGTACTATCTGCTTCAAGGCTAAAGGAAAAAGGGCTAAGTTTTCCAACTCTGAATTTTTTTTTTAAAAAAAAGACAGTTTTCAAATGATTCACATTGATGTTTGTGGTCCCATAAAAGTAAAAACTAGAGAAGGTTTTAGATACTTTCTTACTATAGTGGATGATTACTCAAGTGCCACTTGGATTAGCTTAATCAATAATAAATTGAGAGCATAAAAATAATCATATAATTCATACAAGTAGTTGAAAGGCAGTTTAACAAACTATTGAGAATTGTAATGACATATATGCAAAAGAGTTGGGGGCCCGCAAGAAGGCATTAATTTCTTCACGTTGAAAGTAATTCTTCACCAAACTTCTTGTCCTCGCACACCCCAACAAAATGGGGTGGTTGAGAGAAAGCAAGGAACTTTAATGGAGATAGCTATAAGTCTTAAATTTCCAATCTGGTTCAGGGTTGGATTTTATGGATATACAGTCTAATATACAACTTCATTGTCAATAGAGTTCCTTCTAAGGCCATACATAATTATAATCCTTTTATAAAGATTTATGGTTTCCCTCCTGACTATCATCAAATTAAAACCTTTGGTTGCCTCTATTTTGCAACAAATATTGACCCCTCTCGAAGCAAACTAGAAGCTAGATCCAATGTTTCTCTATATTTTGAGGAAACTACAACAACATGAAAGGTTACAAAATCACAAATATTAACACAGTGAACATTATTGTAAGTAGAGATTTAACTTTCTTTGAGAACATATATCCTCTTATAAGAGTGGCGTGAAATATGGCATGATAATCATTTTGAAAATGAACCACATATAAAACAGTATAGATCCTTTCCTTTATATTTTTTAGGATACCAAACACGTCATCTCTCTACAAAACTTGTTGTCACTAATAACAACAATGAACAAGTCAATCCCACACACAAGTAAAATGACAGTTACTTTCGATTAAATGCCGAAGAAGAACACCAATGGAAAACATTGATTTAGATCTCCCTGGCACTATATCTGAAGAGAATAATGTGCTAGAACCACACAGTCACCCCTTCAAACATTGAAGTCCGTAGATCCACAAGAATCCATAAACAACCTATCAAATTCAAAGACTATGTCTATACAACAAGGCATCATCACACGAATTGCTTCTTTAACATCATGTCAAATAGGCCCCATGGTCCAAACCAGAAGCAGGACCACCTTCCCATTGATAGCCTTACCACCATTGTCCCTAGAGAAACCATCACAACTTTTTCCTTAAGTGTGTAGGTTAGCAACACCTTAGATCAAATTCTTTCTCTAAAGGAACCACAATTATATGTTGGAGCTAGTCAAGATCCAAGTTGGGTAAAGGTAATGAAGGATGAATTTGAAGCCCTTAAACAACATAAAACTTGGATCATTATTGAATTACCCAAGGGAAAGGAACCCATAAATTGTAATGGGCTTATAAAACAAAACTCAAGTCAGATGGCAGTCTTGAAAGATTCAAGGCCAGACTTGTTGTACACTAGTAAAACGGTTTTTTTGTTACGAAGGTTTTTGTAATGACTTAAAATCGTTATTGTTGAAGACTTGGTTTTGTAGATGATTGCCTCCTCAGTCAGAGTTGCGCTGCAGAACTACTAGCCCTTAAGATCTTTCAGCTCGAGTAGCTCTGCACCCACACTTGGACATCTAATTCTGATGGCGCGAACTTACATTGAAGAACTGGTCGACTCCGACTTTCACGAAGACATGGATGACATGCGCGACATACTCCTTGGAGATCATGGAGTAGCTAGTGCCTCCGATACTTGCGCATCAGATTCAAGTCGTTGCTCCATGACTTCACTTCCGATATTCTAGGCGCTTTTAAGTTGTATATAAACTTACATTTGTAACGACATTAGGCACGCATCAGAGACTATGCATTAGAGAGAGAGAGAAAGATTGTTTGAAAGAGAAAGCATTTGAGAGATCTTATTGAGACTTAGTCAATCAGCTTAGGTATTTATTACCTAGAGAGCACACATAGAACACTCCCCTTTACTCCTTGTTATGCATTGATCAAAGCCGAGAGTAGAGCAAGTGTTGGATGAGACAGAATATTTTTGTCGAATCCCAAGATAGGAAGCTAGGTTGTAATTCACATTGAATTTCAATACAAGCAGAATCCTATCTTGTCAATTTTAAACAAAAGTTTCCGTGTTATTATCTTTTACAAATTCTTGTTCTTGAAGCAGGGTTGATCTGAGATTAACACCTCAGACCTACTCGGTCAGCACCCCGATCCTATCAAGTGGGATCAAAGCATGCGTTGGCTAACAAATCTCTCAAAATGGCGGAAATCTTAAACTCCAACAATAACAACAGGATGCAGGTGGAGAATCCAAAGCTAACCTCCACAAACTACAACATGTGGAAGAATGAGATGGAGTCGCACCTCCAGTCACTCAGTCAACAACTCTGGATGGTAGTGACTAAAGGAAACTTTCCAGTGCCTGAAAGGAAGGATCCAAGCTCTTGTACGGCTGAAGAGCGTAGATGTGTTGAGCTAAATGCCCAAGCCGTACGAGTAATCTACACAAGTCTCTCTCTCTACGCGAATGAAGAAGAGTGTATCACATCAAGGTGGCAAAAGATATTTGGGACCACCTTCGAGCTGTTCATGAAGGCAACACCGAGCTTTGAAAATCAAAGATACAAGAGCTGAAGATGGACTACGAGAACTTCGTAGGAAAGCCTGGAGAATCACTTAGCGACATGCTTGCAAGATTCACTGAACTCACTGCCACTATGGAAGAGCTGCAGATCGGAGAGTCAAATGAAAATATCAACAACAAATTTCTGGACAGCCTGGGTGAAGAATGGGCGGAGAGTGTTATCTCTACAAAAGCTTCCAAAAGCTTAGAAAAATGGACTTTGACTGATCTAGGGTCCTATCAAAATGAATGTTAAAAACAGAGGTAATTCTTCTCACTCAAATCACACAGGTTCCCATCCTAACGTGAATCAAGCTTTGCAGGTAAAGACTACACCAAGCCAGATATCAGCACACCAGCATGAGTCGTTCCACTACGAGACTACTCCTTCCAATCAAGAACTAATACAACAACTACGTGACATACTGATTGACGATATTATCGAGGAAGGTTATGCGAATACCTTTGAGGAAATGGCCATGCTGGTAAAAAACTTCAGGAAATTCATGCGAGATTGATCAGAAAGGAATGGTCAAATCAGATCGGGTCAAAACCAGAATTGGCCCTATCAGTCATACAACAGAAATCAGCAAGGGAACACTTGAACAGGAGATCGAGTATGCTTCAAATGTTTGAAACCAGGACACTATGCCAACAGCTGCCCACTAAAGAAGAAAGACGATCGAGAGTAATTGTCATTGGTAGCAAATGTAGCATGGGGAGACTCTGACTCAGAAGAACCAGAGATCGGGACGTCCGGTTTAATCTACCTCATGGCCCAAAAAATCAGGTATGTAAAACTCTCTCTTCAGAGGTAATCAAAAATTTCTCAGAATCATGTGTCGTTCCCTCTTTAGATCTGTCCACTTACTTCAAAGATCCTAATCATCATGAATTCGATTTAACAGAAGAGCAAGAGAGAATAGCTTTACTTTATGAAGAAATACATGTGCTAAAAGGTCATGTCAACAACGACAGTCTCAAACTCCAAAAGTCTGAGCAAAAAGTTGAAAAACTTGAAAGTGAGTTAAGAGATGCACATAGTCTTATCAATTCCTTGAAAAATCAAGTCACATCTTTATAGAAAAATCAAACAAATTACTCCAAACTTCCTGAAAAATTCTTCAAACCGATCACCTTTGTTCGAGAGGTTGATGCCATGCAAAAGCCAAAATTCTTTGAAAAAAACTTCGTGAATCAAATGAAAGGCAAGTCAAACTCGAAAAAGAGATCGAATCCCTGATTGTGCTCTTAAAAAAGCACAGATGGATTCGGTCTCATCATCGAGTCATCCTCACTGGCTGAAGAACAAAGGCAAAGTCAACCTACCCAAAATGGCCTCAAAACCCAACGATCTTCGACGAAGAAAGATTCAAAAAGAGAAATTTGAAAATAAATTTCGTTGGAAAAAGAAGTATGTTCACCTACCCTCGTTACTGATTTGCAGTTACTGTGGTTACAATGGGCACATTCACTCTTCTTGTCATAAACTTGGTCGTGATTTATCCTTCAATATGAAACGCATACATGCTTTGTCTGAAGCCCGACGTATGCAAAGCTCTTTTTCATCAAAAAGGGAACCCAAGTTTGCTTGGGTTCCCAAGTCTAACCATTGATTGTATTACAGGGAGAGCAGGCCGTGGACAATGGCTCTTGGTTTCTGGATAGTGGATGCTCACGACATATGACAGGAGAACCTGACAAGTTCATGACTCTCTCTCAACATAATGGGGGAAAAGTCACCTTTGGTGACAATGCTCACGGTGAAATCATTGGTATTGGAACTGTCGGAAATCCCTCATACTTCAAAATAGAAAATGTAAATTTGGTAGATGGCCTTGGACATAGCCTTCTAAGTATCTCTCAAATATGTGATCTCTCAAACGCCATTCTATTTCTGCGTCTGACTGCAAAATTTTTGATGAACAAACAGGTCTTCTAAAAGCCACTGGTGTAAGGGTGAACAATCTTTATAAGCTATCTCTTGAAAACCCTAACCTAGATGGAACTCTTTGTCTCAGTGTACAGGATAAAAATCAATCCCTATGGCATTTCCGGTTAGGTCATGCTCATGGCAAACTGCTTAACAAAATCAAAAATGGTGATCTCGTTGTTGGTCTTCCTAAGATAAACTTCCTTCAGACCGACTCACTCTGCCCTGCGTGTGTACAAGGTAAACATACTAGAGCAAGCTTTTCAAGCAAACCAGAAATGTCTACAAAGTCCCCGTTAGATCTATTACATATGGATCTATGCGGCCCAATGCGTGTTCAAAGCAAAAGTGGTAAGAAGTATGTTTTAGTCATTGTGGATGACTACTCACGCTGGACATGGGTACTCTTTCTTAAAACCAAGTCGGAGATATTTTCTGAATTCGAAACCTTGTTTTACATGATTACTAACAAACTGTCTACCTCAGTCAAAACAATACGTTATGACAACGGTACCAAATTTTGCATTATCCAGCTTTCTGAGTTTTGTAGGACAAAAGGAATCGTGCACCAGGTCCTCCATCCAAAACTCCGTCATTTCAGATCAAGTCTGTCTCCAAACCAAATCCTCCATCCAAAAAACAACCTACTCCCAAATCAACTCCCACTCCTAACACTTTAACTCTCACTTAAAGAGTTACTGGGATAAAAGCAAACCTAGCAAATCTATCCACAAAGATAGACATGCTCATCGACATCCTCAACAACAACCACAAGAAGACGATGGACATCTTTGCAGGAGGAGTCCAGAAACTGGTCGAGGAGTTCTGGGAGACGTTCGTCAAAGCAGTTGCAGCGGCAAAAGCGATGGATGATGCTGCGGTTTTGGGGCTACTGACACAGGAATGGACCAAGGAGATGTCTAACATTTTGCCCCACTCCCTCTTAACCCATAGTACCTAGGATAACTGACTTTGGAATTTTTTAATTGCTCTGGTGGTTTGATGTGTGACATTTGGATACTATGTTTTTTGGATATTACTAATGAGTTTCCCCTGATGTTGGCAAACGGGGGAAGCGGTGTATCCCGCAGCTGGTTTATGCGGGCGACTATGTGTGGACACCGAGTGCCTCTAAAGGCCTCGCTATGTTTCAGATTTGTTTTATATTTGTGCTAAGTAGATTACGAAGTAGTTGCGTACCTCAGTTTTATCAACTCTTATTTTACTACATACCTTGAAAGAGAATATTTGCTTAAGGGGGGATAAACAGTGAGTTGTTCTTCCGAGATAGTTGTTCTGCCTTGTTGTGTTTCACTTTTCAGGTACACTCGTTGAGACCACCAAAAAGTTCACGCTGGATACACTGAGTTTGCCATCATCAGCAAAAAAGGGGAATTTTGTTGAAGACTTGGTTTTGTAGATGATTGTCTCCTCAGTCAAAGTTGCGCTGCAGAACTACTAGCCCTCAAGATCTTTTAGCTCGAGTAGCTCTGCACCCACACTTGGACATCTAATTCTGATGGCACAAACTTACATTGAAGGACCGGCCGACTCCGACTTTCACGAAGACGTGGATGACATGCGCGACATACTCCTTAGAGATCATGGAGTAGCTAGTTCCTTCGATACTTGCGCACCAGATTCAAGTCGTTGCTCCATGACTTCACTTCCGATATTCTAGGTGCTTTTAAGTTGTATAAACTTACATTTGTAACGACATTAGGCACGCATCCGAGACTATGCATTAGAGAAAAAGATTGTTTGAGAGAGAAAGCATTTGAGAGATCTTAGTGAGACTTAATCAATCATCTTAGGTTATTACCTAGAGAGCACACATAGAACACTCCCCTTTACTCCTTGTTACACATTGATCAAAGTCGAGAGTAGAGCAAGTGTTGGATGAGACAGAATACTTCTGTCAAATCCCAAGATAGGAAGCTAGGTTGTAATTCACATTGAATTTCAATACAAGCAGAATCCTATCTTGTCAATTTTCAAAAAAAGCTTCCGCGTTATTATCTCCTACAAATTCTTGTTCTCGAAGCAGGGTTGGTCTGAGATTAACACCTCAGACCTACTCGGTCAGCACCCCGATCCTATCAGTTATCATATGTCTTATTAGTTACAAGTATTTTGTTACCAAAGATAGTACTAAAGACTTGAATAAATTTGAGACTACAGTAACAATATAATTTTTACAAAATAATATTTTTAGTAACGATATAACTTTTAATAACGAATAAAAGTCGTTCGATAAATAATTTGATCTTTCGTTACGCCATCTCCTGTAACGACATGTAACGAATTTATCGTTACATAAAATTAGTTTACTAACTATTTTAGTAACGATATTTATCGTTACCAAAAACCTTAATTTTAGTAATGGTAAGAGGTTTTACCCAAAGATATGGGCTGGATTATGAAGAAACCTCTTCCCTCGTCATTAAACTAATTATAGTAAGGGCTCTCACACTTAAAGCAATGAGTAAGGGTGGGTCTTAGACCAGTTAGATGTCAACAATGCCTTCCTTCACGATGAACTGAAGGAAGACGTTTATATTTCATTACCACATGGAGTAAATACCACAGGAACCAATAAAGTTTGTAAATTGCTTAAGTCCTTATATGGCCTTAATTAATCCTCTAGGCAATGGTACGACAAACTAGGAAAATTTCTTAAGTATCTAGGCTATCACCAATAAAAAAATGATTATTCTTTTCCTAAAACGTAAGAAGGGAAAACCCACCTTTTTGGGTGTGTATGTTGATGTTGGAGACTTAAGTTTTGCAGATGATTGCCTCCTCAGTCAAAGTAGTGATGCGGAAGACTTGGCGTTGTCGCTACTTACCAACTCGAGTACCTCTGCAGAAGCATCTGTTCACTTGTTCCTATCTGCCAAGAAGCGCGACACTACTGAGTGGCTGCGGAAAACTCGGATGCATGGGAGCGTGCGCAAACGTGAGAACGTGAAGCACAAACAGCTCCACGACTCCGATACTTGCGGAAACAAATCAAGGAGCCGTTACATGAAGACTTCACCGAAGATTTAGGATATAGTTAAACGAGTATATAAGCATATGATTGTAATTAGTTCAGGTGTGCATTCTAGATTATTCAGAGAGAGAAACACCACTTTGAGAGAGAAAGTATTCTTGAGAGATCTTAGTGAGATAGTGTCAATCAGCTTAGGTATTATTACCTAGAGAGCACACATAGAACACTCCCCTTTACTCCTTGTGACGCATTGATCAAAGCCGAGAGTAGAGCGAGTGTTGGATGAGACAGAGTACCTCTGTCGAATCCCAAGATAGGAAGCTAGGTTGTAATTCACATTGAATTTCAATACAAGCAGAATCCTATCTTGTTAAGTTTAAACAAAAGCTTCCGCGTTATTATTTTCTACACACATTTATTCTTCAAGCAGAGTTGGTCTGAGACTAACACCTCAGACCTACTCGGTCAGCACCCCGATCCCATCAGTTGATGACACACTTGTCACAGGAAATGACAAGACTGAAATAGAATTTTGTCAGAACATGTTAGATAAAGAATTCAAAATAGAAGATTTAGCAAGATTAACTTATTTATTGGGGATGGAGTTTATGAAAATAGATTCAACGTTAATCATGACACTTAGAAAATAAGCATAAATACTTGTTGACGATGATATACAAAATTTTCGTTTTTCAACCTCTCCTTTGCAACTCAATAAAAAATCAACAAAGATTCTAGAGAAATGCTCAAGGATTTAACAGTCTACCACAAGCTCATAGGGATGTTAAAGTTTCTCACTAATACTCAGCCAAATTTATCTTATACAGTTCAGTTTTTAAGTCAATTTTTACAACAACCCACTGTTACAAATTTAAATGCTACGCTTCACACTTTACCTTACGTAAAAGGAACTATAGGCTTTGGCCTTTCATTTAATAAAACTCCAAACTATGAGTTAATGACATATTGTGATTATGATTGGACTTCTTATCCTATTACTAGGAGATATGTTTCAAGATACTTCATACTTCTGGGTGACTCACCTTTAAGCTGAAAGTCAAAGAAGCAAATTTCAGTGGATCTATCCTCTACGGAGACAGAATATAGAACCATGAGACAGGTCACCGGTGAGCTAAGTTGGCTAACCAGACTCTTGCATGAGTTACATGTTGAGTACATTTAACCTATACCTCGGAAGTGTGACAATCTGGCAACAGTTATATAACAAAGAACCCAGTCTCACATGAAAGGACTAAACACGTCAAATGGGACTACCACTTTGTTATAGAAAAGTTGCAAGTTGGGTTGATACAAGCTCAGCACATTTCTGGAGCACAACAATTGGCTAACATTCTTACAATACCTTTGACAAGAAAAGACTATAAACACTCTTCCCAGATTAGGATTGGACACTATTTGATCAAAACCAAAATTTTGTAAGAATTATATGCTTTGGGGAGGGGGGTTAGGATATATAATCTTGTATTATTCTTGTCCCTTATTATCATAGCTAGTACGCTATGTTACAAGACTCATATATAGCTAGTCATATATATAGGTAAGTACTAGTACGTTAGAGTAATCTGCTCTCTCCCAGTAATAGTGCAATTACTTTTCTCTCTTCAATAAAGAATTTAGTCATTGTCTTTTTTCTAAATTTGAAACCATCTTCTATGATTAGTGTGTATAGGCCTCACATTTTTTCCTAAATTGAATCCATTCACGTATGTCTATCCGTTTTAAATACACTATTAGAAATAAATACCTTACTTTTATGGTCATTTGCGTAGCTAGCAACAGTTCTTAAAGATAATAAACCAATGAGAAGCTTTCAAAGACGATGGAGAGTGGATAAGAAGGTTACAAAAAAATGTTGTTTAAATAGAGGAATATGTATAAGTGCTTTGAAGTCTCACAAGGTCTCCTTAATGTAGGACCTGTGTACCTACAGGACAGTAGTTAATTCATCTTGTAATTAGTAACATATTAAAAAAGTTATGAACAGTGTATTAGTTGGGGCATTATATTTTTCTTGATAAATGGGTAAACATCAGTATAAGTCACTAGTTACAATTAGCAATCTAACAAATCCGGTCTAAAAGTATAATTTTAAACTAAGGAAAATGTTCATTATTATTGGAAAAATGTTTAAGTTGGGTTTAGAAGATAAGTATTGTTTTTTCATCACTTGTTAATGATAATATATGCTCGTACACAAATATAGATATAATAAGTAGTCATTAACACTACTATGCAATGGAATCTCAACCAACAAAAAGAATGTGACTTCTCTCGCGCGGCGAGGAAGCCTTTTGCTTGCAACCCTTGGTCTTCCATGTCGGTACCAATGCAGATTTCTCCTCCACCTTAGCATGCCTTCTCCGCCATCCTCAAGAACAGGCACCACCGCTTGCGTGTTAATGTTTTAGGCTATGATGGCTCTGACTCTCCCAACTTCTCATTCAACCACACCCTGTCCCCCCCTATTGAGCACTTGAAAAATCTTCCATATCTCCCATTCTCTCTGCATGCTTCTAATCCTAATTCTGAATCTCCTCTAGTATGTTAGTTTAGGATCCCCCTATCTTCCGTTTCTTGGACTTATGTATTTGAATTCAAAATGTTCTTCACCACCTCTCTTTCTATCTCAATTCTCATCGGCTTCAGCTTTGCATTCTCCTCTTCGTAATCGAAACACTTAAATCCATAATGCAGCCAAAAAATAACCTGCGAATCACTCCCTTTCCTGATCGTTGCCTGGTGGGAAGGCTCTTCTACCATCTCCCCTGGCATATTAATACTATAATCACTACTCTTCGCCACTATTGGTCTTGTTTTGGTGATTTAATTATGGTGAGAGTTCCCCCCAACATATACATCATCGATTATGACTCCGTCGCAACATGCAACTATATTGGTTCGAGGACCTTGGCTCATCAACAGTCGTCTTTTCGCACTTTATCAAATTAAACCTGGCTTGGCCATAGAGGATCACAGATTCAAAGGGGTTCCTTGCTGGATTAGAATCTTCAAAGTCCCCCGCTCTTTTTGTAATGTCATGTTCGCTAAGGCTGTTGATGTCAAAATTGGGAGATTCATGGGGCTTGCATAAGACATTGTCATGGCTGGTCTTTCCTTCCTCCCCATTAAAGTTCTCCTCAATATTCAACTCCCAATCTTAAGCTCACTAACAATGACTTGTGACGGTATAGACTATGTCTTTACTATTACCTATGATGATTTACCAGAACTTTGTATGAGTTGCGGTCGTTTCTTACATGCATCAAAGGTCTGTCCATTTAAATGTGTCCCTGGTTATGGCGAGCTTTTCTATGGGATGTGGTTGAAATTAGATGTTTATTTGAGCCGTTTTAGGGAAAGAGCTACTCTCTTGGGGCAAAGGTGCATGGATTTCTCTCGAATGATGGTTGTAGACCTTTTGGTTTCCCCTCAAAACGTGGCTAAAAAATGAGCTTCAGCTTATTGATCCTTGCCATCAACGTAATTTAGGACAGCGGCAAAGATCTGTCCGTCCTTTACGCAAGAGAACAATAGAATAGGTCTATGCGAGTTCTTAGTGTCATAGTCCACGAGCTCAGTTCTTTTATGAATCGATAAGATAATGTTAAAGACCCATGATCAGCTTTGCTCCCGAGTCGTCCAAGATGGCTGAAGAACGCATGAAATTGTGCACCTATTATGATGAGGTAACTCTGGGTATAGCTCAGGGTCGCCAAGGCGAATGATGTGCTGGTGTGTGGTTGCACAAACAATGACTCAGCTTTTGCAACTGCCTTTGATCATAAGAGTCTTGGATCTTGTGGTATTTTATTTCTCTTAGTTATGTTATTATCCTGAACAATCGTAGTTTTAACCCTTCTATGTCTTGGTTTAACTTGGTTTCCAATTACAATCCTGCGTCTAATTCTAATGTATATTGGTTTTGCAATAACTTGTGTGTTGTTGTTTTGCCATGGTCAGTTCTTGATCTCAGTTTGATGAACCACTGGTGCTTTGTCCCAAGGTTTATCCTTGGTTTTACGCATCTATGCTAATGATGCAATGCTCTCGTTCGTTGTGCAAACAACCTCCCATGGGGTTTGGGCTGTCTTTCAACAGCTTTGGCCCCTTAGAATTTCACTTCTAGGCGTGTACATTTTCCTTTGAATGGAGTGGTATGTTTAATTTGAAATAATTAATACCACTATCAACGATTAGTTCCAAAAGATCTCTACATATGGATGAATTACACATTTTTTAGTAAGAGATACATGTATATGTAAAAATACAACATAAATAACATATTATTGCACCCGAGTTAGAACAAATAGCCTGTATAACATAAAGGATTAAAAACCAATGAAGAAGTAAGGAAAATCAATTCCTATACATAAGGACCATGGGTCTGGAAGGGACTAATATATCCTTTTGAAGTCTTGAAAAAATCAGAGATTAATTAACTTGAGGGAAGTAGAAACTCATGCTAGACTTTGTATGTTCTTTTATAGAAGGTGAATATGCATATACATCTATAATGACATCATCTAAAAATAAAGTTGACCCTAAAATAAACTTGTTTCATGCCCATTTAAGTTGTGTTCATAATGTACATTCATCTCTAATAAAACACACTACAAGATATGTGTTCAAAAGAAATACCATCCAGACTGATGGATAAATTAAGTAGCAGCCAAAAATCATCGTAAAACTATACAACCAAAATCCCAACTAAAGAGGGAAACTACTAAAGTAGCAACATGCATTATATTCAAACCAAAAGCATAGGTTGTCTATACCAAACTAAACATATAGAAATTGAAAAAGGAAAAAAAGAACGAAAATATAGAGAAAGGGGTGCGGGGACAAGAACAATTAAAGTATAAATAGTTATGAAGTTGACCAAAAAAATATAACTAAATCGAAAAGATGTGAAAGATATCAAGAAAATGTGAATGAGTTCATCACAAAAGAAAAATAAAACATGTGAAATCAAAATAAGTAAAGAATATGGATTCTTGTTCCCAACGAAAGTCGGTGGATGATCTTACATCCGAATGCAAAGAGCTTTCCCTCACGTAAGACGAGGATGTTACCTTTCGTTTGAGGGATTAATGGATCATGATCAAGCATCTACTTTCGACTATTGCTTGCTGGACAAGCTTTTTACCTCGAGAGGTAAGGACGTACGAGCGATGAAGATCACCCTAGCTAAAGTGTGATAGTTGGATGAAGAATTCAAAATTTGTCCAGCGGGTCGAAATTTGTTCATCCTTGAGTTCGAAAGGCTTAATAGGGTGCATGCAGTGTTAGAGCAAGGATCTTGGTCTTTTGACAACATTCTCTTGATTCTCCAACATATCAATAAGGCCAAGGCCCCATTAGAACATGAGTTCAACTGCTTCCCAATCTTGGAAATCAATTTGGAACCTTCACGGAGTTCAGAGGAGATGACATCCGATGTGGTAGTGATTTTCAGAGGGTTAAGGTTATGATTAGTGTTAATAGACCCATCTTGCGGTGCTTGAAGATCTCCCTTGAGGGTGTTCAGTCAACCCTGCGGGTCACATACGAAAGGATGCCTTCGATTTGCTTCAAGTGTGGTATGTTTGTGCACACCACAAAGGATTTCCAAGACCAACTTAACTGTCCTGCGAGAGTGTATCCCTACGGCCTCTGGCTCCACGCTTTAGGCTTGTGTATGGGGAAATGTTCTTTGCCTAATGAGAATCCGGAGGCTTGGAAGTTTTACTATGGCTTATGGCTAAATACAAAATGATGAACCGTGTTAAAGCTCCAACGATCTGTGTGAAACCTCCAGTGAAGGACATAGAATAACTAACTCGAGCTCATCTCCAGCCTTGGAATCCTTTCCCATTCTTGACAAGAGAAAGGCACCTCTCGAACCCCCAGAATTGGCGATTGGGAAAAAAGCGCATCTTTGATCGGGTTTTGATAAGTAATGAGTCAAAGGATAGCAAGCTCACCCACAAGAAGAGCTTCAGTATTAAAAAAGTAAGACAGATTTGGGCCGAAAGGCTCCCATGTTGGTGATCGACTTAGTACACATGAAAGAGAACACCCCGGTTGCACCTTCCCCACATGATAAAGAGGTATCCCATGCTCCTAGCGGGGGATGCCGAGAAATATGAATGAAGATCTTCATGGTTACCTAGGTTGGCAGAGTGCATGGGTAACCATGGTTTTTCTTTTATCCTTTGTCGTTTATTTTGGATATGTAGTGGTTTGTCTGTGGTGTTAGGTTTTTTAGCAATGGTTAGTGTATCTCTTATGCATTAAAAGTCCTCTCCTTAATAATGCAATAAGTCGATGTTTTTATCTTTTACTAGGCTTAGTGTCCTTTTTGTCTCAGCCGATGTTTTACTTGAACTCTAAGTTTATGTTTTTTATGGTTAAGTTAATTTGTTGGTTAGATTATCTATGTGAAGTGGGTTCTCGATGGGTTCTTGGGGATCGGTTTTGCCTAGGGTTGGTTTGCGGGTTAAACCTTGTGGTGTGCATTTATTAGGTCTTTACTGTTGTTTTGGGAAATCCTTCACGGATTCAGGTTGGTGGTTTGTTGACATCTTATGGGCTCCTTTGACTTCCGTCTTAGCACCGAATCTTTTAATTTGCTTGATAGACAACTGTTTCTTGAGACCAAGTTGACCTTAGTGAATTGGCTGGATTATTTTAACCAAGTTGGTAGCTATGGCGGGTTTTGGGGTTAGATTTTTTGCTGGTTTGGTTTTTACTCCCGTTAATCCTTAATGCTATCATGTTTGTAACTTACCCACTAGTAGAAAAATGGTCTATCTCAACGCCCCTATTTCAGCGGTTGTAAAAACAACCGTGGAGATAGACCGTTTTTAAAAATCTCGCTAACCTATCTCAACGATTTTATGTGTAACCGCCACGATAGGTTCGTTTTAAAAAATTAACAGACCTAGCGTGGTGGTTCCAAATAAGAACCACTGACATAGGTTACTTTAACTACCCTATGTCAGTGGTTTTTATGTGGAACCGCTGCGATAGGTCTGTTAAATATACCAGATCAACTTCACTACTAGTTCTCCCTCTTCAATCCCTAATTTTCTCTACAAAATCGTCGATGACAACGAGAGCGATGCCTGCGACGACCGGTGTTAACGTCCACGCCACCACCACCGTCTCCTTCCGCGCGCACCACCTAGCTTCACCACTGCCGTCACCTTCGCCAGAAGGTACCTCCGAGAGAACGACCATGGTAGGCATCACACGCGCGACTTGTAGAAAACAAAGGTATGTATTTTGAATTTTTAACTTTGAACAATGTTAATTACGGTTTGGTTGATTAGAAAACTAGTTGTAATGTAGTTGTTGATGTCTAGTATAGGTGTGTGTACATAATTTATGTATAGTTATGTTGTTGAATTGATATAATTAGTTGTGCATACAAGGTGTTAGATATAATACCTGAGTAGAAAATTGTGCTGTTTGTGCCCTCTACAGAGATAGATTAGAAGTCTCTGCATCACTCGCACGTCAAATTGAAGAAGAGGCTTTTTCCTATTATCATTTAGGAACTGGTAATTGATAAGTATGAAATATGAATGGTTTTAGTGGTCTTAA